>CAWUFW010001679.1:1200000-1502500 GCA_963921515.1 Calotriton arnoldi | reverse complement strand
GACCAGCCTCTGGTGGGTTCCCTAACTGGTACACACCGGCCTGCCACCAGAAGACATGTTTCTGGACCCCTGGGGTGGGAGCCTTTGCTCCCTGAGCCCAGAAACAAAGCCTTTCCTGGGAGGAAGTGTTCACACCTCCCCCAGGCCAGGAAGAGCCATCTGTGGCAGGGGAGCTTCAAAGGCCTTGCAGCCTTTGTAATGCGACCCCCAGCCTCTCCTGCTATTAGGAGCAGGCCCTCTTCCTGTCTCCCCTTCTTTACGGAGGGAAAAATTAGACAGCCCAGAAGGTGTGCCCACCTCTGCCAACCCCACCCCTCAGGTGGGGGAGGCGAGGTGAAGCCCACTCTTCACTGCAACGCCCTCTTGCAGATGGCAGGCACTCCCCAATCAGGATTAGGGATTGTGCTTACTCTTCCACGTGGGGTGAGCACACCAAGGCTGTTGTCACCCTAAGGTCAGTAGCCCATTGGCTACTGACCTTGAGACCCCTAAAACACCCCCTAAATTCAGTATTTAGGGGGCAGCCCTGAACCAAGAAGACAGATTCCCGCAACCTACGAAGAAGGATGATGAAAGAAGACGCCCAGCAGAGGAGACTGGAGAGAACAACTGACTTGGACCCAGCCCTACCGGCCCGTCTGCACTATCCAGAGATCCTGCGCGAAAAGTCGCCTTCTCCTGCAGCCAGTGACCTCCAGAACCCTGGGCGGAACGACTGCCTTCAACAAAGACCGAAACTCCCAAGATAGACTGAGCCAGCTGAGGACAAAGAAACCAGACGCCTGGAACCACCACTGCACCCGTCGCCTACGACCCGAGTTCGAGTGGCCCACCGGTCCTAGCAAGGTCCCTCAGTGCTCCAGAGTCCAAGTCCACCGTGGGTTGACCCCTCCAGGACTCCCCGACATCGCCTGTAGCCTCTGCACGGAGACCCCCCCCAACCGCGAGTGGGCCGGGAAGGTGAAACCCGACCTCAAAAGACACCCCAGCATCCAGCCGCCCTGGAGAAAAGAACCCGAGGTGCACCTACGTCACCGAGCCCTCCAACTTACCTGCCCAGCTGTTGGTTCCTCCCGGAAGTCTTCCTGGACCGAGCCTGCAGCTAAAAAACAAAAATGAAAATCCTCATTGAAAACAGGGCACCCGATGCCAGAACAATACCCTGCACCCAGCCGCCGCTGGGTGCTAAACCGGGTCCTCCTTTGCCCTGAGCCTAACTCCAGGAGCTTTGCTCCCACAACCTTGTGGCCTGCTCATGAGCAGCCACCAACGGAGGCCCCCTATCTCCCATTGGATAACATTGGGCCTCAGCACTCTGTACCCGCCCGCCCTAGTGCAGCTGAGGGTGTTTCAGGTGTGCATCCTTGACCCTGGGGGAACCCTTGTTTCAACGCCAGAAACAACCCCAAAGACCGAGTACTTACCTGTTAACCGATAACTTCATTTCTCTGCATAGGACTACATTGACTGTTCTCCTTGAAAAATGTTCGAAGTGTGGAGTTGATTTGTATGAAAACCTGAAAAACTACAACTGTGCAAAACTGATTTTACTTAACTTTTCTCTAAGAAATGTCCCAGTGTGATATCTAGGCATATCACACTGAGTAGAAAAAGTAACTTAAAAAGTAACTGAAAAGTAATTGACATTTTAACTTACCTGTATTCCTATCAATTGCATTTGAACCTGCAATCAATTGTAAAACACTGCATAAGATTTTGCAAAGAATTTATTTCACTTACCTGTGCCAGGCTTGGCTAGGTTCTAGAAATAAAACAATATTTTTATACAAACAAAATAGGTCTGAGTTCAGTCTTTGAGTGTGTGACATCATTTGATGATTGAGTGTGTACAACAAATGCTTAACACTACCATCTGATAAAGTCTTACTGCTCGCCCACACTACCACAAATAGAGAGTAAGGTGCTAACTAATTTTACCTCTGCCTACCTTTGGGGTTCCACTGGACTCGGTGCACACTATACCTCATTTTGGTATAGTATATACAGACCCAGCTTCCTACACTATTCTACAGGCAGCCAGGTCACACTGTGATCTCCACTATGAAAATGCTGTGATACAGTTTTTACGGACTTCACACTGCGGGTGCAGCGTCAACGCCAGAATTTTGAGGCAGTGAAACAGGAACTACGCAAAGTAGAAATCAAATACATGATGCTGTACCCAGCAAAGCTTCATATAGTGTCAGAGGGGAGGTCATGGCTCTTCAATACTCCAGAAGAAACCTGGGAATGGATGGGGGGGGGGGGGGGGGGGAAGGGAGAGGAATTAAAAAAAAAAAAAATCGATGGACGCATGAAAGATCGCCGCCACGGGGGACAGAGACGGCCAAGGGATCGGTTGAAAGATGCTGCAATGTAAGACGATAGCCCGCAGACATGTGAGGGGGCCAGTGGAGGAGAATGAACATAAAAGTCAACAACTCTATAATACTTATCACATGGTGCGGAGGATTGGGCGGGGCACACAAATGGCTGAGGGAGAAAAAGGGGAACCGAAATAGTTATTGTCTACAGAACCTGCTTTTCGGTGCTAGACCACCGTACTGATGGTTATGTATTTCTTTGGTCGACAGGCACTCTGCAAGTTGGGGTGGTGGGAGGTTTTGAGCACACAGAACAGGGTAGCAGAGAGGGAGGAGTTAGGTACTTGGGGTTCTTGTTCTAAAGTTTATACTGTATTGAATGTGTTGCATATTTTCCTGTTCTATTCAGCAGACACGAAATTAAGGGAACGGACACGGGAGAGGGACGATACTACCCATCCAAAATACAGCAGGGAGTCACCTGAGGTTCAGCCATGATAGTCACCATGGACCGCTCACATCATACAAGTGACCCGGGTGGCCACCACTATAGTAGATCCTACGAGGGAACCACTTTGGGAGTTATGACCTGGAATCTCAATGGTCTGGGTAACAAAATAAAGCGCACTGTGGTCCTCCAATACTTACGCAGAGATACAACAGATATAGTGCTACTGCAAGAGACGCATGTAGGGTACACCTGTAGGGTACACCTATGACTCTAGAGGGGTGGGTATACTGGTTAAATCCTCCCTTCCTTTTATCTTGGGTAGGATTTGGCATGATCAATGAGGCAGATGTCGCGGTGACCTGTATGTGGGATGGCATGGTTCTCAATATTTGTTCAGTGTATATTCCACCAAAACTACATGCTGACAACCTGCCGGCATTGAGTGCTCTACTGCTGGAGCAGCCGCAGGGTACTCTCCTACTAAGGGGGGGGGGGGGGGACATGAATGCCACCATGGACCTGAGATGGGACAGAGTATCGAAAGCAGGCACGGGTGTGGAGCCTCTGTGGGCCTCTGTGGGCCTTTGTAGACCCATGTCTGGCAGGAACACAATCTGGGAATAAAACAGTATACATTCTATTCAGCGGTACGTGGGGGGATTCCAGATTAGACCACCTCCTGACACATATTGACAGTGTGGGACTGTTCAGGGAAGCAGTATGTGAGAAGTTGGCCTGGTATATGCTATCCACTAATTAAAGCGGGCACCCTGTACTAGTCCAAACAACCCTTATGGTGATTTAAGAGGTCAAAGATAACCTTAGAAAGCTATCCAAGTGGTAGCTGTGGAGACCAGCCTTCAGGCTTAGTCTCGTAGCCCAGTGCACTTGTTTTGGGAACGCCAATAAGCATATGCACTTGCAAAAGTACGCGGTGCACAGGGGTACGGGTAATGCAGCCCCCACGAGGGATTCTGACCTCAAACTTGGTGAGAGGGCAGCTCGGACCTAGAGGAACTTGGAAACCCACCGCCTGTGTTGCTGGAGCCTTCGAAGTCCGTAGGAGCTCAGAAGCAGCAGACTGGTCAATCGTGATGTGGTGTCTGTGGTTGCAGGGGAGTGACTCCTTCACTCCAAGGGAGATGTCTTCAGTTGTCCTTGATGCTCCACAGGTCCTGCACGGAGCCTGTATGGAGCACGGGCACAGACGATGCTTTGGACGGAGTGGAGACGAAGTCGGGCCCAAACAAAGTCCAGAGTGTCCAGACGGTCGAAGTTCATTGGTTTCTGGTTCAGAATCTTGTCCACGTTGATTCTAGGGTCCTACAGCCAGGTAAGCCCTTTTGTACCCACGGGAGAGGGTTGGACAGATTCAGGGGACCCTCCCAGGGGAGGGTTTCGACAGTGGGGAGGTTACTCCCATGTCCTTTGTCCAGTTTCGCGCCAGAGCAGGAGCCAACGGCTCCAGGACTTGTTTGAACTGGGCTATGCACAGGGACACCAAATGTGCCCCTCATGCAGACTTTCGGTCGCTGGCAAGCGCACCCACCCAGGCCTAATACACGAAATCCTGTCTGGGAGGTGGTCACACCTCCCTGTGACAGGATGCCTATTGTTCTGCTTTCCCCTGCTCGAGCTTGGCTCAGCAGCAGGAGGGCAGAAATGTGTCTCTGGTCGGCAGCAACCATTTTGGGCTGCCCGGGACTAGAAGGCTGGTACTGGGAACACCAGGGACCTCACAAAGCTTGTTTCTGAGGGGTGGAATCATACCTCCCACACCGGTTACCAGTGTGGGTGTACGATTCCACAATGTTTGATACCAAACACGATAGGGTTACTTTCAGCCATTTTAGAGTTGGTCATCACGCGGTCGCATAATGCCACTCTATATGTCGTAAATGGCTGCAACACTAACAACCCGGGAGTATAGACTCCGTAGGCTGCAGGGGTGTCCTGCTCAATCAGTGGCACCCTCTCACTTAGAACCAAGCACCCTGCCTTCAGGATTATTAAGGCCTGCTATAGGGGTGACATAGGTTTCAAGTGTAGTGACCCTTAGATATAGTAAACCTATATCTTAAGTGGTGCATGCACCAACTTACACAGGCTGCAATGGCAGGCCTGTAGATCCATTTTGCATGGCCTCTCATGGGTGGCACAATACATGCTTCAGCCCATGGGAAGCCTCTGGGGAACCTATGCCATGGGTACCATATACTAGGGACTGATAAGGGTACCCCAGTATCCAATCTGGAGTGTACCTAAGTACAGGACATAACAGTTTAGGGCGAAAGCAGATAGACGGGGGTCCTGATTAGCAGGATTCCAGTCAGACTAGTCAAAACAGTGTAACATGAAGCAAAAAGTGGGGGTAACCATAAAGAAGCAGATCCTACTTTCCTACACAGTACATAAGGTGTGAGGCATCCAAGACCTTTCACCTGTTGAGGTGCGACTCCAGGGACCTGACAGGGACGCTACACTACCACCTAGGCTAGACTCCTGGCTCTTCCATGATAAACAATTGAAGGATAAAATAAGGGAAAGAACGAAGCAATACTATCAAGACAATGTGGGGTCGGTCAGGTCAACTCTGCACGTACAATATGGGAGGCGTATAAAACGGTAACGAGAGGATTCGCTCAGGCCCTGCCGGGGGGGAATGAGGAACGAACAAAAGCAAAAATTTGAGGCCCTGGAAAAAGAGATCGAGGAGCTTAAAGCTGCAGTGCCATGAGGCAGTATCCCCAACCCAATCGTTAAGCACCAACTGCGACTAAAACAACAAGAATTGAGGGACATAGCTGAGGATAAGGTTTGGGCTCTGGCAAGAGCGTCACAAAAAGGGCTTTATGACGTGGGTGATAAGGCTGAAAAATGATACAATGCCTTGAAAAAAGGGACAGGGAAAGATGTTGGGTCAGAGAGATTTGTACACCTCAGGGAACCGTGCATAAAACAGGAAGGGAGATTGCAGAGGCGTTTGCTGTCCATTATGAGGCACTGTACACATCCACCTTTGTTAGTACGGAAACTGACTGCACTGAACTCCTGAGAGACATCTGCCTCCCCACATTATCGATTTAAGACATTGTTCTGGAGAAGGCTTTCACATTTGATTAAATCGCACAGGCAATACAAGACTTACGAACAGGTAAGGCGGATGGGCCCAATGGTCTACCGGCCGAACTTTAAAAAGGGGTGGCCGCTGTAGTGGCATCACATATGCTGAATATGTTCCAGGAAGCAGGGACAGGTGGCAGACTTCCTGAAGATCAGCGGCTGGCCACAATACTTGCCATTCCCAAAGAAGGGAAACCCCCCTGAGGATTGCTATTCATACCTACCCATCTCGTTATTAAACATAGAAGCTAAGGTGTTGGCGATGGCCCTTGTGACCAGGCTAAGGGTAGTGATAGCTACCATAATACACTCTGACCAATCACGCTTTATGCCTCATAGAAGCACCAGATTGAATTTGAGGCGCTTATACAGAGTGATACATATGACTGCAGACTAACCAGATAAAGACGCAGTATTGCTGTCACTAGATTCTAAGATGGCGTTTGATAGCATTGAATGGAACTACCTCTTCTCTGCATTGGAGAGGTTCGGATTTGGTCCCAAGTTCTCCGCCTGGAAAAAGCTCCTATATGCTGAACCACTAGCCAGGATAAAGGTAAACGGAACTGTGTCCTGCCCTTTTGCCCTGCACAAGGGTACGAGGCAGGAGTGCCCATTGTAGCCCATGCTTTTCGAGCTGGAGCCTTTGGCCGTATGGGTCTGGCACGACCCGTTGGTGGCGGGCATTATGGGAAAGGGAGGCTGAGAGGAAAAAAATCTCATTATATGCCGATGACCTATTACTCTACGCAACCCAGCCCCGATTCACTGTGGGCACACTGCTCCACATATTGTAATTGTTTGGAAGCTACTCTGGTTACCAGATCAACTGGGGAAAATCCCTACTGTTCCCCTTGACCGGGGTTGTCCCGACCCTCCCAGCTAGTGGACAATCCCTTTTAGAAAAGTAAAAGTTTACATACCTTGGAACAGTGACATCAGAAAATTGGGGGGAGTTTTTTGGCGGACAACTTACTTCCGCACCTCAACAGGTTGCGCAGAGACGTAACACACTGGAGACGACTGCTGGTGTCCTTGATGGGGCAGGCAGTCTTGTTCAAAACGATGTCCCTGCCACGCCTACTATATGCCCTACAGAATACACCCTACAAAAAACAGATTGATTTTTTCCAAAGAGTAGATAGTGAGATACGTAATCTCTTGTGGGATGGAGGCAGCGCCAGGATCGCCCTCCATAAATTGCAGAGAGGAGTGTTCGATATTAGAAAATACTACTAGGCAGCACAGCTGGTCACAGTTAACGACTGGGGGTTTGAAGGACAGGAAGAACCAGCGTACAGGGTGGATCACTACGTGATGGGAAAACGGGGATATCCAGCAGAGCTGTACCCCACGAGGCTAGAAAAACAAGTACCATCACACACCCAGACAGTAATCCGCGCTTGGGGGGCCACAAAATTCCTTGAATGGGGAGATAAGTTGACAGAAAGGAAGCCATTGTGGGATAGTGATCTCATCAGGGAGGTGGGAAATAGGATTGGATTCACCAAATGGAGCCTACTGGGGGATAGACCACCCTAGGGACATCTGGAGGGGTAAGGCTATAATCTCCTTTCAAGACTTACAAGTCAAATACCAGATGCCCAGGTCTGAGATGTTCCGATATCTCCAATTTGGACATGCACTTAAAACTCATATCCTGGAGGGTACTCGGCTTCCAGAATACACACCACTAGAAGATAGACTGTTGCTAGACCCTATGATAGATCAAGCCACCTGCCTGATATATAGAAATATGATGAATAACACCCCTGACCCACTGGGCACCCTATTAGGGGCTTGGGAGACGGACATGGGAATACTGGAAGACGATGACTGGCAAGAGGCCCTCCAGAGTCCTAGGGAAGTGGCCAGGAGGGCACACTTCTGCCTCATACAACTGCATAGGTCATACTCCTCTAGAGCCCTCACACACCAGTTGGGCCATTGTGACACTGACCAATGCGCAAGGCTGTGGTGAAGTGGGTTCCCTTTTTTATATTTTATGGGCCTGCCCAAAAATACAGCAATACTGGGTAGCATTAACGAGAGTAATGACTGAAGTGATGGGTCAAGCGATCCCACTGGAGGCTAGATAGCATATATTGTGCGTGACTGGGGAAGCAAAATGGCCAATATATCTTAGGAAGTGGTTGATGGTTGCGTCAGTAATAGCAAAGTAGAATATAGCTAGGGCATGCGGGGCGGAAAGACCCCCACGGGTGGTGGATTGGAAACAGGACCTGGATTGTTATTGTGCAGCCGAAAAAGTGGACTTCCAAAGTCGGGGTGCCCTCGAAAATGGGGGAAAATTTGGATTAAGTGGACAGAGTATAGGGGACACTACGGTTACTCATTCAAATAGATCTGTGTAGGTGGGTCGCGCACTCTGGGACCTTAGGTGGTAGATAAAGATGTTAATGCTGCTTATATTCATGCTTATAGTTTTGAGCGCAAATGTTGAATTGGAATTATCTGTACTCTGAGTCGCCCAATACTGCTGTACAACTGTTGATGTGCTGCTAAATAAGTGGTTAACAAAAAGATTTACATTAAAATAAAAAAAAGCTAACCAATGGACAGACTCCAAGCCCCAGTATGTCCTTGGTAAGCCCACAATATTACTTGTAATAGACAGTCCATATGCTATCTAGTATGTTCGACCTAAGGAACTCTTGTAGAAGGTGGTGGCACTATTGAAGTCAAGAAGAGAAAATCAATATTGTCTATGCAGAGCATGCCTTTCTCCACAGCCCCTTATAGCCTTATAGGAACAGTGTTCATCAGAAGATAAAGCTAACAGAGTCTATATACAAGAGGTAGAAACAACTTCGCGTTCATGGTACCGTACTATGTGACAGAAAGCAACAGAACAAGTTACTGGTCTCAAACACATCTACGCTCTGTGAATGAGGAGTTTCAGCTTTAGATCTCCAGCACATGTTCTCTTTTCTCCTTCATGTAGATACCATTGATAAAATGTTTTAGTGAAATAAGGAAATACATGATCCTATGGTTTGCAGAGCGACTTGCAGCAACTAACCTATAGATGAGAAGCTTCTGACGTCTGTGGTAGCGTTCGTAACTTGAGATGGTGTCAGCACCATGGTCCTCTGGCCTTCCCACCATGAAGCTGGTGTCCATGGCCATGCATCTGCTCAGAGCTCACCGCTCAGGCACAAACTGGCACACACTACCCATCTAGACATCCTTACTCCCGACAGTACCAATACCACCTACAAAAAAAAAAAAAAAGGATTACGAGTTAAACATTTCTGAGCAAGGGGTTGTAGAGTACAGGCACATTAGTCTCCAACAACACTTCCTGTTTTATATTTTTCTCACTTCTATACAATCAGTTAAGCTTTACTTTTCTGTGACAAGATGAATAGATTAGAATGCTTGCGGTGCATTGGTCAGCTTTCAGTACATGCTTCAATATCAATTCAGATGAGAAAATGTACCTCTAAAGATCCAAATGTAAGACTAAATGAGGAATTTGGACCCCTCCTCCCCAACCCAACTCTTCCTGACAAAATGCTCAGCACCTCCAGACTGACCTACTGCACCCAGCGTAACACTTGCAATCTAAACTTAACCTGCAGCAACTATGATCAGATGCAAAACTTTCACTGCACCTTTCATCCAATCCCCTGCATCCAGCCCCAGCTAGCCCAAAGCACCCTCTGACTGATCCACAGCACTCCCAAACTCCATGACTGCCACTCTGACATGATCTGCAACACCATGAGACTGAACAACACCAACACTCACAATATCCGCTTTACAACATCCCAGGTCAATTTACTGCATGCTCAAACAGCCAACAGCAACCCAGTATTTGTGCTTAAGAGTGAACTGCAGTACCTTTGACCAGATGTGCTACTGTTCCAGTGGCACACCTGGTGGAGCCAGTGTTCCTCTTGCAGTGTGTCACAACGACAAGGCATCCTTACAACACCATCTGTATTGTTTGCTTCATTTCATCTTTGAAATCTGATATGGGGCAAACCAAGTAGCAGAGAAGTTTAGAGGAAACTTTTTCTGCACCAGAAACATCTCAAACATTGGTACTGTAGAAAAACACAATACAGTGTGGAGTCTACTAGAGAGCATGTTACATAAAATATGATATGATGGGGTAGAGCATAGGAACATGTAACTAGGATAGGACTAGAAAGCTAAGTGTGCATTTTTTTTAAATACTTCGTATTGCACTTACAAATTGAGCCACAAGCTATTTGACTTTAGATATATAGGCGATGCGCATAAATATACCACAGCCAGAATGGGAGCCTGAAACATTACAACAAAAGTTTAATTGAGACTTTCCTACAAACAGAAGTCAAGGCATCAGACCTCCTATATCCTCATCGTAACATTATATATGACCTCATTTGAGAAAAGATGGATTTTATAGTACTCAAATTCTAGAAAAAGACTCAATCACTCAATTGAAAATCTAAACAGAAAACTTCAGCATGATGTGACAAGGTTCTAATAACAGGCTAATTGAATGCCAAATGTGGCTAAAACAAGACATGATGTCAAGGGGAAATGTACTTCCTTAAGACAGCACCATCAACTTCTGGGTAACAAAGGTCTCAGGTAATTTTTGCTTATCTGCAACAACGGTTACAAATTTATCTTCTTGATCTACAGTTTACCAAATTCCGCTTAAGAGGTTCCCCAAGAATAGTTGTCAAAAAAGGATGGAACACATGAATTTATAATGCAGTGATTTTCTCCTACCATCCTTTAAACCAGTGCTTCCTCAACTTTTTCGAACCACGACCCACTTTTTAGAACGACAAACATTCGAGACCCACCTAGATTTAATGGGCGAGGCAGGTGAATTTTTTAACTGTAACTAAGGCATAGTGTGCAAGACCACTGTCATTTACAGGCAGCGCATTTGCCATTGAAATGGCTACTAAATTTGCTCAGACATACAGTTTTACTGATAAAACTATATTGCACACAATCATAATGTTTGGAAATCTAGTTTCAGTGAATATTTATCATTTGTGTATCATCAAGTAAAGTGTCTTGATTTTTTTTATCCTATTAAAATCTTTGCTTCCATCACACTTCAGAATTAGAAACAAAATTGCTTAATTTTTGCTTTCTGAATTGATGAAAGTATACAGTTCAGTTAAAGGTATTTACATTTTGTTGTGTATTAAAAAAACGACATCCTACAAACTTTCCTTTCACTCTCTGTCCCCCAGCAAGACTGTCAGATAATTCACTTTCCTTTTTTTATCGGAGTGCAAAACAAGAGGAGTTTGTCATCACCAATTCCCATTGTAAACAAGCAATGGCAAAGCCAATAGATCGTGCATCTGCGAGAGCCATTAGTTCAGTTTATTTAAGCTGTATTGTACAGCACTGTGGTTGTACAGCATGTTAAAAGTTTTATTCTAAATTGTTATTCTATATTTATTAATGCATAAAGGATGGTATGAGCTTCAAATTAAAATGTGAAATGGAAGGAAGTAGCAACACGAACAATGGTGGGCTTATAAAAGTCTTATGTTATAGTGAAAACTGCACTTTTTTATGGAGGTTGGCAGTGCTTAGTATAGAGAATGGGATGGGTAGTGGTAGGTAATAAGTAAGGTGGATAAAATCGGTAGCATGACAGCACATACACATTTAGTGGAAAGGACTATTAATTTTAATTTATGAAATAATTGAATTTAAATTAATGAAATGGTGCAAATGAATAAACGTGCACATGCAAAAAGATGAATAAAATTTCCCCAGTAACATTGCAAGTGAGGAGAGGTGGGAAGCACATTTTCTTATGTCAAAGAGAATGAAATGAGACAGTATGTATAACAGGAAAGCAGTTCCCCAAACGTGATAATGTGTGCTTGAGTTAAGAATGAATGGTATTCTTTTCTAAAAGCACAGCAAAATGTGTCCTTGAAGCTCATTTTTTGGCACAGTAAAGTTAAAAATAAACTAGTAAAGCTGTCTAACGTAACAAATAAAAGGCAGCATTGTCCAAGGTGAAATAAAGGAAAATTTAAAGCTGAATGTAAATGTTGCCCTCATGGTTGCTTTTTGGGCACCCATAAGCTAAAATAAGTGAAGGGTAATGTTTTCTCATGTATCTTGCACACATCCTGTGGTTTTTGCAGTCACAACTATTATTTAAAGATGTCTGACAAAAGAACTGAAAGGCAGCATTGTTTGATGGGAATGAAACTTAGGCTGCGGCTGAGGTACAGTCACAAATATTGTTTAAAGCTGTCTAACTTAACAAATGAAAGGCAGCATTGTCCAAGGTGGAATAAAGGTAAATTCAAAGCTGAATCTAAATGTAGCCCTCTTGGTCGCTTTTTGAACACTCATAAGCTAAAATAAGCGATGTTTAACATTTGCCTATGTACCTTGCACACATCCTGTGTTTTTGCAGTCAAAACTATTGGTTAAAACTGACAAACAAAAGAATTGAAAGGCAGCATTGTCTGAGGTGGAATAAAGGTAAATAAACACACCCTCACATGCAGGATTTGTTTAGTTTGAGATAAGAAAATGTGCTACCCCTACTGCTTTCACTTGCGAAGTTAGGTGGTGGGGGGCAGGATTATTCGTTTTTTTACATGTCCACATTAACTAATTTGCACCACAAACACAAGATGTTGTGGCGCAGCTGGGACTTGAATGGGGTTCCCCAGCTTCAAAGGCCACATCTCTGCATATAACAAAACACATAGCAATCCAGTTCTCGTTATCTGCAAATCAGTGACATTTAAAGCTGGGGAACCCCTAAACGTCCTGTAAAAAAGATGAATGAATTGCAAGTGAAGCGAGTGTTGGAAACACATTTTCTCATCTCAAAGGACACAGAATACGGCATTGTTTGTATAACAGGCAAGCAGTTCCCCGACTGTGATATGTGTGCTTGAGCTAAGAATAAGCAAAACCAAGCACAATATTTCCTCACAGTCACACGTTAAACACAAACTCGGGCAAATAAAAATTGTTTAAAAAATAAGAACACAATAAGGATGTAGTCGATGCAAGAAGAGGGAAGTGCCGACCGCAGAGCTGACCAGCAGGAAGCAAGCAATCAACAGTTGCTTTGAAGAGACGTGCATGCGCTGTCTACGCGAGACCTAAAAATAAGCTGCAATTTGTCAGGAGACATAGCTTGACATTTGACCTCCGTCTTTGAAGCACAGCAAATGTGACAAGATAAATACAGAATTTACAGAATTTTAAAGGCATCTTTATTTATTGCTTAGACTTTCACAGCCCACCAAAAATCGGTTTGCGACCCACCCGCGGGTTGCAACCCACAGTTTGGGAGACAGTGCTCTAACCACAGTATGAAAGAATCTACTTTGCCACCATTATTGGGCAGATGCAAAATAGTTTAAGGAATTGAACTGGCCCATCCATGTTACTGGAAACAAACTTGTGTAAAATGAAACATGAAACATTTGATTTTAAATACAGACAAAATCATAAGAAACCAGCTAGCAAAAACATCCATTAAAACTAAAATCTTGACTCAAAACAATTCCCAGACAGACTCCTGGGTCTCACCTTACAGTGATCAATGCACTACATGTCGCTCCTCCGTTAGTTTCAAGGAATACCAATACAAGGACCTCACTTTAAAATATAAAAGGCACATTTATTGTGGAACAATTATGTAAATTATTAGATGCAATGCTTCCACGGTTGGATGGTTAGAATATTTGTGTAGCGTACCATACATCCTAGGACATCTCAAGTTGCTGGTCTAAAATGGAGGGATCATGATCTTTAGAATAAACAGGTTTTTAGTTCTTGTTTGAAATTTTAAAATAGTTTCTTTAGCCCACAAACAATGTGAAAGAGAGGTGAGTGCCAAGGGGCCCCAGCCATTTCCCCCTGATCATTGCCAACTTATGGAGTATAGTGGCAACCAAGTTCTTGGAAGCTGAATGTAGGCTCTGTGCGCTATGGAGCTCGAAACTAGGTCTTGAAAGTAGTCCAGCACTGTCCAGTAGAGACTTTAATGTATGATCTACAGGCATTTGTACTGAATTCAGGATGCCACAGGAAGCCAAAATTTCCATCTAGCTAAGGCAATATGATCAATTGTCATATGCACCCATAACGAGCAGACGTCAACATTTTGGAAATACTTACGTTTGGCAACTAGGTTTAGAGCATTGCAGTAGTCTTCCCGGGATTTGACTCATGCTCCAGAACTTTTTGCCCTTTACTTATAAAAGGTGAGGTGTATATTGAGAACGCAGGTATTTTTTTCTCGTAATGACAGACACTTGCAGCTCCATGAGGAGGGAAATGTCAAGAAAGATACCAAGTTAATGGAAAGGAGCAAGATCATAAATGAAGGGATGGCTAGGTAGTTTACACTTTTGCTAGAGTCCCCAAATGTGATGAACTCAGTGTTTAAGCCATTTAGTTTTAATCAGTTTTTCAATATGCAGGATTCAAGAGCAAGACTTTTTCATTGGTATCTCCCCCTTTGAGCAACTAGATATCTTCGGGTTAGGAGTGACAGAGATACAGTTTCCTGGGATTATATTAATCAGAGGTTGAATGTACAAGTTGAAAATACGCACTGGTAGCAGGGACTAAGTAACACTACAGGTAATATCAATCCAAGAGTCCATAAAGGAACAAGGTACCAATCTTCTTTATCATCATTTCATGAGTATTTGCAAATGCCTTAGATAACCTTTACACTAAGCATCAGATTTTAGCCATTTCTAGTCAGCGAGGAGGTGTCCTTCGGCATCCAAGGAGGTGTGTGCAGTGCAGCCGTAAGACCTAAGTTTACTAAAAAGCTTGCACAGGCATCAGTTACATTCAGAAATGTTAGAAAGGTGATCGATATACCCAGACAAAGAAATTAAAGCCCTTAAGAAGAAAGGGGAGTTGTTCGGAAACAATCTCCGGGAGCTCATGTATAAGTTGCAAGTCTTGCAGAGAACACACTCTCAGTAACTAGTCACCTACATAAAGATATTCCTGTATCTCTTAACAATAGAAAGATATTACCACCACTGCCATTGCATCTGTGAACATCTTGGAGGCCACAGACAGCCTGAACGGAAGAACCATAAATTGAAAATAGTGAGCCTGACCATATATATATATATATATATAAGTAATGTCTGTATTGAGAGCAAACCGGTATGTGAAAGTAAGTGGCCTGCAAGTCCAGCAAGACTAAATAGCCAAGGGCTGACGGGAGGCCAGAACATGGGGACAGGTAATCATCTTGAACTTTCCTTTCTTTAAAAGCTTATTTTTTTTAAAATTGAGATCCAGAATTGGTCTAATTCCTTATCTGGAATAACAGCACTGAGCTCTCTGGGAACAGGGAACACATTCTATTACCCTTTTCAACAAAAGAAACGGGTTTGCTTACCTCAAGATATTTGAATTGGAAAAAGGGGTAACATGGGAAGGTGTCTATCAGAAAAACAGAATAACCACACTAAATGAAGCACCCATCAATCTGAAGTTAAACTGTCATTGAGAAGCAACAACATTAAAACACAAGTAATAAAACTAGTGTTCCCGTGCTGGACAGTGTAGTCAAATAAATAGCCACTGATGTGAAGAAAATGAAAGCGGAAGCTGCCAGGTTCGGCTGGCTCCTCTAATCCTGTAGATTTGTATGGGTATATTTTTTGCTGTTGAAGGACTTACTGTAGTTGAAGATAGCTGAATAGTTGGCTGTAGCCTCTAATGTTAGACAAATGATAATGGAATTATTTAGCCGAAAACAATAATCTCAAAGCACTTTAGTAACCTTTGATTGTTTCGTACATGCTCAGGAAGTATCAGCCTTATCCCGAAACAGGCACTGCCATCAAAGGGCATATCTAAATGTTGAGCTTGATCATCAACCAAAAATTATGCACCTCTCATCCAGGAGCGCCTTCAAAGAACTACAGCTAGTCCATGGAGCGAGGTAATGCACCCACAGTGTCAGATTCTATTCACATAGAATACTTTGCAGCATCCATGTCATTGTTGCAGAACTCGGGAAATTATTTGTTAAAATCCAAAGGAAGGTTGGACAGCCATCTTGGCGGACGCAGCCTAGCAAAGCTCCGACCGCCCAAGCGAATAATCCGGTAAAATCCTACAAGTATCCTCTCCCCAGTGGTCCACACTCATTGCGCCAGTACCCGGAGCGAAGCTCCCGACTTAGGAGTGGCAGCGGACTGGAAGACGTGTGTGGCCATAACCAACGAAGGGGATGTCGTGGGCCAGTGCCCGGGCTGACGCCGGAGGAAGTCTCCCCCTGGCACGGCCCCCAGGGAAGATCGAGAGCTACCCCTCAGATCCCGCTACTGAGGTGGGCGCCACTGTGTGTCGGTGCTGGGGCGGCTGAGGCCTGTGCCGGGGCCCGAGTCATGGGCATCTGAGGGCCCGCGGGAATCGCAGAGGCCACCGGGTGCTTTGTGCGGCGATGCCTGGGCTGCTGAGGCCGCGCCGCAGCACCCCGAACGATCTTCCCACCCGCCTTGGAGGGCCTGGATGGCAGGGATCGATGCGCTTGGGACAGCCCTGGTATTGATCAGCAAGGGCCGGGCTGCGGCCGGGGCCTGAGGCCGAGTTTGGGCTGTGCCGGGCCAGGTGCCGTCCCAGGAGGGCCTAGTCGTCCTTGGAGTGAGGAGTGGGCAGTGGCGCCGGGGCTGCCAGCCCCGCCCTAACTGTGCAGCAGGCTAGGCCTGAGGGCCACTGAGTAGGGCCCACCTGAGGCTGTGGACATGTAGGCCGGAGGGCCGGGATCCTGACCAGCGCTCATTCTTCTACTAAGGGGCGCCCGAGAAGATGGAGTGGGCCACGGCGGGACTTCAGGGCTGGTGCGGAGGGCTCAGTGAACTGTGACCCGTCGTCCCCCTCCGCGGAGTTGGGTCCCTGGGGTTTCCACCCGGACACTTCAGGCGACCGGCTTAGGGGCGACACAGAAGACGACCAGTTGGGGCGACTGGAGTGGCTCATGCATACCTGGAAGCAGTAAGCCCTGTCCAAACCACGTTGCTACATCCTGGAAGAGCGGCGGCCCCGAGGCCCATGAGACTGGACTGGCTCAAGATGACCTGCAGGCCGAAGGTCCGGCGAGTCTGGTCTCGTTAGGGGGTCTACTTGGCTGGCCACCTTGGGCTACAGAAGCGGCCAGGCTAGGCTTGGTGCGGCTTCTGGCTAGAGGTGGCCTGATTCCGTGAGGTCTGGCCTGCAGTGCTGTTACCGGGAGTGCCTGTCGGGGCGCTTAGGACGTGGGCGCCGGCCAGTGACACCAGCTATAATCATCAAGTACAGAAATACGCACAGACATAAGGCTGAGGCCACCTGAGGGAGGGGGGCTCTCTGTAAGAAAGTGCCCTCTTTTTGCATGGTTGCCCCCACTTTTTGATGAACTGCTGATGTACTTTGACTAAGTGTGCCCTGGGCTCCTGTCAAACAGGTACCCAAGGCCTATGTTCTTTCCCTAAAACTGCATTGAACACAAAACCCAATTGGCACTCTCCGGCTACAGGTCAGCCACTGGTAAATGGTACCACAGGTACCCAGGGCACTGTGACCAGGGAAGGCCTCTAAGGGCTGCAGCACTTATTGTGCCACGCTTAGAGGCCCTGTACCTTTACACACACACACGGCCGTTGCAGGCTGCATGTTTTGGTGCAGAACAAAGTGAAGTCGACAAGGTACACATCCCTGTGTGCCATATCTACAACCCACTGCCCTGGCATAGATCAGCCACCCCTCTAGCTGGGTGCACTATACCAGTGGTGAGGGTACAGGTGCATGAGCCCTGTATCACTACAGTGTCTAAGCCAATTCTTAGACATTGTAAGTGCAGTAATGCCATTAAGAGTATATGGTGCTGGGAGGTTGTCATTACGAACTCCACAGTACCATAATGGCTTTACTGAAAACTGGGAAGTTTGGTATCAAACTTCTCGGCACATTAAACCCACACTGATGCCAGTGTGGGATTTAATGAAAAATGCACACAGAGGGCATCTTAGAGATGACCCCTGAAAAATGACTTAACACTAGTGTCTAGGCTGAGTGGCTGCTCACCAGCTGCCACCACCAGACATGGCTCTGGACCCCTGGATCAAGAGCCTGCTGCTCTCGGGGTCAGAAACAATGCACATCCTGAGACGAGGTGCCAAGCATCCTCCCCCAGGATGGGCAGGGTCCACGAAGGGGAAGCTTCAAAGGCTTGCTGCCTTGGTGAGCTTCCCCAGGCCTTTTGCTGCCTTCAGCAACTTGTCCCCACTGGTTCTGACCCCAGCTTTGGGAGGGAGAACCGGCGGGAACACCGAGTGAGGAAGGGAGGTGTGCCCACCTTTGCCAACCCCACCCCTCAGGTGGGGGAGGCAAGGTGAAGCATGTGAGAAAGTGTCTTCTTTCTGCATGGTTGCCCCCACTTTTTGCTGAACTGCTGATGTGCTTTGACTTTGTGTGCCTGGGCTCCTGCCAATCAGGTACCCAGGGCCTATGTTCTTTCCCTAAAACTGCATTGGATAACAAACCCAATTGGCACTCTCTGGCCACAGGTCAGTCCCTGATAAATGGTACCACAGGTACCCAGGGCCCTGTGACCAAGGAAGGCTTCTAAGGGCTGCAGCACTTATTGTGCCACCCTTAGAGGCCCTGTACCTTTACACTCACACACTGCCTTTGCAGGCTGCGTGTTTTGGTGCAGAACAAAGTGAAAGAGTCGACATGGCACACTTCTCTGTGGGCCATGCCTACAACCCACTGCCCTGGCATAGATCAGTCACCCCTCTAGCTGGGTGCACTATACCAGTGGTGAGGGTACAGGTGCATGAGCCCTGTAACCCTACAGTGTCTAAGCCAATTCTTAGACATTGTAAGTGCAGTAATGCCATTAAGAGTATATGGTGCTGGGAGTTTGTCATTACGAACTCCACAGTACCATAATGGCTGCACTGAAAACTGAGAGGTTTGGTATCAAACTTCTCAGCACATTAAACCCACACTGATGCCAGTGTAGGATTTAATGAAAAATGCACACAGAGGGCATCTTAAAGATGCCCCCTGAAAAACGACCTACCACTAATGTCCAGGCTGAGTGGCTGCTTTCAGCTGCCACCACCAGACATGTTTCTGGACCCCTGGGTCGAGAGCCTGCTGCTCTCAGGGGCCTGAAGCAATGCACAACCTGGGACGAGGTGCCAAGCCACCTCCCCCTGGATGGGCAGGGTACACGAAGGGGAAGCTTCAAAGGCTTGTCGCCTTTGTGAGCTTCCCCAGGACTTTTGCTGCCTTCAGCAACTGGTCCCTACCGGTTCTGACCCCCACTTTGGGCGGGAGAACCAGCAGGAAAACCAAGTGGGGAGGGGAGGTGTGCCCACCTCTGCCAACCCCACCCCTCAGGTGGGGGAGGCGAGGTGAAGCACAACTCTCAGTCCCTGCCATCTTGCAGATGGGGGGGACCCAGCCAACCAGAGTGAGGCATATGCCCCCTCCCACTGGAAGGTGGCATAATAGGGATGTACCCTCCCCAGGGAAGGGACCCATTGGTCCCAACCTTTTTACCTACCTGTAACGCCCCTAAATCTAGTATTTAGGGGCACCCCTGAACCTTGCTTCCTCAGACAAGAAACTACAAGAAGAAAAGAAGGACCAACAGCTGTGCCGAAACTAAGAAGAGGAGAACGCCCACTGACTTGGCCCCAGCCCTACAGGCCTGTCCCCACCTCGAACCTGCAGAAGTGTCCTACAACCAGAAGCCTCAAGTACCCAGAGGACCTGCCCTGCCTTCAAAAGAAAAGACTGTCTCCCATGAACACCGGATTTGTTCACCAACAGACTCCAGCTCCGGCAAAGTATGCGAGTCTGCACCCGACGCCCACGGCCCGAGTTCTAGTGGCCCAACACCACGAGGAGGTCTCCCCGGCGATCCTGACCCGCGATCTGGTGGCCCCTGACCTGCCTCAAGCCTCCAGCCGACGCCTGCAGCCTCAAACTAGAAGGTCCCCCCAACCGCGACCAGGAGCTGGTAAGAAGATCTGACCCTAAAAGACAGCCCTGCACCAGACGCCCCACGGCCTTGGGTGGCCCAACCAACGGAGTCTAACCAACCCCCAGCATCTAAACTTACCTCTACAAGTGGTGGTCGCACCCAGAAGACCTTCGTCCCCGAGCCTGCAGTGTGTTTGCAAACCGGAGACTCCCCATTGAAAGCTACAGGGCACCCGACGCCAAAACTGTACTCTGCACCCGGCCGCCCCAGGGCCGCTGAGGGTGCACCTTTTGTGCAGGATTGAACCCCCATTTGCCCCGAGCTTAAGTCCAGGAGCTTTGCTCCCACCACCTTGTGGCCTGCTCGTAAGCAGCTATCAACCGGAGGCCCCCTATCCCCTATTGGATAACATTGGGCCTCAGCACTCTGCACCCAGCCGCCCTAGTGCCGCTGAGGGTGTAACAAGAGTGCATCCTTGACCCTGGGGGACCCCTGAGTCTACCCCCAGAATACCAACTCCCACAACCGAATACTTACCTTTGAACCGATAACCCTATTTTCCTCCATAGGATAACGTTGACTGTTTTTCTGTGAAAAGTTTCCAAGTGTGGAGTTGGAAAATCTATAAAAAAGTTTCTAAAACTGTAACAAAATAACCAAAACGCTTTTACTTACCTGTTTACAGGAAATGTCCCAGTGCAGTATCCAGGTATAATGCACTGTGTAAGAAAAGTAATCTGTAAAGTAATCCACTTGACATTCTACTGAAAGGCCAATACAAAGTATATGTACAATATTTGAAAGCATTGCATTACTAGTAATTCTACTGTAATCAAACCAAAAGTATACATACAACTGCAATACAAACTATTTACAAACTATATTCTTACTGCAAAGTACTTATCACTTACCTGTGCCAGGCTTGCTTGGTTCTAGGAAATAAAAGAACTTAAAGAATATTTTTATACAAAACCAATTGGTCTGAAGTTCAGTCTTTGAGTGTCTGACATTATTTGCTGATTGAGTGTGTACAACAAATGCTTAACAGTACCCTCTGATAAAGCCTTACTGCCCACCACACTACCACAAATAGAGAGTAAGGTGCTATCTACTTTTGGCTCTGCCTACCTTTGGGGTTCCACTGGACTCTGTGCACACTATACCTCACTTTGGTATAGTACATACAAAGCCAGCTTCCTACGAAGCACAACTCTCAGTCCCCGCCATCTTGCAGATGGGGGGGGACGCAGCCAACCAGAGTGAGGCATATGCCCCCCTCCCACTGGAGGGTGGCATAATAGGGGGTTTACCCACCCCGAGGAAGGGACCCATTGGTCCCAACCTTTACTTCCATACAAAAAAATTACCCGATTATAAATGAACACTGTACACTTTCAGGATACCAGGGGCAGTCTTAATCTCTCTCTGCCAAGGGCTGGCTTCACCAGATTGCCAGTCATGCCCAGTTCCAAGTGTTCTCTATTCTAATTCTAAAAAGTTTGTCAACTCACCAGACATCATCTCATATCATAAACAAAACCAGAAAAAAGGTGTGAAACGTCAGAAAGAACCTCACGAAAGCATCACTACAGGAGCTGCTGGCTGGCACTCACCAGTTTGCTCACGATAACATCAGTGGTAACTTTCATAACCACAAAGGAAGAAAAAATTGTGCCCAGATTTTATAAGAGGTGAAAAAAGGAACTAAAGAAGGAAACGGAATGTAGTGTCAATGCTTGTGCCATTCTTCAACCAATTGGACCCCGTAATGTGGAAGAAAAAAATTGCTTCTCCAAGCTAAAATGAGTTGTGACTCACTTGCAGTTGTACATACTTTATTGATCGCAGTGATCGCACTCAAGTTAAAAGAAAGGCATGTTCAGATCATTTCAGTTAGAAAGGCTGACATGTTTCATTGACTAATCACTTTCGGCAATTTCATCAGGGCTCAGGGACCAGTCTCCCCCTCACCGATACTTCAAGCACAATCCGATGGCTGCCAACAGAACTCGTACCAGCAACACACTCGTGGGGGGAGCACACACAAATTTTAGCCACGCATCCCCATCAGGAAATAGCAGCCGCCGAGCGTCAGTCGCTATAGTGGTCATCTCTGCTGTGAAATTGTCCAGGACCAACCTTTACTTACCTATAATGCCCCTAAATCTAGTATTTAGGGGAACCCCTGAACCTTGCCTCCTCAGACCAGAAACGACCAAGAAGGACCGAACAGCCGTGCTGAAGCTAAGAAGAGGAGCACGCCCACTGACTTGGCCCCAGCCCTACCGGCCTGTCCCCACCTCGAAACTGCAGAAGCGAAACTCCGGTGTGTCCTGCAGCCAGCAACCTCAAGAACGCCGAGGACATGCCCTGCCTTCCAAAGAAAAGACGTTGTCTCCCGTGAACACCGGATTTGTTCACCCACAGACTCTGGCTCAGGCCAAATCCGCGAGTCTGCACCACTCTGCACCCGTCGCCCACGACCCGAGTTAGAGTGGCCCAACACCACGAGGAGGTATCCCCGGCGATCCTGACCAGAGATCTAGTGAGCTCTAACCTACCTCAAATCTCCCAGCGAATCCTGCAGCCTCTTTCTGGAGGATCCCCCCCAACTGGAGCTGGTAACAGAAACCCGACGCCTAAAGACACCCCTGCACCTGAAGTCCCATGGCCTTAGGGGGTCCAACCGACGGTGTCCCAGCATCCCCAGGCATCCCAACTTACCTCTCCAACCGGTGGTCAGCTCCAGAAGATCTTCGTCCCCGAGTCTGCAGTCTTTGTTGAAACCATAGAATCCCCATTGAAATCAACAGGGCACCCGACGCCAAACCAGCACCCTGCACCCAGCCGCCCCTGCGCCGCTGCGGGTGTACTTTGGGTGCTAACTCTGATCCCCCTTTGCCCCGAGCCTAACCCCAGGAGCTTTGGTCCCACAACCCAGTGGCCTGCTCGTAAGCAACCACCAACCGGAGGCGCCCTATCCCCTGTTGGATAACATTGGGCCTCAGCACTCTGCACCCAGCCGCCCTAGTGCCGCTGAGGGTGTTTTGAGAGTGCATCCTAGACCCTGGGGGGGAACACTTGTTCTAACCCCAGAAACTCAACCAAAAAGACCGAGTACTTACCTGGTAACCGATAACTTAATTTCTCTCCATAGGAATACATTGACTGTTTTTCTCTGATTTGTATGGAAACCTGAAAAATTACAAGTGTGCAAAACTGATTTTACTTACCTTTTCTCTAGGAAATGTCCCAGTGTGATATCTAGGCATATCACACTGAGTAGAAAACTAACTTAAAAAGTAATCTAAAAAGTAACTGAAAAGTAATTTGTACAGTAATTTCAATACCTTGACTTACCTGTATTTCAAACAACTGCATTCAAACTTTCATTCACTTGTAAACACTGCATAATATTTTGCAAAACATTTATTTCACTTACCTGTGCCAGGCCCTTGGCTTGGTTCTAGAAATAAAATAACTAAACAATATTTTTATACAAAACAAATTGGTCTAAGTTTAGTCTTTGAGTGTGTGACATCATTTGGTTACTGAGTGTGTACAACAAATGCTTAACACTACCCTCTGATAAAGCCTTGCTGCTCGCCCACACTACCACAAATAGAGAGTAAGGTGCTATCTACCTTTACCTCTGCCTACCTTTGGGGCTCCACTGGACTCTGTGCACACTATACCTCATTTTGGTATAGTATATACAGAGCCAGCTTCCTACACTCTCTACCATACCCCCTCCCCCCTTCCTTGTTTAGCATGGCCAAAGATAAACCAGCAGGCTCTGGCCCCAAGCAAAGCGCCCTAGACCAGTTCGCTACGGTCCCTAGCGGCGCCAGCGTGGGGTGGGCGGGGCGGGGGGCAGGATCTTGGGATCCCGGTTCCCAACAACGCAGCATTGCTGGCCGCGATCACTCAGGCCTGTGATACCCTCGACGCAAAGATTGGCACTGTGGGGTCAGAAGTCTCTTTGTGAGCCAAGACCTCCGGAAGGCTGTGGATCGCATCACAGAGGCGGAGACCCGCGTCTCGACTGTGGAGGACACAGTGGTAGCTCTGCAAAAAAAGGTGAACAAGCTCACCGTCTTCGCGCAAGAGTTGGCGTCCTGTGTCGAGGATGCCGAAGGTCGCTCTCGACTAAGTAATCTGCGCTTCATTGGCTTCCTGGAAGGGTGCGAGGGCCCCTCCATGGATCGTTTCCTCACGCAATGGTTGAGAGCCCTCCTGCCAGAGGACTCCCTATCCTCCTGTTTCATAGTACAGAGAGCCTATAGGGCATTGACCAAGAAGTGCCCCCTGGGGAACGCCCGAGGCTGGTGATCGCCAAGCTGTTGAACTAAGCAGACCGTAATACCATCCTTCAGTATGCAAGAAACCACAGGGATCAACTGATTTTTGAGTCACAGCCCATAATGATCTTCCCGGACTACACCCTACTGGTGCAGCAACAGCGCCAGTCATTCACAGCAGCAAAATGCAGACTTAGAGAACTTAAATGTACAGTATATGTTGCTATATTCCACCCAAATGAGTCATATATAACTCGAAATTACATTTCTTCGACACGCCAGAAGCGGTCTTCACCTGGGCCGACGAGACAGTACACCTAAAACCACATACTCTGCCGCCGCTGCAATACTACTCCTCACAGGGATCGCAGAGACGGGCAATTCCAAGAGGAGGCACAGGTCCAGGTCCAATTGGCGCTCCCAGACTCAGGGCGACAAGTCGTGAATATATACCGACTGCATCCTGCTCTCCGGCACTTGGCCTCGGCCGGTGTGTGAAATCTCCTCAAAGATGCAGGACCGCTTGGAGAGCTAACATGGCTTGGGGGCCAATTCCAGGAACGACTACGTTTTGTGGGAAGTTTGGGTACAATTGGCAGAGGCTCCCTGGGATCCCCGGTTGAGGTCCTGGGCTTCCCTCCTCCGCGACATATACTCCTTGTTGGTAGAGGTATTGGGGTCGGAGGAGGCGAGTTCGGACATACTGGGTTAGAATTTTTGCAGTTCCTACACAGGGACCTTGCCACAGTTTTGCGAACGCACCCGAGTTGGCAACCTCCTTAGACGACAGATGTCCTCACACGCACATATTCCCCAGCTTGGAGATTTGATCATTGTATCCTGGAACGTTAGAGGGATGCTTAGTAAAATTAAAAGGGGCGCTGTTCTTCGGCAAGCCAAACGCTGCGAGGCTGACATTCTTCTCTTGCAGGAGACCCATCTTCTAAGCAATAACACCCCATGTTTTACTCGATTCGGGTACAATACAGTATACCATTCAGGGTTCACACGGGGCTCCCAGGGCATGGCTATCCTAGTGCACCGCCGGGTTCCTTTCACTTTGTCCAAACTCTGGTCGGACTCTGGGGGTCGATACACCATTGTGACAGGTATACTACATGGCGAATGCGTAACCATAGGAAGCATCTATGCTCCCCCCCTTCGGGGCATGTATTCATTGACAGAATCGCACAACTTTAGGGAGAACTCCCGGACGGTCTGACATTACTGGGAGGGACTGGAATGATGTCATGTTACCCTTGGATCGTTGGCGAGAGCCGGGGCGCGAGCCCCAGACGGGGAGATCCAAACTTAATCATCAGGCCACCACACTGGGGCTTATCCCCCCTCTGAGATGGGTTTAACGTTCCTATCAGCCGTGCATGGCTCTCTATCAAGATTAGATTATTTCTTTTTACCATATAGCTACATACATAGAGTTTCTCATGTCTCTATCCTGCCCAGGGAACTGTCAGTCCACTCCCCGGTCCTACTCAAGCTGCGCATAGGACCACAAAAGCCTACCTTCAGGTGGCGCATGTCACCTTGGCACCTCCGCAACTCAAACTACCAGGACGTCCTTCGTCAGGCCATTTCCGACTATCTTTCATCCAACGTCGCCTCTGCCCCGTCCGGTATCATCCTCTGGGAAGCTCTCGAACCCACAATCCGCGGGGTAGACATTAGCTTTCGTGCAGGCGAAAAGCGTAAACGTCTCACCCAAAGAGTGGGATTAGAAAACCATAAGAGGTTCCTTGAAGCCGAAACAGCCATGTCTGCCGGTCCAATACATCAACGTAATGTCTTCCAAATCCAACAACATATACACCAACATCTCACACACGAGACGCGCGAGATCAGGCTAGCGTCACAACACAGGATTTATCAATGGGGCGATAAATCAAGTAAAGTGCTCCATCGGCTGTGCCAGGCTGCGATGTCCCCCACACCTGTTCTGGCACTTCGTAATGCTGACAGAGTCCTTTGTACCTCCCCCGATGCTGTGGTCCAAGTGTTCACGGCCTACTATGCCTCCCTATACAAGCAGAAAAAACTCATATCGAGTGCTTTGATAGAGGAATTCCTAACGGACATACCTCCCCAAAAGCTCTCGGACCAAGTACGGGACAAACTAGACGCTCCCATAACCGTAGAAGAACTCATAGCTGCGTTAGTTAATATACACCTTGGCCGGCCGCCCGGCCCCAACGGCTTCCCCAGTGACTTCTTACGCCCGCATATGGCACAGCTCAGCCCATACTTGTTGGAAGCACTTCACGAGGCTTTCGAGCAGCACATCCTACCCTCTGATTGGCACCACGCCAAAACCGTGGTGTTCCTTAAACCTGGTCACCCTCCAGAAGACCCCTCTTCCTACCGCCCTATTTCCCTTCTCAACTTTGAACCCAAACTCCTGTGCAAGGTCCTCGCAGACCGCCTCCGCACATGTATTCACGACTTAATTCATCCAGACCAGTCCGGCTTTATGCCGCAGTAGTCTACCTGCATAACATCCGGCAAGTTCACAATGCCATCGCGAAGGCTCCAGAGCTGGGCCGTCCTGCGGCTATCTTCCTGGCTGACATAGATAAAGCGTTTGATTCCTTAAGCTGGACGTATCTATTTCAACTCCTCCAATCCCTCAATTTTGGCCCGCGCTTTCTGGCATATGTCCAGTTATTATACACAGATCTCTCGACCTCCGTGTGGGTAGCCGGGTACAGCTAAGCACCCTTTCCTATGTGCTGCGGCACAAGGCAGGGTTGCCCCGTCTCCACTGTTATTTGCACTTGCTGTAGAGCCCTTAGTCACATGGGTGCGGCAGGACCCATTGATTCGGGGGTTTGAGTGGTCGCGGGAGCGGTCAGACAGAATTGCGCTGTACGCGGACGATGTGTTGTTCTTCTTGGCCGATCCTTGGTTCTCTGGGCCCTGAGTTCTCCAGATGCTCCGGGTATTTGGGGAACCCTCCAGCCTTGGTGTCAACCCATCGAAGTCGGGGTTTCCTGTGTGCGGGGACCAGGGGTGTGGCGCCTGGGCCACGCAGTTATCCCACACTACGGGAGGCTTTAAATATTTTGGAGTTTTTATCTCGCCGTGCCCCACGACATCGTCGACACCTAGCATTAATCCGCTGCTTACAGGTATACGTGAGGAGACCACGATATGGTCCCCTCTACCGCTGTCCCTGTATGGGCTTTCGTCAATTTTTAAGATGGTCTCCCTGCCTCGGATACTCTACCGGTTGCAAAATTTCCCATACAATATTCCACGCACATGGTTCGCCTAAGCTGATGCAATCCTGAACAAGTTCTTATGGGGCGGGGGTACCATTCGAGTAGCACTGCGTACCTGCACGCAATCGACATTGTGGTGGGATTGCAGCGGCTGATATATACGCTTACTATACAGCATCCCACCTGTTGATCATCAATGAGTGGTGGTACAGCCCACACACAGACCCAGCATATGCGGTGGAGCACCTGGCGATGGAGGGTATACCCCTACTGAAGCTGGTCTACAGCTGCATGAACCTAGACTTCTTGCCCCCCGCCAGCAGAACAGTCGTTCAGCTCTGGAGATACGCCGTTAAGTAAATGGGCTGTGATGGGCGCCTGACACAGACGTCCCCGCTGTGGCAGGGTACTTACCTGCGTCCCGTTGCCGAACTTTCAGGCTTCCACGCATGGGACCTCCACAGAATCTCTACCCTAGGAGACATTATGCAGGGTTCCACCCTCAAAATCGTTTCAGCAACTACAAAAAGAATTGCACGGGACGCAGTTTTATAAATACTTGCAGTTGAGACATGCTCTTACTTCCCTGATCCGCTCGCTGAGTGACTGACCGGAATTTCATCCCCTTGAAGGTCGCTTACTAATGGGTGACCTAGGGGTGCATAAGATCTGGCAGATCTATCAGACGTTGATCACCCATACTCATACCACACTACACAAAACCCGAGGGGCATGGGAGGCGGACTTGCCAGACATGACAGTCGATGATTGGACAGAGGCCCTCGCTAGTCCCTGAGGAGCCGCTATTTCCACACAATATCTCCATATTCAGTTTAAATAGCTCCATCGAGCATACTTCACTAGCTCCTGCCTCTGGAGGATGGGCGTCATACAGTCCCCTATGTGCCTCAGATGTGGGGATGCGGAGGGAACCTTTTTCCACACGGTTTGGAGCTGTGGGGCTTTGCAGCCGTTTTGGCATAAAATATTGTCATGCCTGGGCTGGGTCCTGTCCTGGAGGCTCCCGTTTGACCCTAAGCTGTTCTTGCTCCATAGCACAGAGGGGATTGGCGCGAACCGCTACAAACAGCACCTTTTCTTTTTGGGCTTCACGCTTGCCAAACGGGATATCGCCCAATTGTGGAAGGGGACTTCACCGCCAACAATGGGTGGGTGGAGGGCGGCTATGGACAGATGCGTGGGCGCAGAAATCATGGTATATCAGGCGCGTGGCTGCCCACAGAAACATAGGAAAATATGGTCCCGCTGGGTGACGTACCGGGGCATAGATCTGCCCCCCCCCCATCATCAGGCCCTCTATAAATTCATCCCTAACATCTCTCTGACCCTTAGATACCCAAGATGAGCAGTTCTGTTGTCACTACATATACACAGACATACTACGTTCAGTGAATTATGTGGTAACCTGTGCAGGTTAGCTTGTTGTTTAAATATAACTGGTACTCTCTCATTCGAATTGTATCTGTAATGTATGCTTCGGGCTCTGCCCACCATGTACCATTAAACTCGATAAAATTTGTTATTAAAAAAAAATCCAAAGGAAGTCTACAGTTCATTGATGAAGCCAATTCCCACAATGCTTGGAAAACGTGGCAATGGGAGGGGGCATTTGTAGCTTTAGGTTCACATTAGAAAACGCAAACATCTTTTTACCCAAATTGGCTACATTTCTAGACTCACTGTCTGGAGTGAACAATGCAATAGTTCCACCTTTCATAGAGGCTAAGCATGCTTGAACAACTAAACTCTCTGGAGACGGAAAAGTTGACAGATAAGAGAACCACTAGGCACTGGTCTGTATTTCCTTGGTGAATTCTTTGCAATACGTAACACCAAGTGGTATAGTGAGAACAAATATACTGTAAATAACTGCAAATTAACTGTAAAGTTAATATACTGAATAGCGTATGTAGAGGAGATCCCACATTTTAGAAAGAAGCCTTCATTCATATATTTGTGGCATGCATCATCGGCTCTTCCCTCATCCACGACATAACATTTTGTTGGGATAAGCTCAACCACTGTGTGGGAAGCTGGAAAATATTTTTAGATACAATTGTCTAGAGCATAAACCAACTTAATTTTTATTCCAGATTCCTTTGACAAGATTAAAAACTTCAACTTAAAAAGAGCTTTATTTCGACAGGTTTGTCATAAAAGCATTTACAACATAAAATACAGCGTAGTCTCAAAAAAAGTTTATCCTTCAGGCAGATACATTCCAATTTAAAATGATCAATTCATCAGAGATAAAACTAAAAGACAAAAGTCAAGTCGATTACTAAAACACTAAAACCAGCGAATACACAAATTAAGTGATAAAATAGTATTCAGACAAATTGGGAGCCTCACCTCAAAGGAGGGCAATCCTCGAATCATACAAGAAACAATATTAATCGCAAAACATCAAGTTAAAAATCAGACATATAAAATACCAGCAAAGATAGAGGATATGGATACGTCAAAAGGTGCAAACAGGACAGGTGCTCGGCATAAATAATGAAGTTTAAATAGCGCCCCATAAGAAGATCAAGACAATGTCCCACTAGCAGAAAAACCAACTTATACAGGTGCTGGATTATTCTCAATTGCTGCAGATTTTGATCTAATGCACCACATCCACCTTAGAAATGTGGCTAGGGGAATTGAACAGCATGGTGAGGGGTCCATCGTCAAGATTCTCAGGGCTTCTCTACTTTGTCTAGTGCCCAAGTTCTTATATGTCGGCACTAGCCAGATCTTTCGGGGAACTGCATAAGCAGGACAAACAAAGAGAATATGTAAGTTTCTGCATGTTCAATACAATGTGGGCACTTGTTGTCTCCTAATGGTGTCCATTTTGCAGTAAAGGATTTTAGGGGCAGGATGCCCACTCTAAATTGAAAATAGAGTTTACGGTCAAGGGGCTTGGATATGATGTCCCAGTAAGGTTCAAGGCGGGGGCAGGGTTTTGCTAATATGAACCTCCCAGTCAATGTAGTGCTGTCACTTGATCTAGTACTATTTAGCCCCACCATTTCCCAATACCTTTCCTTTAAAGCTTTTCTGGATAGAGCGTGCAGACTAGATGGGTTGTCCCACATATTGGACAGGCCCAATGCCGTCAGTGCCCCTTTGATATCTCTGCGCCAGCCTATTTTATGAAAACGGTCAACCTCTATAACATCCCTGAGATCGCTTGCATAGGTGGTCAGCTCGGGGGTACTCCATATTCTACGCCAGTATAATATGGGACGAAGCCTAGCTGAGTCAACCAGCGAATGCCTTCCCATATCACTAAGCAGTGGAAGAGAGGGGGTGCTTGTGGGGAGACTGATGATTGATCGTAGGAACTTATTTTCAGCAGAAGCTAGCTTTGTCAGATTTTCAAACCCCCAAAGCTCCGAGCCATACAAGACTGAGCTCACCACCGTAGCATTATAAATCTGTAATGCAGGACTAATTGGTTTAGTCAGAGATGTACTAAATTCTCTGCTTAGGGCTCCTGCCAGTTTTCTATGTTTTAGTGCCATTGTTTCAATGTGGGCCCTCCATATCATCTTTTTCTCCAAGGTGATGCCTAAATAAGTAAAGGCATCCACTTGCTCTAGTGGTACACCCTCCATAATAATTTTGCCCATAAAAGATTGAGGTTTGTTAAAGATCATGAGTTTGGTTTTTTCTGCATTTATCTTTAACCCTCTAAGCTTGCAGAAATCTTCAAGTGAAGACAGGGCACGCTGTAACCCACTAGGTGTATTCGAGAGAAGTGTCTTATCGGCAAACATTAGGATAGGAACCGTGGAGCCAGCTAAGGTCGGGGCATCAGTGGGTGTGAAAGATAAGAATTTAGCAACCTCATTGATGAAAAGGGAGAACAACGTAGGGGCCAGAACGCATCCTTGGCGCACTCCCTTTTCAACCGGGAATGGATCAGTGATGTTCCCTTGTGTGTCCCAACGTATGTGAGCAAAGTTGTTCTCGTGGAGGCGGACTAGAAAGGATAGCAGATCAGTCGGCATACCTAGGTCCCGTAGTACCACCCATAATTTGTTACGGGACACTAGGTCAAAAGCAGAGCGCCACTTTTCGCCAATATATCAAAATAAATGTAAAAACCTGGTCTATGGTGCTTATATGCGCACAGAACCCTGCCTGATGGGGGGTTAAAATGTTGTTGTCATCTATCCACTCTTGCACCTTTCCTAGGGCTAGGCGTGCCACCACCTTTTGAAAAGAGTCAATGAGGCTGATGGGCCGGTAATTCCCAGGCAGAGATCTATCCCCCTTCTTATAAACTGGTATGATCTCCGCTCCTTTCCACGAATCTGGAATGGGGGCGCCCTGAGGGATGGCATTTGCGAACATCATTATATACCTGCACCACTTCTCCTTATCGTATAAAAAGACGTCATCGGGAACACTATCAATGCCCGGGGCTCTCCCCCCGTAATTGCACTGAGGGCCACAATTACCTCTGATGACTCGAATACCAGGCCCGATGGATAACTAGGGGTCCATACTAGAGGTTTGCACTCCTCATTAGCATTAATAAAGTACTAAGATTCTGGAGCAACGTAGTTATCTGGGGGAGGAGGATGTACACCCCTGTCCCATTTTACAAGAGCCCAGAAGTGTTGCAAATTACTCCTTGTACATGCTGATTTCAGTTCCTGCCACCTACCTTCATCCCACTCTTTTTTTGCTTTTGCCTGGGCAATTTTATAAACCTTCCTGGCATTCCTTATTGTATTCAGGCTTTTGGTTCTGATGGCTCCCCCAAGAGATTTACGAGCTAACCTACATTCTTTATTATACCAATTTTGATGGGTTTGGGAATGCGTACCTTTGCCACTGCATGGTCTCTGAAAGTGAGACCGCATTTTATCAAATAAAGAGTCATGAATAGTGGTTATTAGATCTACCTGTTGAGTACTAGCGCGGAGGGCCTCCATTGCGGCAACCGTGTCATCCACGTCCCTGCTGATAGAGGACAGTGTTTCAGGGTTTTCAATTATTTTAGACCATTTGAGCCTCCTCATGTCGTTACTAACCAGTATCTCTCTGGTAGATGTTAAAACGAGAGGGAAAGCTGGTTCTTCCAAATGCAGGAGGCAGAGGGCAGATGAAAGTGGATTATGGTCATTCTCCACTCGCTCTATAATAGCCATGTCAATAAGGGTGTGCCATAGCTTTAATTCAATAAGGAGGTAATCGATACGGCTGGAGTAGTGGCCATTGTTCAATGTGCTAGCCCCATTCCTATCAGAAGTAGTTCTGCCATTAGCCGCCATGATACCTCTTTCTAGGCAGAATGCTTTCAATTGTAACCCTGCTTCTAACCATCATTTTACTAGAGATAACTCCAGCTTGGGAATACCCCAAGTGGCGTCTTCTTCCGCTGTAAGGTAACTATCCTCGCTGTCCAATGGTTCGAAGGTTACATTAAAATCACCAGCTAGTATAACTGAGGATTCACCTGCACTTTTGTCCAAGAGCTCATCTAGGGCCGCTATGGTGTCAGGAGCTCCAACACCGTGAGGCCAATTCCTTGGCGAATCCAGACGGTCAGCCCCCACAGATGGACGACCCTTGCATCCAGGGATGGCAGTGGCGTAAAAATTTAGATACCTTGGGCAGAAAACTGGAACTGCTGACCATGTTTCCTGGAATAGGCAGACGTCGTATTGTTCTATGAAAGTGTTCCAGTTCTCGGAGACTGTCTTAGACCTAAGCCCTGCAATATTCCATGACAATAGGGATGTTTGATGTAATGGGTGGTGAGTTGTCGATGGAATACCAACCCCAATATCTAACTCCCCCGGTGGAGTGTCTCATAAGACTCCACCTTGTAATATCGCATGTTTGCTCCGGACCAAGAGTTACACTTTCTAACTGGGTGGACTAGCTGTCTGTCTGGGCCAATGATGGAGCCTGCTTTATTATGCAAGAGGGAGAGTGTAACTGTCAGTCTATTTCCCTTAGCAGCGATGACCTACTATCAGAGGGTAATGGGGGGAAAGATTTAACCAATGGGGTTATCTCAGGGAGCGAGTGCTTAACGCAAATGTTTGATTTTCTTACATGATGGGTAACTAGGTCGAATGCCACCAGGTTCTCAACTATATTTTGGCGGTAAAATGTGAGTGCTATAGCATCCATAGGGCCCCCCCCTTCAGGACATCTATTAGCCCCTTTTACGTCTTCCCTGATGACCGACCGACAGCCTCTTACTTGTCGGATCCATTGGATGCTCTTGTTAATTAGAGAGGCCTCGTCTTCTCGGGTTGAGTTAGATGGAAGTTTAGGGACACCTGTTAAATAAACTACTTTTCCCTTGTTAGGAGCCCCAACTACACTTCGTGTGGTGTAAGGTGGTTTAACCGCAGAAATAGGGTGAGCAGTCAAGGGTGGTAGGGGGATGTCAAAGTTAGGACGATGTTGTATGCCAGCTCCCTTATTTACAGGCCTACTCACATGAGTGGGTATCGAGGGGCCGTTTTTGTTGCATAGCGCCAAGTGGTGTGAACCCCCCCCTCTTTACCATGTCTAATATTCCCCTCTGATGTCCCCTCCAGAGTCACACTTATCTGACCCGAGCAGTTCCCTACCCCCGGAACCCCTACAGTGCTGGTAGTTAGGATGCTCATTCGTTTTTTCATATGATGAATCTCACAGAGTGCCATAGACAAGGAGTCAGAAAGACTTAACAAGAGCTTTGAGATCTTTGACTTCCTGAACCAAATCCAGGATCTGGAACTTAAGGGACTTTTGGGGAAGTTCTTCAACAGGTAGATCGTCAGTCAAGGAGTTAAGGTACTTTTCTCTATTTGTGTGCGAAGTTGGGCCTGTAGGTGAGGGGTTTGTACCCTGACGTTGCTGGAGGTTCTAAGTAAGCATGCTAGTTTCCCTGCCCTTAACAACTGCAAGGCAACCTGGCCTCTTCAAACTGACTTCAGGGCTCGGATGGACCTGGGCCAGTAACACAGTGAACCTATTATTGCGAGGGAAGTCGTCAAAAAGCAATAGAGCAGTGTTATCTTGAGAAGTTAGGGTAGAAGGATGCGCAGACAAAGTTGCCACCTGAGTTCCTGTTTTTTTAGCCTTTGTGAACATGGCAGGTACCCGCCTAGTGTCAACAGGACTGCAAGGGTCAGGCTGTGCAGTCGATGCTGACGGTTTACTCATGGTAGCTGGATCAAGTAGGTCCTCACATTCTGATATTAGACTGTCTATACGATCCAAAACCCCTTTCTTAACTGCCGGGCTACTACAACTCATGACTTTCTTTTTTGATTTCCTTTTTTGAGCATCACCCAAGCCACCCTCAGCAGCTTTCCGTTTCCCCATAATGTCCAGTTAACACCAGAGAGAACTAAATCTAACAAGAGAGAGTACCTTTTATTTATCTATCGGGCAACGTCCTCTTTTGGACTGGGCTTCGGAGAGGCGCAGGAAGGATGAGATCAGCCTTATCACTTTCCGTGTACGGGTTCTGGTTTCACTGGTGACATGATGCATATACGCTGGGTGCTGAGACCGAGAACCACGCTGCCTTCTGGCCCCCCGGCAGGCTTTGTCCAAGGATACGGTAGGAACCCTCCCGGGGCCTTTGGTGTTTCAGTCCTTGTGAACCCTTTCAGGACCCACCAGCCAAAAGAGTGGGGACGGGCTCAGACGGGCCCGCCCTTGGCCGGGGCACGCCCGCGGGAGCCCTGTGCAGGATTTAAGCGCCTCCTGGCGCAAAACGGCGGTGCTGACGGTGGCGGCGTGGAGCCGCTTTGCTGCCTGGGACTTGTGGTTCCTGGGCCTCCACAAACAAGTAAACGAGCTCCCGCGCCTGCGCAGGATTTAAGCGCCTCCTGGCGCGAAACGGCGGTTCTTACGGTGGCGGCATGGAGCCGCTTTGCTGCCTGGGACTTGTGGTTCCTGGGCCTCCACAAACATGTAAACAGGCTTAAAAACATACGGTAGGACGGTGACAGAGCTACATTGATCCTCCATCCACAAATGTTATTCACTCAAAATGTTTCAGAGGGCTGTGAGTGCCCAAATGGGTCAACGGCCTTTGTTAGCACTAAAAGACCCCCATGCTTAGTCCTATCCCTATATTCTATCAGTCATACTACTAGAAAGACCACAAAGATAGACCCTGAGCATGCAGTAGATACTCGCTTGTATCTTTTTTAGTCACAGGACTTTTCGGTAAAAGAAACACAAGTCAAGACAGTACTAGACATCCCATCCATTATTTGTTAAGGTAATCCTCTCATTCACAAATCAGTGATTCACAGCAAACTGTGGCCCACTGGACATATGTGTACAAGTGAAGATAACCAAGTACAAACTTGAACAGTAACTCTGCCTTCATTTTAAGGTTTTTAAAAATAGGAAAAGAACGGGAACATTTCCCTAAAGCCACACACTGTAGAGTCCAAAAAGGACAGGCCAGATCAATGTTTGAATCTGAACTTACTGTGGCCCTAAATAGACTCCAAATTCATTGTTCGATGCTCTCTTATTTAAATGGTGCAGTAAACTCAAGTTTTCAAGGCATGGATGTCTCCTCTGGTGCATGCACTTTTCTCTTCCTCCAAAGATACGGGTCGAATGAAGTGCCAGTCTATTTGAAGTGGCGTGAGCACCATCAGCTTCTGAATTAGAGGTTAGCGCGTACAGATGGTTACATCGCACAGAAGTAGACATCCTATGTATTCAACCTTTCGGGGATCTGCGCCACTTAGTAACCACAGTAAACAAGCCTTTCTTTGCATATCGGAGAAATTGTACTCATAGTCTTGCTTACCATAAGTTATTTACAAGTCTTGTTTTAATGTGGGGTCACTTCGAAACCAGAGTGATTGGAGCTAATGAAAGGAATAGAAAGTACCTGTAATATTAATCATCATTTGAACTGGATATTCAATAGGTAACTCTTGTGTATCATAAACCCCACATTAATAATAAGAGTTAATATCTCCTGAAGTATACTTTATCCATTCACACCATACAATGTTAGTACGTTGATTGGATCTGCCAGAGGTAACAAGTAAGAGCAGATGAACTGGCTAAAAGTAGAAGCACTCTGCTTTTAGCCAGACAAGTTGACTCACTGATTACAACTTTTTTTAGAGTACGACTTAGTCTCCTTTTAATTTCAATCTTCCTTACACTATTCATTCACTATACACACTCATCTACACTCCAAGGCCTACACTTGCACTTCACATTACGGCTTGAGAACAGAAGATCTCCGATAAAGAGCCCCTTAATGGGAGCCCTTCAGGCATTGCAGCAGCGGCCCGACGAGGAGCAAGCCCTATGATGAAGCATGACACCCTACCGGGTGTGTGAGGGCCCCAGTTCCAAAAGGAGGAGACCCCATCTCCAACTTTTGGACATATATAGATACCGACCGACCCTCTAATTCTCTCTACCTGTATCCTTAAGAACTGCATACCTTTTTGATAGAATTGATATATTCTAGGGGCTCGTATGCTGGACCTATAAGTGCACCCAGTCCCCTCCTTTTTTTGATATAATCAAAAGTTGCCATTCAATGCCGTAGCTTAATTTGTCATTGTAAACAGGCTTAATTTGCATTTAAGACTTGTTTAATTAAAGCACTATTCAAGAGAGGTTCTGTTATCGTCTGCATGTTCCATTGCAGTTCAGTGTAGTGTGACACTTGTTCCTCAATCTATGTTCTTGTTTGCAGAGTTTCCATTCCCTTCATTTAATGTGATGGGAGACACACAAACCCTCGGATGATTCAAGGATGTGGGCAATCTGACACAGGATAACAAGCACTAAAGCCTGAAAAAAGTGACATACACGATGGGGAACATAAAGGAGCATCACCTAGCCAGTGGGACAATGCAGGGGCAGTGAGGAGAGGGAGACAAAAAGCGTGGGTTCAAGTGGCAAAGATACTATCCCCACAAGTAAAAAGAAAGCCCATGTTTTTTCTGGAGATTTGCGCTCCAAATGCAGGCCTGCAAAATGGTCAATTTCAGTTAAATCTGCAAGTTTTGAAAATTTAGCTTTTGCTTTTATGTAAAACCTGCAAAAAAAGTTTAGAAAACAAAACCACAGTTCAACCATGCATGACAACTGTCATGCACAGTGAGCTGGCTAGACTGACACTGGCTTAGGACCAGGTCTTAGGCCTGCAGGGCTTGGCCACAAGAGGTCAATGGCACAGTGTGGCCAGAGGCCCTGTGCCTAGATCATGCTGCGCACTGCCAAAGGTCGTATGAAGCTTGACCAATGTTAGAGGGGCTTGCATAGGGCATGCACCCATAATCTGACACAAACAGCTGAAAGTACACACACCATGCATTGCAGGAGTCGGTGTGTGGAGGGTATGCGAAGAACTTGACAACACTGTGATTAAATAGAAACACACAGCCAAAGAAAGAAATTATACTGTATCCATATTGATGTCAGTGATAAGGCCAATGTCGATGTTAATGGGAAATGTAATGTCTTTGGCTATCATTTTCATTTCTACAAGCATATTAGAGGTAGGAAACACGGTTCATTTTGTTCCCAATTGATGCTTCGCTGTTTTTCATGGCAAACATACTCTAGATGTTAGTAGACAGAGATCAGCATATGATGTTTTTGGCAAATGTTTTCCACCATTCCACCACTGGGGGATGAAGAAAAAGATGGATGGCAGTCATATTTTTACCTTGCGCAGGCACGATTTCAGAATATCTGGGTCTAGCAGCACGATGAGGCTATGCCTCATGGTACACAGGAGGGCACAACCTTATTCAATAAGTTGTCAGAGTATCATAACTGTCTTCCATGGAGACAGGGGTCATTTTCCACTTGAAGAACCAGGGCTGGCATAATAGCTAGGATTTTATATTCAGTGTGTGTAAAAAAAGAGGGGTAGTCTAAATAACTATGAATAGAAGCTGCCTGCTTTAGGTGTCAGACTCTTCTGTTATTATGAAAAGCAGGGATGCTTAGGAAGAAGTTTAATTTTTACACAGCGAATATCCCCTTATAACAAAATCATCCACTAACACCATTGTTCGAAGTCTGTAAACGGTGAAAACAATTCTGTGAAGTTGCTTGTATAGTAAATATACTAATAAAAAACAATAAATTGAGGCGTGCTCCTACTTGAACCATATGCTCCAGCCAATAGTCTAATATTTTCCACATTTTCACATATATTCAGAGGTTGGATTTTGGTAAAGGGATCTTATATCCCAATACCTCTGCAAAGAAGCTAAAATTCTTAAAAAATAATAGAAAGCTTTATCTTTGAACTCTGACACAAACACAGGACATCGTCAGTGTTTAAGGCAAACATTAATCTTTAAATCCTAGTCCCACAATGTGAAATTTTTCCCTGGCCATACTAGCCAAAAAGTCCATCATTAGGGCTAACGGAATGGGTGATAGGTGACAAACCCAGAGTGTTTCATCATGAGGACTAACAGAATGGGTGACAGGTGACAACCCCCGGGTGTTTCAAGGAACAGAGTAACTGGCAAGCACAGACTGTGAACCATCCAGATCTCAATAGGAGGAGCAAGCACACTTGACAATGCTGATTTTGGGAAATTAGGCCACCTCGATTAACTTTATATAGGAAAAGAGTTTCCAGTCAAAATATTTAAAACACTGCATTAGTATCGGCAAGAATGTGGTTTGACAGATTTTTCTCCCAATAGCCACACCTGTGACAGCTGTCTTTCCGACATTCCCACCTGCTTTCTATTCTTTTTCTAGCTCAATGAGTTACTGTTGTGGAGTTGGTTTCCCAAACATGAAGCTATGATTTATGCAAATAATTTTGCAAAATAATTCAAGAAGGTTATAGAGGTGTGTGGAATGTACATTGCATTATATCTTTAACCATGGTACAACTAGGACCAACATGGTCTCCATTGTTAGAATATACAAAGCAATTACCTAATATTTACGATAGATGACATAAGAGAACTGAAAACTCTGGTCAATAGCAAGGCCAAAACACGGCTATGGTTTTTTTGGGGGGGATAAGGCCGAAACATGTGGGCCTTGATACTTGTATAAATGTCTTGTAGGACCTCTTCCTCAGAGTTAGAAGGTTCCAATTCAGTCATCAATTATTCACTCACCAGAAATTCCATCTCATTCAGATATGGTTGCTGGTCCTTTAGAACAGCACTTCTCTTGTGAGAACCCTTAGTGTAAACACTCTAAAATACTATTTGCATTTTGGGTGTTGCATTTCTGTTTTAATCCAGTCTGCAAGCTAATGATTGACCAGCTTTACTGACTTTTTAGTACTACATCTACTTTCTTTGCAGTAATCTTCAATCTGCAATACCAGTAAGCACTGCCTTTAGCGCTCCCTCAGAACTGCAAAGGTTTGTGTAACTCTTAAGGAATCCATTCTGCTGGTGCTTGGCCCAGCTTTAAAGCAGGCTTCCAGCTCGTTATGTCTGAATTCAGCAGCTTTTCATACAGCTTTACAATTAACTATCTCCATTATTGAGCATAGACTAGGTTATACCCTAAACCATTCTCTGGGTTATTTTCCTTAAAACGTCTACAGCATAACTGATGTTTGCTTTTCAAGGGGTTCTCCTCATTCACCCTCCATTGCTTATATACACCTCACAGTAGGGCACCACTGGACCAGAACAACAAAAGTCTGCTGTGATCAGAAATGTCACTTGGGAAGCGATAAGCACCCTGGTCACTGGAATTCCCCTCCAACAAAAGTGATCCAATATAGTTAGGAAAACCTTGAAGAATGTTCAAATTAAATCTGAAACTGTGCCATGTGCTTTTTCAGTCAATTTATAATCTTAGGAATGGCCAATTTCTGGTTACCCTGGCCCACCCCTAAAGAGTATTCAGATTCTACATGAGGGTCAAACATCATTCCGCTCTGCTTCAACATTCACTTGAGCCCTCAAACTTACCTTGTCACCTTTCAAATTCAAATCATTGTAAAATGTGAATATCTAGCAGATATTGACTCATGTGCCATTTGCCAGTGCCTCAAAGCAGTTGACTACTGGATGCTAACTAACGATCTCAAGCTGAATGCATAGAAAACTAGGTTTCTCACATGCAGGAAATGGACCAACTATCACTCCTTTACCATCTGGCCACAAAAATATAAAACACCACTAAATTCCTCAACATATGTAAGCAACTTGGGAGCGATCATGTTCTCCAATCTCTCCCGTTTAGCAAAAGTAAAGTAAGCCACCACAGGAAATGTCTACATCTTGCAATCCATATATCAAATTTTGCCCTGCATAGTTTTACCTCAAATGCTACAGGCTAATGCACCTCAGGGCTTCCACATCTCGATTATCAAGAGTCTACCTTAAAGCTCCTCCCCCATGCTTCGCAAGCTACAGAGAATCCAAAATATAGCTGTCAGACAACCTCGTAATCTACATAACTGAGTGCATATCTCATCAGATCTCCAATCATTACATTGGCTGCCTGTGGCTTGATGTATCACGTTTAAGAAATATTTATTCAAACCGACTGCATATAACCGCAACAAGCTCTGCACTTACAGCCAAACGAAATGGCTACATACTAGTGAAGGTGTCTCCAACCTAAGAGCTGCAATAAATAAGTGCTGTGTTTTCCTTTTAAAGTAAATGAAAGGCTATGTGTATTTAACATCATCATCATCAGGCTGCACATAGCAGGGTCTGATAATAGGCAGTGCTTGGGTCAGATATATGATCCAGGGTGGTGTACAGAGGTAAATAACTGACGTAATTAACTCTTAAATAAAAGTCCTTGTCAACTCAGTATTGGAGGGTGAGAACAAAATGATGTTTCTGAATGCTTTTAAATGGAAAAAATGAAAATGAATAGTTAACTTAATGATTAAATTAACTCTTAATTTCTCCCTTTCAAAGTGTCACATTTACAAACAATAGGCATCTTGCTCCCAGTGCCATATTTGTAACTGAAAATACAGTCATTTTTTTCAATTAAGCCAATTATGTCTTAATATTTTATGGCTCATGCTTCTTCACTTTAAATTTCTCCCATTTAAACAAATCGCTGTAGTTATCAGTTATGCATTTGGCACCGTTGCTACAGGCCACTGGGTGCAAGATGCCTGTTGTTTCTAAATGCTACACTTTGAAACGGGAGACAATTTAAATTATGAATTTTATGTAATCCACATAAACTTAAAATTAACTCTTCAGTTTCATTTTCTCCCATTTCAAAGTGTCACATTTACCCACAGCAGGCATCTGCTCTCAGTGGCTGGTAGACACAGCGTCATTTATAACTGAAAAATACATCAATTTTTTTAAGTGGGAGAAAAAATGTTCTATATGGAGAACATTTTTTGCAGATCACTTTTTGGCACTTTAAAGTTCTCCCATTAAAAAAAAATGGTTGTTTGTTAAACATGTAACAGTGCCACATATGGCGAAAGGTATGTCCTGTGCCACAAGTACATACAAGACAGGCTCTCATTCACCCATACGCACATATCCCATTCATAGCACACATGTTCATACATCCCCAAACACCATGCTCTCACTGACACACGACAACTTTGTTATAGTGCCCCTAGCCAAAGTATTTGATTCAAACCATAGTATCCGGCTCTACGGACATTAGGCTTAAAGTCAATGAAGCAGGGAGTGGGGGTGTCTGTTAACACTGAGTGAGTGGCTTGTCCTTAAGTAGCTCATGATCATTTTCACTGATCAGAAGTAGCTCTCACTGCAGAAAACGTTGGAGACCTCTGCACTGTGCTGTATATGAGTATGGTATTATCAACAATATCATTTGAGAAGTCATTGGTGAGGTCATCTATGATGGCATTTAACATTTTATGAGTGATGTAATAATGAAGGTCATAAGCAGTGCATGGGGGTGTAGCAAGTCACACTTAGCTCAGTAAATTATATCTAGCAAATTTTAGTGGATTTTTGGTCTTTAAACAATATTTTTTATCTTAATTCAAGGCCTTATACTACAACGTCAGTTTAAACTTTGGGTTTTTTCTATATATTTTTTTAACCCTGCGTTATAATAATGCTAAGATTTCAAGATCTCATTATCATACATATAACGTATCTTTAACCTTTGTTTTTTTAGTGAGAAAAAAGAATACATACATATATATATATATACATATATATATTCAAAACAACTGCCCAGGCTTTTGAAAAGCGCACTCTCGATGGACTGCACCATGCGGTAATCTCTGGCACAGACTCGTACACTTGCTCCTCGGTTATTCAGACCTGACGCGTTTCAAGGCTCCTGCCTTTCATCAGAGGTGAACAGTAATAATGAACGCAGAGGAAAATTCTGGCCTTCTTTTATTTCAGTTCATTAATGTCACCGCCTATAGTAGGTTCATTTAAATTTACGGTGCATTGTGGGAGAGATAGTCTCTTGTCTGCCATAATGAATATATCACCTATAGTAGGTTCCTCACACTTCATTCTTTTAACTTCTTTTTCTTGCCCTCGTGGGCCCTGGAGCAAGGTGAGAGTCGATTAAGCCGCAATCCTCCGAGCCGCATATCAGGTCCGGACCAGTTCCCACCTGCGGCCTCCTCTGCAATTAATGGATGTTGCTGCTTTTCCGCGGCAAGGCTACCGCGTAGAAAATGTTCAAAACAACTGCCCAAGCTTTTGAAAAGCGCACTCTCAATGGACTGCACCATGCGGTTATCTCTGGCACAGACTCGCACACTTGCTCCTCGGTTATTCAGACCTGACGCGTTTCAAGGCTCCTGCCTTTCATCAGAGGTCAACAGTAATAATGAACGCAGAGGAAAATTCTGGCCTTCTTTTATTTCAGTTCATTAATGTCACCGCCTATAGTAGGTTCATTTAAATTTACGGTGCATTGTGGGAGAGATAGTCTCTTGTCTGCCATAATGAATATATCACCTATAGTAGGTTCCTCACACTTCATTCTTTTAACTTCTTTTTCTTGCCCTCATGGGCCCTGGAGCAAGGTGAGAGTCGATTAAGCCGCAATCCTCCGAGCCGCATATCAGGTCCGGACCAGTTCCCACCTGCGGCCTCCTCTGCAATTAATGGATGTTGCTGCTTTTCCGCGGCAAGGCTACAGCGTAGAAAATGTTCAAAACAACTGCCCAAGCTTTTGAAAAGCGCACTCTCGATGGACTGCACCATGCGGTTATCTCGGGCACAGACTCGCACACTTGCTCCTCGGTTATTCAGACCTGACGCGTTTCAAGGCTCCTGCCTTTCATCAGAGGTCAACAGTAATAATGAACGCAGAGGAAAATTCTGGCCTTCTTTTATTTCAGTTCATTAATGTCACCGCCTATAGTAGGTTCATTTAAATTTACAGTGCATTGTGGGAGAGATAGTCTCTTGTCTGCCATAATGAATATATCACCTATAGTAGGTTCCTCACACTTCATTCTTTTAACTTCTTTTTCTTGCCCTCGTGGGCCCTGGAGCAAGGTGAGAGTCGATTAAGCCGCAATCCTCCGAGCCGCATATCAGGTCCGGACCAGTTCCCACCTGCGGCCTCCTCTGCAATTAATGGATGTTGCTGCTTTTCCGTGGCAAGGCTACCACGTAGAAAATTTTCAAAACAACTGCCCAAGCTTTTGAAAAGCGCACTCTCGATGGACTGCACCATGCGGTTATCTCTGGCACAGACTCGCACACTTGCTCCTCGGTTATTCAGACCTGACGCGTTTCAAGGCTCCTGCCTTTCATCAGAGGTCAACAGTAATAATGAACGCAGAGGAAAATTTTGGCCTTCTTTTATTTCAGTTCATTAATGTCACCGCCTATAGTAGGTTCATTTAAATTTACGGTGCATTGTGGGAGAGATAGTCTCTTGTCTGCCATAATGAATATATCACCTATAGTATGAACTTACTAAAAGGAGATAACTCACCTGCATAAACGGACTCCATGCCCCATAATGCATCCAGGGATAGTGTAACTTCTACACGCCCATGGTGGGCGGGCATGTTCAATAAAATGCCGGAAATGAGATGCAGGTTTCACGTGTGCTGTTTATTGCCCAGGAAGAAGGGGCTTGAGGCCCTGAAACGCGTCGGCAGAGAAAAAATAAACGCGCGCTATGAAAGCAGGCTGCATCATCAGGCTGGATGGCTGAACATCGTCAGTGATCCTCCAATGCTTCAGGGCAATTGTTAATTCATATTGGTGCATGGCTGCCCGGCCGTGGGAGGAAGCAACATCATCAGTTGGGACTGAGTGCATTTTTCCAACTGATCGAGGCCGTAAGTCTGAACTTATCAGGACTGTCATCGGCACGATGTTTCATATGCAAATTGAGCAGGCTTTCTAGTGCGTGACTCACTCAGAGGAAATAATGGAATACAATGTTAAACGCACGCATGAACTTACTAAAAGGAGATAACTCACCTGCATAAACGGACTCCATGCCCCATAATGCATCCAGGGATAGTGTAACTTCTACACGCCCATGATGGGCGGGCATGTTCAATAAAATGCCGGAAATGAGATGCAGGTTTCACATGTGCTGTTTATTGCCCAGAAAGAAGGGGCTTGAGGCCCTGAAACGCGTCGGCAGAGAAAAAATAAACGCGCGCTATGAAAGCAGGCTGCATCATCAGGCTGGATGGCTGAACATCGTGAGTGATCCTCCAATGCTTCAGGGCAATTATTAATTCATACATATATATTTTATTTTATTTTTTCTCATCACCCCCACCACCAGATTCCACAATACTGTAAACAACAACCTAGCTCTATATTTGGGTCTCCACCGATTAGAAGCTCATCTTCCATGAACCAGGTACACTATGAATGAGAATAACTCGACAGAGAACTGCTCTTCACCATTAACAGAGCATAAGCTAAGATGATGGTGAAACACAGTTCCCTCCAAACAACCCGGTCTCATGTGGATTCCTTTTTTTTATATATATATATATATATTTTTTTTTTGTTTTATTTTAGCAGCCATACTATGAAAAAATACAGTGCATTAAAAAACAGAAAGAAGGAAAAAGAATAACATTCACACACATATTTAGAAATTATCACATGATTCTGAATTAGAAAATTGCCCAATTACGGCCATGGGAGAAGAGAAAAGGAGAAAAGAAAGGGCTGGTCGTGGAGTGCGGGGTATAGGCGAGGGAGAAAAGAAGAAAGACAAAGTTGCAGCAAGGCGCATAAAGAAACAAAGTATAATGAAAATACCTAAATTAATCACACTGAAAACTAGACCAAATCCTTCTGAATTTTAACCAAGAGCGAGGGCCTCTGGCCTTAGCTAGGGCTGATTCCAACTCATACACCTGTCTGAGAACTGCCCAAACTTTATTAACATTAGAGCTGACAGTATTTATCCAGGCTCTAGCTATGCATAAGCGGGCACAAGCAATAACGATGGTGACTAATGAGCTCGCATGGCTAGCTACCTCGTGTTTAATCCCAAGAAAGATTTCCTTTTCCGTAGGCTGAAAGTCGCAGCCTAGGTACAGTGTAAGGATTGAGAAAACATCCTTCCAAAATATATTTAATCTCGGGCAATCAATGAACAAATGCCCTAAGTCTGCAGCAAAAGGCTGACATTTTGGGCAGTACGATTTGGCAGAGGGCTGAGATATTAACCACTTAGAAATGAGCTCCGGTGTATAGTACAGCATGTAGATTGACCGGTGCTGCTGTAATTTCAGATTGACAGAGGCGACTACTTGATCTAAAGTGCCCATTGCCTCCTGTACTTTCTCTGCAGTAATATTTATATTAAGAAGCCGGCCTAACTTCACTGATATCTGAAGGCTATCATCAAGAGCTGCTGCGAGAAATTTCTGATAAACTGCGCTGATGGTGCCCCGTCTGGGGCTCACATATATTCCGGACAGTATTTCCGAGAGACATGGCATTTCTGATAGCTTCTGTCCCCGTAGGAGATAGTCCCTTACTTGCAAGTATTTAAAAAAGGTAGTGTGCGGAAGCCCAAACTCATCTTTTAGTGCGCCAAAAGATCGGAATCCCTGCCCATCATACAGTTGTCCTAGTCGGTGAATGCCCTTACCCTGCCAGGCTCTTCCGACATTATCCTGAAATATGACGGGGAATAATGGGTTATCCCATAACACCGTGTATTGATGCAGTGTAGGCAAAGAGTATTCCTTACAGATATCTTGCCAGATCTTGGTGATATCCCTAACTACCTTGAATCAGACACGCTTGTAGTAGTTAGGATCAGAAGTCTTATATAGCGTGAACCTGATGACCGGTCCACATGCTAGCTGATAGGGTAGTGAGGTCGGACTAGTATCAAGCCCGTTGAGCAATCTCTGAATCCGCCCAATAAATGCAGACCAGTAATAGAGTTTAAAATCTGGGAGCTTAAAGCCCCCCTGTTTATAAGATAATTTGATAAACCTGAGAACCCTCCTCGCGCATTGGTACCCCCAAATGAAACTACTTATAACACTATCCAGACGCTTAAAGAAAGAAAATGGGGCCTGCAGAGGAACTGAGCGGTAGAGATACAAAAATGTAGGCAATATATTCATTTTGATTATATTGCATCTTCCATATATGCTAAGAGGAAGCCGATGCCAACTGCGCAATTTAACAGACACTGTTTTAAGAAGAGACTCATAGTTCAAGATGACAACGTCCTCTACCTGGCTACGAAGGCAGACACCTAGGTACGTAGCCGTTTTTGTAACTCCTAAAGACATAGGCACGGTCTCAGGTTGGAAATTTAGGATGGTCTGAGTCTTGGCTAAGTTTAACTTGTTGCCTGAAAAAGAGCCGAAGAGCTCAGACTCTTGCGTGATACCGGCTATAGCGGCGACAGGGTTAGCAGAGAAAATGACAATGTCATCTGCATACGCTGTCAGCTTGAGTTCTATACCATTGAGGCTCACTGGGGGGATCCCTACGTTCTGTAACAAATGCCTTATAAAGGGCTCAATATACAGGGCGAACAATAGGGGGGAGAATGAACAGTCCTGCCTAGTACCCCTTTGAACAGCAAAATGTGCTGATGAAATGCCGTTCAGCTTAACTGCTGCCACCGGGTTTTTATGGAGCTTCTGTCCCGAAGAGATAAAACGGGAACCAAGACCAAATATTGACATCGTAAGCCAGAGTGCTTCCCAGGCTACGCTGTCAAATGCCTTCTTGGCGTCTAGCATGTTCATCCCTATGTGTCTATTTAACTTGCCAGATACGTCGAAAGCTGCAATAGCTGTGTTAATATGGACTGCGGTGTCCCTGCCAGGAACAAACCTGTGCTGTTGGTCAGAAACTAACTGATGAATGAGAGGAGCCAAGCGTGAAGCCAAAATTTTAGAGAAAATTTTTGCATCAGAGTTGATCAGTGATATTGGACAATAAGAGCCTCTGTCCTCAAGCAGTTTTCCCTTCTTGGGGAATACCACTATATTAGTCACACTCCAAGAAGCGGGAGTGTCACCCCCATTAGTGATGCCGGCAGCTAATTCCATAAAAACGGGAGCCAAGATATCCCTAAAAGTTTTGTAGAACTCAAGTGGGATAGTATCCTCGCCTGCCGCCTTGCCAGAGGGCAAAGACTTGATTGCGTCAACCACCTCGGCCAGCTCTATGTCTCTTTGCAATAGTACGGACTCTGCCGAGCCGTGTTAGGTGGCTCTCTAATAAGTATTCCAGGGGGAGTACAGTTATTGTGAGGAGCTGACTCACAATACAACATGACGTAGAATAGTCTAAACTGTTCGACTATATCCTGTAATCGAGAGTAGAACAGATCACCTTCACCCTTGATACTTTAATTTTAGGTCTGGCATTCCTATTAGAAATCTGAGTAGCTAACAACTGGCCAACCCTCTCCCCATATTCGTACTGCAGTGTTTTATGCTTAAGGTAGTTAGCGGCGACTTTCTCTGCCAGCCTTCTATTAAGCTTAGATCATACTTCTAAAAGCCGAAGGAATATTGATTGCTCTACAGGGTACCTTGCTACAATCGCCTTTGCGTGTTGGTGTTCCAGGTCTAGATAGTGTAAGCGATCCTGTTCCGCCTCTTGAATTACCCCTCGTTTCTGAGCTAAGATAAACTAACAGGTGGCTCTCCTGATGAAAGCTTTCATACAGTCCCATACCACAGAGATAGAGGCAGTGCCCATGTTGTTTCTTAAGTACTCCCCCAGTACTACTCTGGTATGCGCTTGATTCTCAGGATTACTAAGTAAGTGTTGAGGAAATGAGAAGGCCTGATGAGCCTCACTGGATCCCATCAGCTTCTGTAGTGTTAGCATCACTGGGTTGTGATCAGATGTAATTTTAGGGCAGACCTCTATACATGCATTTTCCAGTAGTGATCTCTTGACGAAAATCATATCAATGCGTGAGTACTGTTTATGTGGAAATGAATAGAATGTATACCCTGGCGCCGTTGAAAACAGCGTCCGCCATGTGTCGTCTAACTGATGGATATGCAATAATTCAAACAGAGTTGCCCGCGTCCTATCCATTCTGGCCCTTGTTTTACTATTCGTGGTATGTATTTTATTATCCATAATGCAGTTGAAGTCCCCCATAACTATCAGATCCCCATCCCACCCCAGCAGTTCCGAACTTAGATAATGAAAAAAGTCGGGGTAATCAGAATTGGGACCATACACAACAAAGATCGTGCTTGTACGCCCTGATATCAACAGCTGAGCTATCACCCATCTCCCCTTGGGATCAGCTATTAAATGCAGAATGGTAGCTGTTAGATTTCTAGCTTTCAATATGGCAACCCCCCGGATAGAAACAGCCTGTGAAGTACATGTTAAAACATCAAAACCCAATTGTTCCAAAAAGATCTATCCTTATAGGCTAAATGAGTCTCCGTTAAGCCTAATATCTGTGGCCTAAATGCCCGGAGTTCCTCACCGATTAGTCTCCGTTTTCTAGCCTGGATCAACCCCGCAACATTCAAACACATTAGCTTCAAATCAATCATTGCATAAGCTAAATTCAGCCATCTCCCCCCTGTTTTGATCCTCTTGCCACTGTAAGTCGGTGTGTGAACTTCGAGCTGTTACATGGCTACTTAACCTCCCCCCTTCCCCACCAACATCCCCCACACCACCCCTCCAACGGTGTAATGAAAACCCGCTCTTCAGTGGTGCCAACCCCCAGCCTAACCCTACTAACTCCACCCCCGTGCCTATAGAAAGGAATCATCCCCCTCCCTGCTGTCGCTGGCTGACAGCATGAAGAGAGCATCCCCCCAACCCCGCTCCCCAGACGCCCGAGCCCCCACCATCCCCCCGGCCCCCACCTGCGCATATAAAAAATCATCTAAAGAGGGAGAAAAAAAGGAAAGGGAGACAATAGGGAAGGAGATCCTGGAAAAAAAGGAAGACCTCTTAACCACCCCTGCATGCTAGCCCCTCTCTTTTTTAATCATTAAGTAGAGGCAGACTGCCATCTTAGAAGTGCCTGCTTAGCGTCTGATTCAGTATGGAAAAAATGCATGTGTCAATCTTTGAAAATTTTAAGCCGAGCATGCTCCTGCAGAAAGACTTGAGATCAGACTGCCTTAAACGGTCCATTAGCTGGCGAAGCTTCCACCGCTTGTCCATTGCGGATTTGCAGAAGTCCAATCTTACAAATATAGAGATTGTGTCCAACTTAACAGGCGTGGAAGGACGGGCCTTAATATAGATTGCTTGGCGAAGCAGAAAATTGCCCAGAAAAACCAATAATGGACAGGGATAAGATGTCTAGTCTAGGCTTGGATCCGTTGTGAGAATAAAGAGATTAGTCAAAATGCCCGCTGGACTTGTGAGTCCATGTCCCAATCCTTGAGGTCTGGGAATGCCTGCTGAAATAAGCCAACTATGTAGGCCCGGGGATCTGAGCCCTCCCTCCCTTCGGGTATACCAAAGACTTTCAGGTTGTTTCAACGTTGTCGATTTTGGCCTGTAAGAGAGTCATCTGGGTCTCTTGAGTCTTGACGGATCTCACAGTGGAGGTATTAGCTTCTTCAACTGATGCAACCCGCTCTTGCAGGTCCAGGACTTCCGAGGACAGAGAGGCAACCTTAGTAGTAACCTCCACCAAAGCCTGTTTGATCTCCCTATTGTCGGCTTTAGCTTGAAGGTAGTATTCTTGGGCCTCAGCTCTTTGAACTGTTAGTGCCTGTACAGAGAGGGCTCATCACCTTTAGCGGGTCTGGAGTCACCGACGAGCGACCCTATCAGGAGGTCAAGTTGTTCCATTGGTATGTGATGTGTGGCTAAAGAACCGAATTCCTTCTCAGTTCAAGCAGCTAAAATAGGGAACTCACTCTCTGGTAGAATAAGATAGATTTACAACCATCCCAAACTCCAAAGAGCGTTTAAAAAACTTTCTGTCTCTTCCCATTGAACTATAGTTATCACCCCGTGAAAGGGGTGTGCATATAAATGCGTAACTGTGCCAATTCTCACATTAATCAACAATACGTCATGATTAAGCAGAGCGCTGCCACTGTAGTGCATTGTAAAAATATCTCCAAACCTCCAGCACCACCTCACATAAAGGTCCAAGTACAGCCAAAAAAAACCTTTACAACCGTGCACTTGGGAATGGCAACCAGACCATGACAAAAACAGTACGCTGCAACCCTTGAAGATGCATTATGTCCTATACCCAAGCAAAATACAACACACACATTAAATATTCCTAACATTGCATTAACCTCCTTCATGATATGCCAAAATCTCACTCAAAGGGCCACTTTTCCTCCGTTTCCCAAGACGGCTTCCAGATTTGCCTCCAATGAAAATCTAAGAACATTAAAATTCCAGCCATCAATTATTATTCTCGATATGAGATGATTATTTTGATTAATTCTTCACAGCAATTTGGATTTTTTTTTTTAACACAGCTTCAAGTGTTATTAGTGGGGGCTCTATTTTGTACTATATTCTATCAACGACCGTAGGCCGGCCGTACCACAGTCATTCTTATATTGTTTTGTTAATTTATGTATGCCGTTTCTTTTTGTTATGAAAACCGCATAATAAAAATGTTTTAAATATAATTCCAGCCACATTCATCCACAGCCCCTCATTAACTGCCTGGAAGGAGATTAAGGGTTTCATTTCAATAGAATGACAACTTCTCCGGTTTTTCAGTTTCTTCTTATTAATCCAAATTCCTAGGGTACTGATGTGACAGTAGAATTGTTCAACAAGGAGAGTAAGTGCCTCTTCATCAGACCATGCCGATCTTGAAATTGTTAAAGCTTCAATAAGCAAAGGCTCCATTCCTGCTCAGGTTAACTATGCCATCAAAAATAAGATTAAATCATGGTCATCCAGGGTACCCGTTACAATACATCAAGAATCATAGCTTATCCAGAATTTTTTATTTTAATTTTAAAGTACCTTTGCATCACTGGCACATAAAACCAGAAGCAAGAGACTTATCTCAGTTACTTGGTGGAAATTAACTGGGTTGTCTCAAGTTAATCTACAAACTCATTTTTAAAACAATTTTCTTGGACCTTATCAGTCACGATTTGAACTGCGTTGCAGCACAGAGACCGTGATACTGCAAGTATTGGATGCTGCATTACATATGCTTGATTATCAGGAGCGTTGTCTCGATCACATATGAATGAGACAAACCCTGTTGGCTTACCTCACAGGCATCGGTGGGTCTGTTTTCAAATTTCACAAAAAATAGTCTTGTCCAAGTCGTCTCCCCCAAACCCTCTTTGTAAGGTGCCTCAAGTTTAAATTCTATCTATGACTCCAAGTAACCTATTCACAGCCATGCGACTGTAGTTTCATGGCAATTCTTTACTATGCAGATAAAACCAAACTTTACCGTAGGGTATCTATCCTCTTCTGGTGGCATAAGCACATCCGAGTAAATACATTTCCCAAACAGCATGGAAACTGGATGTTAGAGCTCTGAAATTAAATCAGACTGAAACAGTCATCCCATCTTTACCCTTGAGGTTCTCTTCCTGTGTGATCCAGGTTCACAGAAACCTCCACTGAGTAACAACCCATCTCTGTGCCTTTTGCCATGTCGCTGCACGTCACACTAAATAAGTAATTCACTCATACTTAGGCAATAGCAGCATACCTGAAGCTTACCCAAAAAGGGTGGTGCTTCATCTGTGGCTTACATGGTCCCTATTCACACTGTCTCTCAGTCTGATGGCATTTTCAAAATTGCCTGTATCACCTACAAAGCTCCTATTTTCTTGCTGCATAGTCATATCACTGAATGAGTTATCTGTTCTTGCTTTTAATGTTACTGAAACTTTGGTTGTTTGTACAGTGCTTAGCCTAGGTCCACCCTATAGAAGCGCAAGCAAACCTTTTTTAAAACCTGCCAAACCTGCAATACATCTTACAAGCCTCAGTTGCTGCACTGCTTACTTGCCAACTGAAGCCGGACTCCTACACACACTTTCAGCCTAGCCATCTACAGGACACTCAACTGAACGCCCTCTTATTTTCCCCATGGCTCCAAAACACTATTAAATGGACAACCTCTCCTATGCTTCTGTTAGAACAAGTCTTGTTGCTTCTCACAACCAGTGCTTCAATTGCCATTTTTGTAACACAGTCTGACAGCACCCCATTGAATAAGTTTCATCGCATTGTCTTTAATAAAATCTTAGATTTCCTCTTCACTAAAGCTAGGCAAATCACCATTATTTTATAATATTTTTATGGTGAGACGGACTTATATGAAGTTGTTAACAGTACAGAATGTTAAAGCAGGTTCTACTCTATTGTGGGTTATTCGTGCTATTTTTCCTGGTTAGCGGACAGTTATCCAGCATTTACGAAGTCAAAAGATCATCCATCACAACTGCTTTCCATATTATGCTCCTGGTTGCTGCAAACATGTTGTCTGTAACATTTTTGTTCTATACTATTAAGCAAAATTTTTATTCTATGTTTAGTTCAGTCCCTTCCCATTTGTGGTTCTCTGACATAACCAATACTACAGCATAAATATTGCCTGCATTTATGTTCAGACAGCCTTTTATTTGGTTTTGTTACTGTTCTCCCAAGCACCTACAGCATTTTTTTTTCAATAATGTCTTTCCTACAGAATCTCTTACGAGTTAAAACATTTTGAGGTGTTCCCACTGACTGAGAGTAACTGAACATGATTGCAGTTTTATATCAAGTTATTTTCAAAGTTTCCTTCTAGATAGACAATGTGATGACAATTCATCAGATATGAAGTATTCAGCATTTGTATATGCTTCTGCATGGTCGTAGCCTGATAGACACTGTCGCTCGAACTTCGGGCATTTCTTATTGAATGAAGATCTTCAGGAGAATGAGGAGCTCTTTGCATTGTGAAATTATGAAATACACTTCATTGTTACAGAATACCTTCAGACCTGATCTGCGATAGTCCACTGGCAGTTACTGTTTCTAAAAACAATTAAGGGGATTAATTGCCATAGAATTTACATTTTATTAGGTTGTTCTAGCTTGCTTCAGAAAATAAAATTAGGCATACATTTGTCAATACTTTAAATGCATCAGTTTATCACAATTGGCAATGCAGAAAACATCTGTCGGGTTGTAGATGTGGAATAATAAAATATAACAGAACTTTAACCTTAAAATCACCTATCATCAAAAGAGTATGCGTGGGACAGGGGCTTATATTACCTACTGGGGTCCACGGTTACATTCATCCTTATGTTACCGGCACACCTTTCACTTATTTCTTTAACTTCAACCATAACTTACTAGGTTAAAGCCCTTTTATGAACATTTGGGTCAATTTCCTTTACTTGCATGTTCTGCAAATCACAGTCCAAGAACTGCACATCTCTGGTTGTTTTCAGCCCAACATACCCGTTATACTTTGAATAGTATTCACTGGAATGTCATTAGTTGTGGTTTACTTTTCTCCAAGGGTTTTCGTACAATCTTCATAAAATTCCAGTGTGGTGGAAATGGAAATAGCTATTCAAATGTTGAGCATTTATTGGAGGGATGTTTTGCATTTATCAGCTACCACTACAGGTATTTCAAGGAGTGAGTTTTCTCGATTATCAAGCTAGTGTTTTTGTACTTGACTCACCTCATGTAAACAGAGAATGTGTCAATGGGTTCCCCAAAGTGGAATGTCCTTAAAGTGGAATGTCCAATGACACTTCTGAGGGCAATTATTTTTTCAACTTGAATTCTCTGTAAAACAAGGGAAATGTTGTTACTAAGGAAAAAGAGAAATGACAACCCACCTCCAAAAACACGCTCTAAAAATAGTGTTGTACATCAAATACAGAAACACACAAAGTTAATACAATGGAAATCTCTATTTCTTTTGTTTATTTAAAGCATATAGACAAGTTTTCAAAACAATAAATGTAAGCATAAATGTATATAAACTGTTACACCCCACAAACAAAGACTTAGGGGCCGATTCCGATCTCGGCCGGTAGGGCTCCGAATCGGATTCGGCTTAACCGGATCCGATTCGGAGCCCTATTTCACGACCGATTCGTACGCGCGTCCGGGCGAGCGAGTACGATGCGAAATCGCCGACCGACTCGTCCGGGCGTCCCGACCGCTCCGACCGACTCGTTCCCGGGTCGAACCGCACCGACCGACTCGCTCGGACTCGACTCGCACCGCACAATGGAGACGTTCCCCGGCCGGGTGAGTACGATGCGCGCCGCGAGCAGTCCGACCGAGCCGCGCACTCCGGCACCAAAGAGCAGTTGGAGACGTACTTTGGGGGTCCGTGTCGGACCCCCCTGTACGCGTAGCCACGCGAGTCGCACACAGGGGGGACCCATGGGTCCCCCCTACCTGTGCGTGTACGGCGCGAGTCGCTTCGACGCGTACCCGCTGTAGGGGGCGCCCTTGACCGCCTCGCACCCATTAAGTCAATGGGAGCCCGCGTACGCGTTGTACGACCGGCTCCCATTGACTTCATGGGAGTCCGACCGACTCGAGTCCGATGGCATACGTGCGCATCGTACTCGCTCGGTCGGGCTGCCAGAGTCCGAATCGGTCGGAAATCTCTCCGAGTCCGGCTCGGTCGGGGAGATTTCCGGCCCGAATCGGAATCGGCCCCTAAATGTTTAACTCCACACAAACTACACACATACTATCCTAAGACACAACAGATCCTTTAAAACACACATGTAAACAGCCTTACACAGCACCAGGATCCATCAAATGAGCATCTCCTCAAACTGCTCAACTATCATAACTTAATGCTGCCTCAAAAGATACCTATACATATAGACCAGGATGAATGTACAGGTCTATCAGGACGTCTGTTCCTGTACACACAGTATATTTACACTCTTATACACCAGACAAATAAATGAGAGAGAAAACATTTCACAGGTACAAATGCAACTTTTGTTCAGTGCTTGAATGTCTGTAGCACAGGTGCAAACTCGCATTTCAGTGTAAAGTGGTCATCCGACCACACACCTTCTTCAGGGCACAGAAAGGGGTTTCAACAATTAATAAAAACAGAGGAGAAGGGGGGGGCGACAACCCAACAGTTCTCTGGAAAACTACACACAGAGAGATGTGGTAAAATCAGACTCGGATGCGGTCTTAAAAATCTCTTCGTCCAAATAAACATCATGAATACATCTCTTAGATAATGCTTGGGGACCTAGTCATCCGACTCTTCACGACTTTAATTCCTATCCTGTCTGAGCCTTTGCTGGGACGGTACCCGTCGTTCTTTGCTGGTTACTGATTTATATCATTCCGATTGGATTTATTTCCGACGGAAGGTCTCGTTTGTGGGACCTCAGGATTCCACCTCTGTGCTTCTGGAGCATTCAATCATGGTCATGACTTCACTGTCATCCTGATATGCATCGTGAAGAGTAGGACTTGGTCCTCTAGCATTATCTAAGAGGAGTATTCCTGATGTTTATTTGGGCTTTCTATGTTCTTTCTAAGACCGCATCGGAGTCTGATTTACCACGTCTCTCTCTGAGTAGTTTCCAGAGAACTGTTTGGCTGCCGACCCCCTCTACCATTTTCTCTGATTTTATTCATCGTTGAAACATCTTTCTGTGCCCTGAAGGTGTGTGGTCGGCTGACCACTTTACACCGAAATTCGCGTCGGTACCTGCGCTAGAGCCATTCAGACACCGAACAAAAGTAGAATTTGTATCTGTGAAATATGTTTTTTTCTCTTATTATTATGTATGGTGTAAAACGTGAAAATATACTTTGTGTACAGGAGCAGACATCCTAACAGACCTGCAATTTCATATACCTGGTCTATTTGTATCATTTGAAGTAGCATTAAGTTGTGCTAATTAGTTGAGCACATTGAGGAGATGCTCATTTTATGGATTCTGGTGCTTTGTAAGGCGGATTACATGTGTGTTTTAAAGGTTCTATTGTGTCTTACCACGGTATGCAAGGTATGAATTGTATGTGTGGAGTTATTAAAAAATTCTTTATTTGCGGGGTGAGAATTTATTTATATGTATGCTTAAATCATTGTTTTGAAAACTTGTCTCTGTGCTTTAAGTAAAACGAAAGAAAGATATTTCCAATGTTTTAAGTCTGTGTGTTTCTGTATTTGATTTACGACTATTTTTAGAGCACGTTTTTGGGAGTGGGTTGTCATTTCTCTTTTTGCTTATAGATACCATCACTCCAGCGCTTATCTTCCTTTATAATCCTTTGTTGCTGTCTGCCTTACCCTGGCAAGCCTACCCACGCCAGTAGTTTTTTGCCTTGGCTTCCTGTCCCTAAAGACCTAAACATCCTTGTCACTTTGGTTTAAATATTTCCTCTGTCTTACTCAGGGCTTATGCCTCTGATCAATTATTTTATTCCTACTCTTTATCCAGCTCCAATCCAATTGCCGTGATTAAATTCTTCCTGAATATTTCTGAGCTCCTCCTTGGGCTCTGATAGGCCAAATTTCACATAGGGGCAAAGGGCTTCCACCATGCAGGTGCATTCCTTCTTTTTATCATCCAAGGCACAGCTATGTCAGGAATGAAGTACAGTACTTTATAGTTTTGAGCATATCAAACATGGTTTAGGTATAGACAACACACAGATAGATAGGAGTTTGCCTTTATTTTTTTACTGCTTAATTCCTTACCCAGTTATATATCCGTACACTGTGTTCTGTGATGAAGCCAATGAATATGACAAGTTTGTCCCAAGCAAGTCATTCTTCCTTAGGTTAAGAACCAAGTGCCTGCCTCACATGTATCTTTATGTCTTTCGGGAGGCTGATTTTTCTAAAGAATCTGTCCAGAGGTAAACCAATTTCCTGCTTTTCTCCTAAGCACAAGATTCATATGTTGTTACTATGCATCCTATTTTTCTTATATCTTTGATACAGCTGGTAATCTCCACACCTCTTCAGCCACCACATACCCACCCAGGTTTTAATCTCTTAAGATCGCTAGCATGAAGCACTTATGTCTTCTATCCTGACTCTTGTACCTCTGTTCTGTCTCAGTCCATGTAGCATCCTATGGCATGTTCTGTGTGTAATGTCCTTCACTGAGGGTGAAGCTCTCCAAACGAACTGCTGCAAGTTTGCACGTAACCATGTTCAGATTCACGGCTTCTGCCTAATGTTCCTGTCTTTATTGGTACAAGTAGTTTATGCACTGATTCCATCTAATTCCAAGTTCACCCGACAAGTATTCTGTTGAAATTTACTAATCTTTTCACAACTGCTATGGACACACTTGCCCTAGAAAGGACGTCCAAGTGCATTTATGCCTTTGGTACACAAAAGATTCAAGAAATGCTAAAACAGTACACAACATTTCAAGGCAAAGTAGAGTCAAAAAAGCATAAAAAAGCACAGTTACACCAAGTCCTTATATAAGCGATAAAATACCCCCTGCCGTACATTATAAGGATATTGCAAGTCACCAAGGTGTTGTATAACTACTTAGAGGAAAGAGGCGGAAGGTTGAGTTCCTTTATAAGGATATGGAACTCCGAGGTGACTTGCAATATACTTATCATGTACGGCAGGGGGCGTTTTATCTCATAATATATGGGCACACCGTCATCTTTCCAACAACCCACTTAAAACCTTGGTGCATAGTTCTTACAATTGAAAAAGAGAACATGTTTGCAAACATGAGGAATAAAAATTGCACTTATAGTGCAAATTTAAACACATCATAAACCTGTTGGATATTTGTTGAAGCAAACACATGATGGACGGAGTGCTGAAACTTTTAACCCACTCACCCGTGTCAAGAAATTAGGATTTAATCAATCGTTCTTTTGCTCACTGTGCCGTCCCAGTTTGGGCCTAGCCATATGCAAATCAGTCTTGACCCTGTTCCTCATGGGACAGTCCAGCCCGAACTGCCAGGCAGGTCCTCCCTGGACCGGAAACAAGCATCCTAGAACCGGTTTCGGGGTATCACCCCCACCAGCCAGGCTAGCTTGCATCCAGTGGCACAGCGAGCAAGGGACCCACGTCTGGGCATACCCTTGGCCACTAAGGGCAAACATAGCAAAAACAACAAGATGATGGACGGAGTGCTGAAACTTTTCAACCACTCACCCCAGTCAAGAGATCTGGGTTTAACCCATCATTCTTTTGCTCCATGACCTGACCTGCCATTCACCTGGCTCTGGCGGCAGGCAATGTGACGTCAGAACTAGACTATAATAACTTATCATAGAAGAGTTCTGACATCTTTTCTTTATAATAGGCGACTGGGTGCGTCACAAGTGGCCTATTATAAAGATATTGGAGACATGATTTTAAACTGGGATTGCAAAGTGCCATGTATTATAAAGTCAATATCCAGACAAAATTAACAACATAGCGGCAAACCTAAAATACTTTGCCCAGAATATAGCAAGTGAACTGTTTATAAAACGAACTAGGATATAACTTCTCAAACCAAGGTTTCTTCGATAGTAATATCAGGACTACTGTGAAATCCATACTTATTCAAAATAATTGTCAACAATTGCTTCAACTGCAGAAGCTATATTCATCTGCCCTGCTTTAGCATCCTTCCTCTTTTTGTCTTGTCTTGTTGCTGCTGAGTTAATAATTGTGCAGCTCAGAGAAACCAAATCTATGGACTGCTTTAATGTTGCTGCCAAGGAGGCGGTTTCTGTCAACCTTTTACGAAGTAATCGCACCCAGCATTCAAAGCATCTGCATCTCATCAAATGAGGGCTTAGAGGCTAACTCAATGAATAAAAAGCAATTACGACTCTCTCAAGAAACCAAGTAGTTATCAAATAACAGGTGGGCACCCTATTATAAATAAAACCCCGAGGAAGACTGTAACGAAGCATTTGCAGAAACGCTCGGAATGCCACTCATTAGACCTTAGGCAGCCAGGGCACCAGCAGGGTCCGTGTTGTTTTTCAGAACTAAATATATAGTCCCAAGCTGACGTTGGTGGGTTTATTACAGCTTTTACACTTACCAATCTGTTCTGTTGCTCGTTCTGTGCGGGTACAAAGAGAGGCATTGGCGTGCACATTGGCTTTAGAACATTTTCAGGCATTCATCCAGGGGAAACCTGTCACCATCCGTTGTGACCACAAACCATTGGTAAAACTATTGCCCACGGAATGGAGTGTGTCTGCCTCTGCAAGAATTGAAAGATTATCTATGCGTATTAAGGACTTGGTGTATAATATGGTGCATATGCCTGGCAGAGAGAATGTAATTGCGGATTGCTTTTCAAGGATGCCTGCTCCTTTGGAAGAATGTAAGGATGGCGTGTGGAATGATTACAAAGTAGCGTTGGTACATGATTCAGGGACTTCGGCTATTAAAAAGGGAAAGTGGGAGACTGGACAGTGTCTTGCAAGGAGTCTTGGAATGTTTGCAGAAAAGATGGCCAAAGAAGGAACTAGTGTCTGAGGGGTTAAGACCTTTTTGGGAAGTAAGGACGGAGTTGTCAGTGGATAAGGATTTGGTTTTTAGGGGTGAACACATTGTTCCTCCTAGTGGATTGCGTGATATGATTTTGGGATTGTAACACGAAGGACATTTAGGGATAGTCAGGACCAAAGCAGTTGTCAAGGAAATGTTCTGGTGGCCAGGCGTGGACAAAGTGGTTGAGAGATTTGTACGGTCATGCAAGGTATGTTCCTCGGCTGATAAGTCCTTGGGCACATTGAGCCCCCCCCCCCCAATGAGCGAATGTTTAATTCCAAAGCAACCATGGGAATGTGTGGCTATAGACTTGTTGGGTCCTGTGTAGGAGCTACAGGAATATGTTATTGCGTTGATGGACCTTTTCGCTAAATGGCCAGTGGTGGAAATTGTAAATAAGGGTGATACTACAGCGGTTTTGGAGTTCTTAGAGAAAGCGTTTGTGTCTGAGGGTATTCCAGTGGTATTGTTGAGTGACAATGGAGTGCAGTTTACACCTAACGATTACTTTGAGAGGATTGGAGTGAGGCACAGGACAACATCGCGCTATAATCCCAGGGGGAATGTACTGTTGAAAGATTTAACTGTGAGGTTAAGGGAGTCATACAAGGGACTGTCAACTGCAAAAAGGATTGGCATTTGGAGGTGAAAAAGGCCATGTGGGCGTATATGGTCACTGTTCATGATTCCACAGGGGAATCTCCATTTGTCATAATGAGAGGTAGGAGACCCAGGTGCAAATATAATTCAGCATGGTTATGGCAATGTGAGTTAGAACAGTGGCCCCTCAATTCTGTTAGAGGGAAATTGGATAAAACGCACTTGAGAAATAAATCTCATCATGGCAGCAGTCATGGTGTTAAACCTGTGCAGGTGAAGCTTGGAGACTGGGAGCGAGTGAAGTAACCGGTAAAAATTGCTAAAGGAGAGAGCAAATTCTTCGACCCAGAAGAAGTGGTAGAGGTTTTGAGGAATGCAGTTCGACTGAAAAGTGGTAAGGTGTGGAACCTTAAGAGAGTGGCTTTAGGAGCCAATGAGAAGGATTTTGCAAGAGAGAGAGTGGATGATGAGGAGAAGGGTAACAACAATACTGAGTGGTTGGAGGACATTTTTTAAAACAGCGGTGTTCAATCCGCAATGGGAATGACCAGTTTAAGTGGGAATGCGGAGAGTGGAACTAGCATGGATGGTATCCTTGGAGAAGTGAGCACCCCAGAAAGGAGTAGCAAAAGCAGTGAGGGCCAGTTGGACCAGGATACAAAAATTTTAGGACCAGATGATCCTTCTGGTAATTCTTTAGCAGTGGAAGGCTGAAAGAGAAGAATTTTGCCAGGGCGGTTAAAAGATTACGTAGAGGGGTGGATGAACAAGTGATTTTCACTTGTTCATTTACAAAGTGTGGTGGTATGGATAATTCCAATTGTTTTGGGTTTTTTAAATTATTTTTTTACAGTTTTTATATTGGATCGTGTTGTTTCCCCTCTAACAATTTTTTTTCTCTCCCTTTTTCTTTCTTTGTTCTTTCCCTAGTTGCACTGTTTTGTTTTAAATTAAGGGGAGGGGGTGTGTTGTTGCTTGGTTATTTATTGATGCAGTAAGTGGGGGGGGGGGTGTTCCTCGTTCTGTGCAGGTGCATGGAATGCCTCAGGGCATGACATGCAGGTGCATGGAATGCTTGGAGGTATGACAAGTTGTGCTTCTATGGCTCAAGGTTCATTGGGTGAGATTGCCGGATGCAAGGAAGCCAAGCTGACATGTTTCCTGTGTACGGAGCTAAATAAAGGATCCAACTATACCGGAGTCACGTGTGCTATGTTTTGGGCAACACTTAATCTTTCTTCCTAAGTAAAAAACTATTATTTGATGAAAGCCTCACAATGGAACACCACGTTAAACTGGTTTCCACAAAGGATGATTTGACAGGTTTGACTTACTGTAAGGCACATATCTGATATATTGTTGCATTAACTCATGTTTAGGTTTTAGAAACAGTGTAGATGTAGAAGTGGCAAAATCGGTACTGAAGATGCCAGTAACTATGGAATTTAATTTGTAGCATATTTCGAGAAAGAGGATAGTGTAGAAGAGCAGTCAAAAACTATCAAATATAGCGCTTAACACTATAGTTCTGCTGAATAAACACCCACTATTTACAGCTCTTACAATTCCCTCGAGTTAGTAGGGGCTCCATATAATGACCTTGGAAGACTGGGGGGGGCGAGTTGATTTAAACTTACGACCTGCGGGTGACAAGGATGTCAGGAGGAAGGTGTTTACAGAGCATTTGCCATCAGAAACCGGAGCAGATAGCTAAAGAGTGCATCAGATTCAAATTATAATAATGCCTGATGAATATGAATTAAGTGGGCAATCACCAAACGTTCATGAAAAATAGATTAATTAAACCCCAAACCACCAGGACTCTTACAGACTTTTTGACTTCTAGAACATTCTAGGAGTTCAGTCCAATATGGGACTGGGCCACTTCTACCACAGTTACCTCAAGTTATGATATTCTTTCACGGCCTACTTTTGTGGTAAAACATTAAACAGAAAATACTAGGGCCTTCTTATAACTCCTCTGTTCACATATGTTCCCATGGTAGTTCAGCATCAACATCATTTGCTACCTACAGGTAAAAGGTTTATTAGCAGCTAGAGATGTACTAATGCATAGGCTTCTGTACAAGTGTCCCGAATCAATCACAAGGCCGGAAATGCTGTAGCACTTCATAACTACCCCTGTTCTCCAGCCTCTACAAGGTCATGATGTTCATTTTCTTCAGCTTCTCGTGAGCGCACACTGCCTTTTGCTGGCAGAGTGAGCAAGGCAGGTAAGCAATGTTTCTAGGCAATTATCATGGTTCTCCTCTACTAGAGACCTTGACTATTTACGCTGGTTAACAATCACACTCAGGGGCAGAATGTATCGTATTTGCTTGTGGTGTGCCTTCATTTCGCTCCGTTAGTCTGACAAAGCGCTGCAAAAAGCTGCTGGGATTGCACTAGGCCAGTCCAGTGGAGCTACATGGTTGAGAGCTTAATGACTAGGTGTATTCAATGGGCCTCCAGTTCCTCATAGAGTTAAATTTGGTCCTTAATTGTCTTACTGTCAATTTTTTCTGCCCATCGTCTGCACTTCAGCTGAGCACTCTTGCAATTCAACTGTAAACATGCTTTTTCTACCATCTGTGTGCTACCTACGATCCAGAAACTACTTTGTGAATTCCATGTAGCCTCCTGAAACCATAGGGTAAGAAGACCAGTGCCCCAATGGGGGTTGCTGCTGAAGCCTGTCCCCCCTGACACAAGGGCTCTGCATGCTATGCATTTCAGCTCTGGATCTCTAATTCACAAAGAATGCCAGTAGTCAAACCGATGCCGGGGCTTGTTTTTAACTAAAATATGGAAGGAAAGATGATACCTACAACCAGGACATTATCAGACTAGAGACAAAAGTAGTGCAAGAAAATCAATTAAAAAGGTATTGTCCATCTAAGCACATAGTACCTGAAAAGACATTCCCTTATCCATCATGGCCACTCCTACGTCTTCATTTTAGGAAAGAGCTGAAGACACACCTATTTTAGGAACATATCATCAGACAGTAAAAAGCCCATCTAATCTCTCAGAATCTAGCACCCACTTCTATCATAGTCCCAGTTTTTGGTTTTCAAAATCTGGCCACCCTACACACGTAATCCTATAAATTTAATCTAAAACAAGAGAACTGGACCAAATGCATGAAATGGTCTCAATGCGAGAACAAGACTAAACCCAGTAATCAACAATAACCACTGGATTATCCACTAATGTTGGGTTCTAGCTCTTCACCACCTCATCATGGGTAGTGATATAAATGCAATTACGATACAATACAGACACCAAACCAGTGGATCAGATGTCTTTAAACAAGCTAGGGAGCAAATTCTTATCCCCAAGAGCATAAAGAAACAAAAGAAGTCCCTCTACCCAAAGAAGAGAATGATATATTATGGCACATTTCACAAAAGCTATTTAAAGTGATAGGAGGAAAAGATAAGGGTGAATTAATTAATACAAGAAGTTTACTTTAAAAATGTCAGACCACAATCTGGAGATTCAGACATGGCAGAAAGAGAAGCTCCCCTTTGCCCTATTAAGACGTAGATCTAGGAAGGCTCTATTTGGAAGACTCCACCGTGAGGATTATAGATAAATCCACATGAACAATGAATAGTACATTTGGAGACATGCGAGCAAATCAACTTGCTGGTGAAACAGCACATGATCATCTCACAGTGATTAATAAATTGTCTCTGCAGAACGCAAAGGTGATATTTGAGCACTGGAGCTCCTCCTCCATCACCAACCAGACACTTCTGGGCTTTCCTCCACCACCAACCAGACACTTCTGGGCTTTCGAGTCTAGCCCACCACAAACAGCAAACAATCAGCGCCCCCCCACTCACCAGATTGCAGATCATTCTCATCGTACATAAATCTGTAATCTTTGATACCCATCAGTACATAAATCTGTAAGCTTTAGACAATGATCACCTCAGCTGTAGTCTCCATTCTGTGGGTTTAAAATGCTTTAACGTCCACTCTCATATTCTTTATGCTGAAGCAGAATTTTCATTTTAGAACTGATTTCGAGCCTTTCGGGTGGGGGACTCCACGAGTACAATGGACATCACTGCACAGGACATCACTGCACATCTGTAAAATTCCTTCAAGTGACTGAAAGACACTGTTAGGCCCCACACAAAAGTAGTGGGCAAGGTAATGAGGGGTGCGAGACAGATAACTAAGAAGAATGTACATTTCGCCTGGACCTACATTCCATCTCACATTACCCATAAATGTAATGATCTAAACAAAATGCCGCTCCTCAAGATATGTCCTTTAAAGATAGTGGAGTAAAGAGAGAGATTGGTGAACACTAAATGTGCTTGGGAAAAGCTTTAAAAAATATGGGTGATGTAATGCCCCTTAAATGCAATTAAAACATACTACTACCACATGACAGAGGTTCTTGGGGTGGGGGGGAGGGAGATGAGATCTTCCAACCTCGCACTGGCCGAAACCCTGCGCATCCACAGAGCCAGAGCAGGCGGAAGATCCTTCTCCCACATTGCAGCCAAGACCTGGAACGAGCTACCGGCAGACATCAGACGCGCCCCCTCCCTGAACACCTTCAGGAAGACCCTCAAGACCTGGCTCTTCGGCTAAACAGATCTGCGGACCCCCCCTCAGCTCCTTGAGACCCTCACGGGTGAGTAGAGCGCTTACAATTCCCTGATTGATTGATTGATTGATTGATTGATTGGAAAGGCCACGGAATGAAGCAAACATACTTTGGAGAATACTGGAACGGGATCTGCAACTAACATTAACCGTAGTTTCTTTATAAAGACTATTGCCAAACACAGATTTTTATTGTGATTTTAAAGTTGAAATGATGTATGTATTTATTAAATTAATTGTGCATTGATCTTGAATTAACCACATAATAAAGAATGAATTTGAAATATTGAAAATGCATTTTCATCTTGGACCGAGGAAGGAAAACAAATGAGGGGACAATCCTAACGAATAATAAAAGGAGATGCAGCACTTTCACAAACAGCCAGATCTTGATTGCTGGACTCCTTTGAAGACAAACTGAATACTTTATATAACTATTGCAAACACAGAGGAAAACAGGGGGTTTTCAATAGGCAGAAAAATGGGCAAAGAGAAGTCAAATAAGAGTGTTAATTTGGAAGGTCGATACCACCCACAAATGTATTTGAAGAAAGGCAAGAGGATACTGATGCTGGTTTACATGACGGATTTAAAAGCAATACAGAAAATACACAGATGCTTTAATTACTTTCGGCATCATCTTACGTACCATTAATCCTGTGGTATGACTTGTCAAAATCGTGCTCCCACCTGCGTCAGAGCAGCTACTCTAGATGTTTGCCCTACTAGATCAGTGCACTGCCGAAAGACTAACAACGGATGCTAAGCAGACTCATAGGCCTTAATAAAGAGAATAACCGGAGCACTGGGCTGAAAGTAAGGTCTTGTTATCAACTTAGAAAACTACCAAGTTTCAAATCAGTGTATCCCTGTGGAGGTAAATTCCTCGGTATAGATCAGTAGAGACTCTTAGGAAATAGAGCCAATGTCAAAGCCCTTAGGGGCATATCTACAAGGCCCCGCGATAAAATTATCACCGCTTTAACGTCCGTTTTCGAGCGAAAAGCGGTGATAATTTTATCGCCCTATCAGCAAAGACACGCTAGCGCGTGTTTGTATGCCTCTGCGCCCGTTTCCTCAACGCCCAGCTCTGCAACGTTAATGATATGCAAAGTGGGCGTAACTGACAGAAATAACGTGGAAAATGTCGCTAACCGACATTACTCCAATTATCTATCTGCACGCTGACCTGTGTGGCGACGATAAAAGTAGCGCTAACCGCGCTTATCGCAGGTTTCATTATGCCTGCTCTGACTCTTACTAAGCCATTATAGCCTATGGGTGGTGGATTATAAGGTTGAGACCACCCTGCCCTATCGACAAGGATTTGCCTATCGCTGTGCGATTATCGCTGGATTTCCAGCGATATTCGCACATTTTGCCTCTATCGCTGGATATTATATCTCATTGGAGATAGGCGTTGATGATAATGCGCTATCTCTGCGATATTATCCAGCGATAGCCGGCGATAATTATACTCGCGCCAAGTGCGATGAGCGATAATTATCGCGGGGCCTTGTAGATATGCCCCATAATGCGTTAGGGCTATGCAAAACAAAAAAATAGGATGCATAACTAGAGAGTAAGTCTGATGACCACTCATGAAGTGCTAATTTCATAGTTCAGAAATACAAGTTAACTGATGGATTGGAAAGTGCCTCTCTCTCTTTCAATTCAAATGCATGCCTTCCCTCTCAAACCCCACACCCACTGCCATGGAAAAAATATACGTGTACAACCAACATTAAGCACAACTTTTACTACAACTGTATTACAAAACACAGAAGACTCGAAAAAAGAATGATCTTTGGATTGCTGCATGGGGCAACAGTACACAGCTGGCCGTGTACAATGCATGAGAAGACGTGCAAACCTACAACCCAAGTTCAATATTGTTTGGAATTCAAAAGTGATGAGTCCCGGGCCTAGTGCACCGTGGAGTCACTGCATCAAAAGAAAGCTTGCCATTCATTTCTTATTACAGCCACTAAGAATGTTACAATTTGGAATATTTCCTTAAAAACCATGCCTGAACCAACACGAGTTTAGTGCAACTGTTAAAACAAGGCGTCTTGTACCTTAAGGTTCAATAATGACTGCAGAGGTTATTTTGTAACTCTTTACAGAATGCCAACAATAAAACCGTCCTTAACTAAAATGCAAAGATCAACTGCAATAAGCAAATAAACAAGGTTTTTATATTTTATCATCAACGAAAAGTAGGGGCTCTGCCTTAAGAAGGACCTACAAAAAAACATTGGCAAAGCCAGTAGTCTAGCCTTTGTCATCAAGTGGCTTTGCAAAAGTTACAAAATTACGCGATATTGTACTAAATGCCACTCTGGCATGTTGCACTATTTTTCAAGCGTGAAATATATCTTTGCAAAGAAGGATTTCGCACTAAAACAGAGGGGGGAAAGCACAAGTGTTGCGAACAAGCATTCGTGTACTATTCATTGCGTTGTTCCCGTGCTCCTGAGAGAAATTTTTTACCCGAAAGCAATATCAGGCATTTCGTGTAAAAAGAGTAATGCAAAATGCCAAAGATTGCGGAGGCATAAACAAAAATGTTCCTTGACCAGCCTTCACATTCGACGACACACTACATTCTCCAGCCCATTTCTGGGTGTCTACCAACCCCACCCTGCACCCACTCAAGTTGACCCGTTATTTCTATTTGTCAAAGAAGCCAATCCACTCATACTATAACTGCCACTGCTTAGCACCCTCCCACCGCCGCAAAGTCGGTCCGAAGGCCTATGTCAAGTTCAACACTTTCAGCCAAATTTGCCGTTCATGCGGAGCTTGTAAATGTACCGGGAAGGTGTACGTGCAAGTAGATCATTGAAAAATCCATCCTTTCCTTAAATGTTGTTATCAGTAGTATTATTACATTTTAATTTCACGACAACACACACCAAAGTAAACTGAAAAGGTAACCCATGCATGAACCCAGAGAATTTCGCAGCTCTCTGTTCGTATCCCACATTATGTTTTTTTCTGGGACTCACTCATGTAGCACTATAAACCACTGTCTCATGTACCAGTATGCAGAGGGGCGAAAAGCCAGAACTGGGAAACGTGTCAGACAGGACATGGGTCTACTTGCCAGATATGTTCGAGTCCCTTCAGTGCGCGCCCGTATTAACCGTTCGCCCTTAGGGGGTGGGGTTACTCCATTGGACTACAACCTACATCATACACTGCGCTCAGCGCGCGTGAGCTCTTTCTGGTGCCCCCGTTAACGACCCCTCCCTCTCGCTTTGGAAGGTAGCTTATTCCCTTTTCCCTCAGGGGACCCGATATTCTCGTCCTGCGCTGACTGATTCGTGTACGAAATGCTGAGCGGTCATTCTCTAAAGGCACTTGCACCATAAAAGGTCCCCAATCCAACTTTTTTACGTCCTCAACGGCCACTTTTAGCACCCCAGGTGCCCATCGTTAACCATACTTCCGGTCTTGACCTGCTCACTTCCGGTTTTTGTGCCGCCACGGCGGGCAATTTGCCACAAACGCTTCCCTGCACCAGATACTAGCTGTAGTTGACTCGGGCGCGGCTCCGCCAACCGAAACCGTCTGTTTTCGTTTCACAAGCCGATTCCACCAATTGGAAGAAACGTCACGTTGAACGCCGAAGATTTTGACGAATAATAGATCGCCATGCATCAGGAAAGCCGGTCATACACCAATCAGACAGATCTATTAGCTGAAGGGGGTGGGCCGATGCCAGAGTAGGATTGCGTCCGTTCATATGAGAAACGTCCCTCTTGAAATAGGTCCTTTTACCGGAGTTCGTAGAGAAGCGGAGCAGCAAGCGCCATCTTCGAACGGTTCGAGTGGTCCCATTTACCGCAGTATGTGATAAATACAGCGCTGATATCACCGACTTACTCTAAAGTTTAAACTCGAATGACACTTTTCTTTGCCTGGCTCTAGCATTGTTGTCCGCAAATAGAAAGGAAAAATTCTACACACAGTGGACTTTTTGTCAGGAGTGACTATTTTACGTATGAGAAGTACATTACATATCTAAGTCTCAACCCAATCATTAATGAGGATTAGTAACAATCACAGGACGGGAAATCAAACGTGAATGTTTTAATTAACCCAACCAGCCTCAGCTGGGTGCTATAAGAAGACAGCATCCTGAAAGTGCTTCTAGTTCTGGTTCGTGGGATGAGGACATGGATTGGTTGAGGGTTAGCATTTACAACCTCCAACATGTAAAGTTTATCTCCCTGTCTTCAATAAATCAATCAGTAGATTTATAGAGCGCTTTAGTCACCCGTGAGGGTATCCAGGCGCTGTCTTCCAGTGAACTCACTCTAGTACCATCATGCGTGCTGCGTGATTATGGGCATGGAAAGTAAGCCTAATGGTTTAGATGCAGTTGATTGGCAAATGTGTGGACGAATTTGCTGCGGATTGAATCAGCGATGTGTCATTTTAAAAATAACGAACCCCTTGGTTTAAGTCAGAGGGTGGCTTAGCAGAGGCACCGCCCACCTAGTCGCCCCACCCGGATCCCAATAAATTCAGACCACACCAAATTCACGTTTTATGGAAGAATTGAGGCCGCAGTTTATTAGGCATTTTTCAACTTACAAGCGATCCTTTAAACACCATTTAACTTATTAGGCGAGCCTGTGTCCTTGACCCATAAGCTCAGCACTGTGCCTTACATTCAGTGCTGGTCCATTTGCCCAGGTGACCTATCACCTCGGGACGCAACCCTTCACTTTCACTCCGGGCAAGCTTCTGCTTCCAACCCAACCGGATGACCTTTTCACTTCCGGTGTCCACACACTCCCCGGGTAAGCATCCGCTTCCGACCCGGCCGGGTGACCTTTCACTTCCCGTGTCCACACATCTCCTTCCGGGTAAGCGTTTGCTTCCAACCCGACCGGGTGACTATTCACTTCCGGTGTGTCTAAACTTTTGTTACGTGGGCAAGCATATGTACTTCCAGCCCGCCAGACCCTGGTTGAATGTTCCCCCACCCATCTCTGTGAAGGTGACCCGGTAACCGGTACCCCACTCCTTCCATGCCACAGGCTCTGCCCTTAATTGTCTACTTAATTGTTCGCTTCCGGTTCACGTGAACAAAGGCCATTGGGGAGCTTGCCAGTAGCCCCTGGGTCCTGACTGACCCGTTTGTGGTCTGTTCCCGTTTCGCAACCTGTCCCCAACCTCTGATACCAAAGGACCTCCTGCAAGTGAGCTATGCCTCTGCGACAAATGTTCCCTGTTGTCCCCCCCTCTACTTCCTGTTCCTAAGCGGGTGGGTCGGTGGGTCTTCTCTTGTAGAAATTCCCAGGAGAAAGAGTGCCTTGTGCCAGGCGCCTACGATTAAATACCCCCCACCTCCCTGCCGAATTCCTAAGATTAAATTTATGACTGAGCTGACCCAGCGCTGTTATCTGCTGGTCCAGCTCTTTCCCTGCCTCCATTCTCTTGTCTCCACCCAGTCGTGTTCGGGTTCTGCTCCTTGGGGGTGGCCTCCACTAAGGCCCCCGGTCCAGCCACTATCCCCCTCCCCTTGTGGAGTGGGGGGCCGAACCAAGGGGCATAGCAGAGGAACCCCCCACCTAGTCGCCCCACCCGGATCCCAATAAATTCAGACCACACCAAATTCACGTTTTATGGAAGAATTGAGGCCGCAGTTTATTAGGCATTTTTCAACTTACAAGCGATCCTTTAAACACCATTTAACTTATTAGGTGAGCCTGTGTCCTTGACCCATAAGCTCAGCACTGTGCCTTGCATTCAGTGCCGGTCCATTTGCCCAGGTGACCTATCACCTCGGGACGCAACCCTTCACTTTCACTCCGGGCAAGCTTCTGCTTCCAGCCCGACCGGGTAACCTTTTTACTTCCAGTTGCCACACTCTCCCCTTGGGTAAGCGTCTGCTTCCAACCCAACCGGATGACCTTTTCACTTCCGGTGTCCACACACTCCCCGGGTAAGCATCCGCTTCCGACCCGGCCGGGTGACCTTTCACTTCCGGTGTCCACACATCTCCTTCCGGGTAAGCGTTTGCTTCCAACCCGACCGGGTGACTATTCACTTCCGGTGTGTCTAAATTTTTGTTACGTGGGCAAGCATATGTGCTTCCAGCCCGCCAGACCCTGGTTGAATGTTCCCCCACCCATCTCTGCGAAGGTGACCCGGTAACCGGTACCCCACTTCTTCCATGCCACACGCTCTGCCCTTAATTGTCTACTTAATTGTTCGCTTCCGGTTCACGTGAACAAAGGCCATTGGGGAGCTTGCCAGTACCCCCTGGGTCCTGACTGTCCCGTTTGTGGTCTGTTCCCGTTTCGCAACCTGTTTTATTTTTTGTTGGATCGCTTTGTAAGTACCACCATGCCTCGCTGGGAGCTTTCGCTGCCAGTGAGGCCCCCCCCCCTGCCATACCTGCGGCCCAATTCTTCAAAACTACCAACAGCCCCTTGCATTCAATGCCGCTAGCATATTCCGTAGCAGGACATCTGTCCCAGTATTAGATAGGTACACCCCATCTGCACTGTAATAGTGTGGCTGCCGCAAGTTAATCAGGCTGTGCCTAATGCCTAAACCTGCCCCCCACAGAAATTTGGCCATGAGGCTGTTTAGCCTCCTCCTTGACAACTCTATGCCCGTTTGGGAGCGAGCACCAGCCCATACCCTTCTGGGAATAATCTCAGACCATACAACTTCTGTGGCATGCATGCTCCTGGCAAAATTGGTGAGATCTTTCTTTAGCATGTGAAGTAGCTTACCCCTCCCAATCACTGGAAGGTCATTTCCCCTAGATGAATTACTAAAACATCCGGGTCCTTTGAGTGGGTGCGGAACACTTGAATGACGCTCCCCAATTCTCTCCAGTGTAACCCTGGCTTTCCAAACCATTGCACCTTTGTACGTTGAAACGGGAATGCCGCATTCCACCCAATGTTGCGAGCTCTGTTTGCAGCCCTGGACACGTAAGAGTGCCCGATGACCCACACGGTTTTACACTCTGTGGAGTAGAACAGAAGCACAGAAAGGTTGAGTAATGAGTCTTCAATAAGCCCTTTATTACAAGTATAAATTTGTTGGACATAAGTGTGGTAACGTTCCTTAAAAACTCACTCCCCCCAAACCTGCCTCTTAATCCTTTATCTGTTGGGTGTTTGGGCGAATGTAAACCTGAAACCTATCTGATTCCCATCTTCCTATTCGTTTTATTGCGTTTGCCGACATACCCTCCTGGAAGGCTGTGGTTGCTGCCCCAATGCGAAAGGAATGTGTAGTATAGTGATGCCCTTGGAGCCCTGCCATTTGGACAGTTGCCGCTAACACCCTTTTAAACTGATAAAGTGGTACAGGAGTCCCATCTTTATGGGTGAGAAGGTATGCGTCACCGTTGGCCCCTTCCCGTTCCTCCATGTACTCTGCCAGAAGCTTAACTGGGCAATATGGTCTGTGCCCCTCCATCTTATTCAGTGTAATGCACTGACCCCTTCCCACTTGATCTGTCTTAGAGTGCCTCCCCAGTAAGGATACATTGTGTGTGCCTAAGCATATGTCCTTAACCAACAGGGCCCTGCTGCTTCTATCTCCTTTGGCTTTGGCTACTAGTTCGCTAATGCGAAAAGCCCCAAAAAAGGCAAGTGAGAAAGTTAAACGAAATAGTGTACTTTCCGAGTCAGAGTGGCACACTAAAGGGAGGTGGTCAATCATAATTTTTAGTGTTTTAAAATCAATCGGAGACCTGGTATCCTGCTTTTTGCTTTCCCCTCTGGCCCAACCTTTTAAGGCTTCCCTGAGAACAAATCCTTTAGTGGGATCGTCAAAACCCTTTAGCTTTGAATGGTATGCTATTGCTGATAAGTGCTCTAGAACCCATGACCTAGATTTACTGGCTCCCCTGGCCCACACCACAAACTGTTTGACCTGCATCACCAGTTTCTGAAAATTGTTTGGAAAATTGGACACGTCAGCTGTAAAGTTCATAAAAGTCTCCACACAACGCCGGTACCGTTGCCTTGTTCCAACAGCCAGAGCCTTCTCCGCCATGCTTTGTAGTTGAATTTCTAATGCATTAGTTTCCAGTATTCCTCTTTGAAGGGCATCATTTCCTGTTGCGCCTGTGGCCATTCCACCCGAACCTTTCCCACTGCATGCAAGAAAGAGCATCAGCTGCCATGTTCTGAACCCCTTGCACATGCTTTGCTCTTATCTCGATATTGTACTGGAGACACGTGCGCACCAGATGCCGTAACAAGCCCAATACAATGGGGCATGATGCCGCCTGCATATTAATTGCGTGGATGGCTGCCATGTTGTCTGACCGGATGACTAATATCTTGTTAGCTAAGGTATCCGACCAGAGTAACAATGACACTAGAATGGGAAAGAGCTGTAGTGCTGTGATATTCCCTGTGAGGCCACATTTCCACCAAGCAGGTGGCCACTGTTTGGCACACCAGGCGGAACCCAATATCGCCCCAAAGCCCCCCTGCCTGGAAGCATCTGTGTACAGTTGCAACTGGTTATTTGCTGTCCATGGGGTTGGCCATATTCTAATTCCATTGAAACCCTGCAGAAAAGACAGCCACATCCGCAAGTCTTGTTTGAGCCCCCCCCCTCAACCTTACAAAATGATGTTTCTGAGTAATGCCTGCTGTAGCCACTGCCAACCTTCTTGAAAAAGCTTTCCCCACCTGAATGACCCTGGATGCAAAATTGGGCTTACCGATTAACTCTTGAATATCCCTTAATGTTGCTTTCTGTTTTGCCAATACCTTTTCAATAGCTGCTGCAAAGTCCTGTACCTTCTCAACTGGGAGACATGACACCCCTTCCAAGGAATCCAACTCAATTCCCAAAAATGTTAGCTTAGTTGTGGGGCCTTCTGTTTTCTCTGCAGCCAATGGCACTCCTAATCCTTGCGACGTGACCTTGAAGGCTGCCAATGCTTGGGCACACTCGGATGAGTTTGCCTTGCCTACAAACAAGAAGTCATCTAGATAATGGAGCTTGCCACCTACCGTCTGTACCTTGTTTGTTGCCCACTCTAAAAAGGAACTAAATGCCTCAAAATAAGCACACAAAATTGAACATCCCATGGGCATGCACCTGTCATAGTACAGCTTTCCTTTGAACTAGAACCCCAGCAAATGAAAGCTTTCGGGATGCACTGGCAACAGCCTGAAAGCTGATTCAACATCTGCTTTCGCCATGAAGGCTCCTGTCCCTGCCTCCCTGACTAATTCGATGGCTTCATCAAATGTAGCGTAGGAGATTGAACACATATCCTGGCTTAGCCAGTCATTTACTGAGTTGCCTTTGGGATAAGAGAGGTGGTGGATCATCCGATATTTACCTGCTTCCTTTTTAGGGACAATACCTAGTGGAGAGATAATAAAATTGTTTAGGGTGGGTGTGTCAAATGGGCCTGCTATTCTACCTAGTTGCAGCTCTTTTTGTATCTTTTCTGCAACTGTTTCTGGAAGTTCCTCCGCTGAGCGAAGGTTTCTAGATGACCTGCCTGCTAAAGGGCCACTGTAAGGTATTTTGAACCCTTTGAAACCCAAAAAAAGTAGTTCCCTCTCCTCTTCCTTTGGGTAATTATTCAAAAGTGTTGCTAGCATCTCAAAGTTTATTGGGGATGGGCCTTTTGTTACTGGGCTCCAACTATGGCTGACCCATGAAAGTGGCGCCCGGTGTAGGTCTAGCGAGGGCTTTGCATGAAAAGACGGGATGGTCTCCACTGCACCGTGAGCACCCATGCCGGAATTTGCATTGCATCCCCCAGGTGCAGTTGCCTGCATTGAACAGGCGACATGTATTATCCCTTGATCTACGCTGCAGCAGCTGCTTAAATCCGTCTGCCCCTTTTGTTGCTCGAAATGACTGCAGCTGCTCCTGGAGCGGCTGCTGGTGACTCCCCATGATCTGTCCGTGGCCTGGGACGGGGCCCTGGGTAGTTGGTGTTGCCACCATGCCACCCTGACATTGCTCCCCTTGCTGCCCTGATGAAACCTGCACCGAGCCAGCCTGGAACCCCCCGTTGGCAAGGGCTGATGATCCCTGCCCCCGCTGAACTGCAAACTTGGTAGTCCATGGCTGCCATGTGGTGACGTCCCCCCGGCCTGCATGGTGGAAATTGGGAACACAGTGTCTGTTGGCTAGGCCCCACCTGTCTCAACTGTGGTCCTGCAGTTCCCAATTGTTGTTGTAATGTTTGTCCACCACATGACTGCTGCTGCATGGGACCTAGCCAAGTATGGTTCTGTCCCACGCTCCCCAAAGGGGACTGCTGACCAGGACCAATTCCTGTTCCTTGATGCTGGGAACCCCCCACCATTCCACTCGCTGTATATGTGATCCCGGGTTGAGTAGGTACCTGTCCCACCTGCTGTTGTGGGAAGCTTGACAATAGATGTTGACCCAAACCGTATTGAGCGTTTGCCAAAGAATGTGCCTGCGTGTTGTTTGCCTGCCAACCCTGCCTCCATAGTGGTGCGTTCCCCTGCTGTATCCCAACTCCTGCCCCGGCTAACCCTAAACCGTAACCTGCCTTGGACCCCATCTGCTCCATTCATCAGCCTCTCTTTGATCCCAAGACAGCGCTGGTGTCTCTTCCATGCGCTGGCGAAAGTCTAAATCATATTGCAGCCAACACATGCCTCCATAGCGCCTGAACCTGTCCAGGATAGCTTGGTTGTACCTACTCAATGCTAAACATTGCTACGGAAATTTTTCTAAAATTATGGCTGCCATTAACGCGAATGCATCCAACCAGTTGGTAATATTCTCCTCTGGCCTAATCCTCTTCCTATCTTTGCTCTCTTTGCAGTGCCCAGATGCCCATAATGTGTCTGCCCCCCTGCGCACATGTTCCAGTAAAGTGAAAATATCTATGAATTCCCTCTTCCAAACACTCTCTTTAACTTCCAGTGGGATATGCCATGTTTGCGAGCGTGTCTTGCTAGGCCCCCCCGCCCGTGACTGACTGGATGGTGTGGTGTTTGTATTGCTAGCTGGAGATGCACTTGTCAAGGGAGCCTTCCCCGGTGTAATGGTGTCACCTTTAACCTGCCGCTCGGATACTTTCTTCCCTGTCCCTTCGTGCCCCCTATGCTCCTTAACACTCCCCTCCCAGACTTCGATTGGGGACCCCTCCTGTGCTTCGCCTGTAGTGATCCCTTGGCCGCCCCCTATTGCCTGAACATCGCTTTTTTCCATTTGCCCGTGCCAATGCTTAAAAACTCTCAGCATCACCTCAGAAAACTCTCCCAAGGGACCAATTTCAGGTGTTAATGACCCCTCCTTGTTTGCCTGGTCTTTGTCCTCTCCCACTCGCCTACTTGGCACGGATGCCCGCAAAACAGCTGTTGCTTCCTCTGAGTCCTCCCCTGTTATTGCCCTTCTTATGTCTTCCGGTGGCATCCTTGCCTTTTTTGCTCCTGCGACGCCCCCACCTCTCCCCCTCGCCTTCTTTTCCATACACCGCTTCTCCCCCGTGTCGATGCGTAAGTATGGCCATTACTTGTAAAAACTTCCCCTTGTAACTCTTCCATGTCCTTGCATTGTCCACCACTTTCAGGGGCGGGTGCTTGCATTTGAGCCATTGCCAGCTCCCACCCCTCCCAACTCTTTGCTTTTACCGTTGCCGCAAAGCGGGCCCAAAGCTGCTGTGCATCCTGGCCGCCGAGGTACTGAACTCCTGGGGCACCCCGCTAGGTCCAGCCTCCTCATTTGCAGCGAGATCCAGCGTAGCGCTGTGAGTTAGTCCCTCGTCTCCCATCATTGCCTGGCGTGTCCTGGAGCACTCCCCTTTTTGTGGCTGACCTACAATTGAAAATGGCGTTAGCCTGGCACAACGGTGGCTGTGGTATGTAGCAATGTGGGGTCATGTGGATGTTTAATGCGTGTGGTAGCTAGGCTGCAGTGGTGCATACGCTTGCTACGGTACCCCCCAGCGCTGTCTCGGAGGTGTTCCTTATACTGTGAAGCATGCCGCCCATCCTGTTTTTTCCAAACTTACCTTCTGTTCCAGTCCCCGACCCCTTATGCTTGTCCCTGCTCCGTTTCCCCAGTCGGTGACCTCCGCCACTACTGACACCACCTTTGCTCAGTTTACACAGCCCCTACTCCGTCTGAATGGACTGCTTCTTTGCTTATAATCTACAATAGAAACAACATGTTAGCCTTCTTATGCGCGCCACCTGTACCCCAGACTTTGTCGCACAAGCCCTTGTCAACCGTACATGCAGATTCCGCCGTTGTCCACCTACTGGGACCCACCTAGTGTTGTGCCCCAGGCGTGTCTATTGTTGGTAGTATGACTCCCACTGTAATATACCTCTCCTTCCCTCTGGTCTTACTCCGAAAGCCAGGTGGCACTGCTTCGCTGTGTGTTGACCTTCAAACGCTCTATCCTGAATACTGACTTTATTAAATCACACCTCCCCCTTCCCCCCCCCCGACCCGTCCGGCATTGGTGGAGGCGTGCTGGGGAAGGGGGAAGCAGGGGTTAGGAGCTCACCATTCACCTAACCCCCCCCCACCCCCAACCCCCGGCGATGAGCCTTGCACACCCTCCCCGAGGCCAGAGGGGTCAGAATGGACCTCCCCCTTTCGAAGGACACTGTCCTACTGTAGTCCATTAACTGGGACTTGGCGCAGGACCCTAGGACAATAACTATGTCTGCAGCTGTGCTGCCATCGCCTAATAGCTGCACCCCTAGTTGATGGCCTTGGGGGAAACATGCTATGTCACCGCACTGTAGCTTAATACCTTCGTTAGTGCCGTGTGACTCCCCCATATGTTCCCCACTTATCTAAAAACCTTCTGTAGCACCTCTACTTTATAACAAGCCATAGTTGCTGCTTATTTATCTTATGCAGTAACAACCAATGGCAAAGCCAATAGACCTGACTTGTTGTAAATATGATGTTACTTGTTGTATCATATATCTGGATGCAATGACAGAAACAGCAAAATACAACTGGGGTGGCACACTATGCTAAGCCCCAATTTTTATCTTATGTCATTTAAGCCACGCCCTTGGTTATATTAGCCACGCCCCTTTGAGAGACCCCCCATTTTTTTTCATCCCACTTACGGCCCTGGCCTGCTTGTGTTGTCATCTGACAACATGTATTCCCGTTATTGGGGCGTTTTTTAGCCCCATTGTCACTGAAGGGAAATCGTTGTGTGTGCAACACTGTTTACTACCTGTTTCCCTTTTTAACAAGAATTTTGCACCAAGTATCAGAGCGCTTTACATGAGCACGAAGTGCGTTACATAAAGCCACCTTTATTTATTTAAATATATATAGGGGGGGGGAGTAAGCGATTTGCCCAGAATCACAGGGTGTTGACTGTTATCTCTGAAACTTAAGAATCACAGGGTGTTGACCGTTATCTCTGAAACTTAACCCAGTTCCCCGGATCCCATATTGGAGGTCGTCCGCCCTAGCCCTTAGGCCACCCCAGGATCACAGGATGTTGGGGTGGGCCACGCCGAGATCAAAACCTCATTCCCCGGCTCCAAAGTCGGCAGCTTTGATCCCAGGACCCCCTCGCTTCCCCCCTTATACCCCACCATTCACTGCTATTGTCCCACCCAAAAAACCCTTCGCTCCTGCGTCCAACCACCAATACCCAACTCCCAAGCCGAGGCTCCTGCAGCAGCCCCCCCCCCCCCTCGCCGCTCCCACTGGCGTGCCCCTGACTACCCCTTAACCCGACTGCCACACTTAAACCCGACTCCGCATTGAAACCCTCCTCCCGATCCTCTGTGCGTCACCCCAGGCCAAACACCCGGTCTATGGCACTCCGAGAAGACCAAATCATCTGCGCAGGATCACCGTATGTTGAGCCGCTCCAAAGTCGGCAGGTCCGCGCATAGGGCCACCTCGCTTCCCCCTAGGTCCCCGCATTTGCTTACGGTTGCCTAGAGGGCCCCCATTGACCAACTTGCAACTCCCAAAAAATCATCCCGCATCCCGAGGCACCGTCCTCCCTCACCAGCAACCCACCCCCTCAAGCCCTTCGCCTCGCCAACGCCAAACCCCCCCCACCCTTCACAGCCACCCTCCCGCACCTAATCCCCTGGAATCAACCCCACCGTGCCCAGACTGATCCTTTTGTATGCTCAACCCAGCGCCATGCCTGTGGTAAGCACTACAACTCCCTTCCTGCAACCACCAACCCCAGGATGCGCACCTTCCCACACAGATCTCCCGCAATCCTGACCGCCCTCGGAGCCCCACATGATACCCACGAATTGCAACCTTCAAGCCACCACCAAGCCAGCCCCAGAACCAACACCCCAGCCCTACTATCCTCACACATCATCCACCTACTCTCCCGCATATTGCTCCACTCCCGCTGCCATATGAACCTTTAGCTGGGGGCAATGCAATCCCCCATGCACGCTGCTGCTGTGCCCGCAAGGTGGCACCCGGGCCAAACATTGGGTGTAGCTACACCCCACCATCCACTGTAATTGTACACCACTCCTCACCCCCAAAACTCCGCAACACATCCCTGCGCGCCCGCCAATACTGCCGGCCCAGCCGCAAACCACATGCAGGCCCAGGCTGCAGCACGCATCTCAACACCCCTCTCCTGTTCAACGACACCCACCCCTCCCTCGCCCCTCATATGTTTTCCTCGTCTGCACTGCCCGACCCCTGCCCGCAGGACAGCGTCACTCACAGCGGCTGCAACATCACTCCCACCCCACAGAAAATACAAAATTGTCATATATAGCAATCCAAAACCTTGGCAGCTCTGTCCATATCTTAAACTGTATTGTACTTGTGTTATATATGTTTGTAACCTTAAAGTACTCCGTGTATTGTCGGAATGGCGCCAACCCCGTACCGCACAGACTAGATGTGAGGGACCACCTAATTGTATTGTATTGTATTGTAATTGCATTTATATAGCGCTTACTACCCCTGACGAGGCGTCGAGCGCTTTTCGGCGAGTAGCACGCTACTCCGGGACCCATAGAGGATTAGTGTTGAATTAGTATAGTGAAACATGCAAGTACATTTTAAGTGATGGATAGGTTAGGCAGTTATTTGGATTTGGAATGATAGCAGAAGGATAGAGGAGGAAAAAAAGGTTTGTATTTATATAGCGCTGGTTACCCCTGATGGGGTGTTGAAGCATGCTACTCTGGAAGCCCATCAAGGATTAGTGGTGAATTAATATGGTGAAAATATGAAAGTAGTTTCAGTGGTGGATATTAGTCAGTTATTTGGAGTGAGAAGGATAGCGGAGGGATAAAAGGGAAGAAAGGTTTGCATTCATATAGCACTTGTTACCCCTGATGAGTGTTGAGTAGCACGCCACTCCGGAACCCATTAATGGATTATAGCCAGCCCCACCCTGTTCTCCTTATCTGAAAAAATTCCTTCATTTGGACGGCCTCATCCTCCTCCCCCCCATGAACCCTGTAACAAGACCCGTCTTTGCCTGTTCCTTAGCCGCCTCAATTAGTGCCCCCCGTCCACCACCCCCACCGCTCCCCCTGGCGCGCTTTTGTCTCCGTCTAACCTAATCAGCATCCTATAATGCCCCCCCCGCTCCCATCAGTGCACCAGCGAAGCACTGGAAGAACTTGCCAAGCTCCCTCCCCGTGCCTGCACCCGTCTGTCTACAAGATGTCCCCAAATTCTACGAAACTCCGATGCCTCACTCCTCCCGGACGAAAAAACCAGACCCCAGGCGCGCTCAAACCGCACTGAGAGCCATGCAGGGATCAGTGCGAGCCGTCCGCGGTGCAAGGTCACACCGCTGGGGTGCTGCGGGCCCCCTGGGGCCCGGGTAGAGGGGTGCACTCACTCTCCTCACCCACCTCCAGGCCCAGCCTTTACTACGCTGCATATCCCCCAGCTGGCAGTGGCCCAGACAGCGTCCGACCCCGCCTATGTTTCCCGAGCGCCCGTAGGAATTGCAACCAATCCAACCGGCCTCAGAAGGATGAAAGGCTGAGGGCATGAAGACTGGGCCTCGAACCACCATCCAAGGACTTTAGCAGCTCCCTGAATCCTCTCCCTAAGCGTGCAGGCTATATCCAAACCAGCAATCCTGGAGGGCAGAGGACCGACGCCTTCCCCCCTCGTTCCACCGGCCTGACCCATCCTGTGCCTGCGTGAAGCGACGAGCCCACCACCCACCTGCTGGCACCGTGATCCGCGCCGCCCCCCATCCCTGTGTGCCGCGCCCTCAGCACTACCGGCCCCCATCAGCATACACCGCCGGCTGCCCCAAGCATCTCCCCTACCCTCTCTCCCTGTTGAACGGCACTTCATCCCTCCCAAGGCCCATTGCTCCCCGTACCCCCCCCCTCACCTCACACTCTGTAGCAGCAGCACCTCTTCTCTTGTAGAAATTCCCAGGAGAAAGAGGGCCCTGTGCCAGGGTTGCCAGATTTTTAGAGCATTCTCTAGCCCACAGCCAACCAAAAAGTAGCCCAATATTGATAATTTAAGGAAGGAGGGGCTGGGTCAGCGTTAAGCAGGCAGCAAATGGAGATATGTGGCCGGACCATTTTACAGAAGTGGTCTGCGCAGAATGTATGCTCTTGCTAAGTCTGAAAAGATTTAAGTTCACAACCTTTACTTGACTCCGCCCTCATTTCATTTCTGCCGTGATCAATGCTCCAAGCAGAGCTGAAACGCATAGGGATTGGTGTTGCAGCAGCAGGCTGCCAAGTACATATTTGTTTAATAAAGCGTTTGAATCCTGGAATCAGGCTTTGACGTACTGATGGAGTGGTTGGTTAATATATATATATATATATATCATACATGTCAACATTTTAGGACAGGGACGTGGGAGATTTAAAATACAAAATCGGGAGAATGAAAATTCCCCATTGACTTCTATAGTAGAAAATGCAATTTCAGGCGGGAGACAGCTAAAATAAAGCCGTTTTTGGCTTGAAAAATCGGTAGTCTCCCGACTGAATCGGGTCTATTGGCATGTATGATATATATATATATATATATATATATATATATATATATATATATATATATATATATTCATATTCTTTTGCCATTTTATAAAGCGAAAACTAGCCCCGGAGGTATATGAGTGCTTTGCTTGAACACTAGTTACAATACTTAGGGACACATTTAATTATTTATTTTATGCACATGGCGATTAAGTGATTTTCCCAGATTCATAGCATGTTATGCCAACGCCGAACCTGGTTTTCCAGTTAAAAGCCAGCAACTCTGGTGTATTTTAAGCAATTTTGACAAACAAAATTCAAAATGTAACAACCTAATATTTATTTGCATTCGCTCGGTTACCCTTCTCCCACCTATAAAACTGTCTAACAAACTGATGGATGCATAGCTCAATGACTTAAGCATGACTTTAATGCATGGCAAATAGCAGGTTTCAGTGACTACGCAAGTTGAGGATTTTAAATGGTGTCATAGCGAGATGCTCTATCTGCCGCTCTGTGTAAGAAAGTTTATCACTATTAAACTCGCACTGTTCTTACAAGCTCCTGAAAATGCAGATGAGCAAGAGAGGCAGGATAGTTGAGATGCGTCTATTGAAATGCTTGTGACAAAATTGCACTTTTCAAGTGGTTTGGTCACACTTCTTATAGAGAAGCTCCGAGCTCACAGTCAGTGCAGGCATGTTGTAATTGTATTTATATAGCGCTTACTACCCCTAAAGAGGCGTAAAAGCGCTTTTCGGAAAGTAGCACCCTACTCCGGAACCCAAAAAGGATTAGAGTGGATTAGTATAGGGAAATACGAGTTAATTTGAGCGGTGGGCATGTGAGTCTGTTATTTGGATTGAAAAGGATAGTAGAGGGAAGGGTCTAGAAAGTGTTATTTGGGAGATCATAGTAGTAAGATGAGGTTTCAGATGAGCGAAAGGAGATGGAAGAGGGAAGAGTCTCTAGAAAGAGATGAGGGAGCTCGTAGTAGTAAAATGAGGTTTGGGTACATAGAGTTCGGTGAGCTCAGGTCAAGCATGCTAGATGGAATCTTGTGCTCAAGGCTATTGCTAAAGATTCTTCTCCGACCACATTAAAATACTTTCTAAAACTATGGGTAGGTCTGGTGAGAGAGGGCACAGGCCAATACGCTCCCAAGTCTCCCAGGAACAGAACCAATGTTTTTTTGCCTAGTTACTGCTACGTGTGGCAGCTGCAGCTTAAATTGTACCAGTGCTTGTAAGTGTTGGTCAACGGCATATTATTTCTGGAGAGCAGGACTTATTTTTATCTTCATACTTTGAACGAGACCAAGAAATCCAAAAGGAGAAAAGGGAAAAAGCAGTAGGAGCAGAAAGATAGGAAACAAATGACATGACTAATGGTGAAAGTATGAGTGAAAAATATCCTGCAAGAATAAGAGAAAGGATTTGCAGGTGACGATCAGCATTAGGCTTCCTTAGGTTTTGGAAGCCCCACCATTTGGCATCACAGGTGGCACGCTTATGAGAGAAATCCTGGACTCCAGCACCTACTTTGTTAATGGAGCAGCTGTGATTGTCTCGGAGGAGTGTCCTTTGGATTAATTTGTGCATCTTTTGTTCTCCCCTCCCACCACCTCCCCCCGTACTCTGGATCACAGTTGGGCCTACAGGAGGTGGAGGAGCCTCGGGTAAACAGGCATCCATCAGTTTATAATTTTCATTATCTGCACCTTGCTTGCAGTGCACCTTCCATGAGAGGTGCTTTGAAATTTGAGAGAGGCAACAAGGTCATTTGGAAATCGGTCATTGATTTCTTTTGGTGCTGTTACAAACATGCACATTTGGCCATTTCCAACACAGACAATAAGTAAGTTATAAATGAGCTTCTTTTCTCAGATAAAAGTTGGCTAGCTTGTGCAACAATTCACCCTTTTTGCAGATAACAGAACCTGAGCACCGCTCTTACAAATGGCTCTTTAGAAAGGTGAAGACAGTTTTCTATGAGAACGTTTGACGTGAGTTGTAGATTTGGAAATAATTTGTATGTCAAAAGATTTATGCACAGCAGCTTAACTCTATCAGGCTTGTTTAGTCTGGGGATTCGCTGACTGTGCAGAAAATGAGCTTAGGTCATTAAAAGGGTCACGGAGGGCGACTACGCCCTCCCCCTCAAACCAATTCCCATATCACAGAGGAGAAGCCATGCCTCTCCCTGGTAAAATACCTTTAAAGCTTATCTCTGCTGTCCTCGACTCCCCTGGTAGGCAGTGGCAGTGAAAGGAGAACGATTAAAACAGATGAAAGACTGATCTCTTTACCAACAAATTTGTAGCACAATAAGTGAAAAATAGCACAAAATAATTTATAAAATAGCCCAAAATTTGGCAACCCGCACAAACCAAAATTTTACCGCACAACCGGAAAAAATGTAGCCCAATTGGGCGTGATCTAGCCCAATCTGGCAACACTGCCCTGTGCAAGTGCCAGGCGCCTACGATGAAATACCCCCCACCTCCCTGCCGAATTCCTAAGATTAAATTTATGACTGAGCTGACCCAGCGCTGTTACCTGCTGGTCCAGCTCCTTCCCTGCCTCCATTCTCTTGTCTCCACCCAGTCGTGTTCGGGTTCTGCTCCTTGGGGGTGGCCTCCACTAAGGCCCCCGGTCTAGCCACTATCCCCCTCCCCTTGGGGAGTGGGGGGCCGAACCAAGAGGCATTTGATTACCTTTTGAGTGCCTAAATTTCTGCATATAGCTTAATTATTTCTATTCGTCCTGCAATCAATTGATTGGGCGCTGTTTTGTGTAATGAGTTGGAATATCAATGCAAAATTTAAGAAATAAGGATGGAAATCAAGATCACGTTTTTATAGAACTACATGAATAAAAATGATGTTTTTAATGCACGAAATAAATCATTAAAACTTTCCCGTTATCTCTCACAGAGAACTACTGAGGGGTTTCTTTTGTAAGTGCCGTGGTATGCAGCACTGAGAAAGGCATTAGACAGACTGAAAATAGGTGGTTGAAGTGTTGGGTATTATACTTAAGTTACCACAAAAGTTATGTCCTATTTACAACTTACCCATTAATTCAGATAGGCAGTGGCGGCTAGTGGATTTTAAAAGGGGTAAAAGCAGAAATTTTATATCTGAGTATAACGAGCGTGCTTGAACTACAAAGGTGGGTGCAGTGGGGTTTCACATGCAAGCACACCCAACCAGCAACTAAAAAGGGCACCCCAAATGTGTCCTACATGTAACAAAACTCTGCCTCTTTTCTGTACTGGTTGATAAAGTCATCAAGGCCCAGACAGGTGGCAACATCGTTCATGGTAAACACTAAAATAATTTGATGGCGAACGGCTTTGGCACTCCTGTTACACCACTGCTAATAATAATAATACTCAGAGAATGAAGGGATGGAATTAGCATGTGGGTGCTGTAAGAAAGTGCCTTCTTTTTGCATGGTTGCCCCCACTTTTTGCTAAACTGCTGATGTGCTTTGACTGGGTGTGCCCTGGGTACCTTCCAAACACATCCCTGTGTGCCATGCCTACAACCCACTGCCCTGGCATAGGTCAGCCACCCCTCTAGGTGGGTGCACTATACCAGTGGTGAGGGTACAGGTGCATGAGCCCTGTAACCCTACAGTGTCTAAGCCAATTCTTAGACATTGTAAGTGCAGTAATGCCATTAAGAGTAAATGGTACTGGGAGTTTGTCATTACGAACTCCACAGCACCATAATGGCTTTACTGAAAACTGGGAACTTTGGTATCAAACTTCTCAGCACATTAAACCCACACTGATGCCAGTGTGGGATTTAATGAAAAATGCACACAGAGGTCATCTTAGAGATGCCCCCTGAAAAACGACGTAACACTACTGTTCAGGCTGAGTGGCTGCTCGCCAGCTGCCACCACCAGACATGTTTCTGGACCCCTGGGTCAAGAGCCTGCTGCTCTCGGGGGTCTGAAACAATGCACATCCTGGGATGAGGTGCCAAGCCTCTTCCCCCAGGATGGGCAGGGTCCACGAAGGAGAAGCTTCAAAGGCTTGCTGCCTTTGTGAGCTTTCCCAGGCCTTTTGCTGGATCCAGCAACTGGCCCCCACCGGTTCTGACCCCCACTTGGGCGGGAGAATTGGTGGGAAAACCAAGTGAGGAAGGGAGGTGTGCCCACCTTTGCCATCCCCACCCCCCTGGTGGGGGAGGCGAGGTGAAGCACAACTCTCAGTCCCCGCATCTTGCAGATGGGAGACCCAGCCAAACAGAGTGAGGCATATGCCCCTCTCACACTGGAGGGTGGCATAATAGGGGGTACCCATCCCAAGGAAGGGACCCATTGGTCCCAACCTTTACCTACATGTAACGCCCCTAAATCTAGTATTTAGGGGCAACCCCGAACCTTGCCTCCTCAGACAAGAACCGACCAAGAAGAAATGAAGAAGAAGGACCAAAGAAGCACTGCTAAAGCTAAGAAGAGGATGACGCCCACTGACTTGGCCCCAGCCCTACTGACCTGTCCCCACCTTGAACCTGCAGAAGCGAAATCCCGGTGTGTCCTGCAGCCAGCAACCTCAAGAACCCCGAGGACCTGCCCTGCCTTCCACAAGAAAGACTTTGTCTCCTGTGAGCACCGGATTTGCTCACCCACAGACTCTGGCTCCGGCCAAATCAGTGAGTCTGCACCCGACGTCCACGTCCTGAGTTCGAGTGGCCCAACACCACGAGGAGGTCTCCCTGGCGATCCTGACCTGAGATCTGGTGATCTCTGACCTGCCTTGAAACTCCCAGCGAAGCCTGCAGCCTCTTTCTGGAGGATCCCCCCGACCGCGACCGGAGCTGGTAAGAAAAACCAGACGACTAAAGACACCCCTGCACCCGAAGTCCCACGGCCTTGGGTGGCCCAACCAATGGTGTCCCAGCATCCCCAGCCATCCCAACTTACCTCTCCAACCGGTGGTCACCTCCAGAAGATCTTCGTCCCCGAGCCTGCAGTCTTTGTTGAAACCGGAGAATCCCCATTGAAATGAACAGGGCACCCAACATCAAACCAGCACCCTGCACCCAGCCGCCCCTGCGCCGCTGTGGGTGTACTTTGGGTGTTAAATCGGATCCCCCTTTGCCCTGAGCTAATCCCCAGGAGCTTTGCTCCCACAACCATATGGCTTGTTCGTGAGCAGCCACCAACCGGAGGCCCCCTATCCGCCATTGGATAACATTGGGCCTCAGCACTCTGCACCCGGCCGCCCTAGTGCCACTGAGGGTGCTTTAAGAGTGCATCCTTGACCCTGGGGGAACCCTGGTTCTAACCCCAAAATACCAACTCTCACAAACTTGCCCTTACCTGCAAACCGTTAACTTCATTTTTCTCCTTAGGAATACATTGACTGTTTTTCTTAAAAATTATGTGTGGAGTTGGTTTTGTATGGAACTTTGAAAAACTGCAAATAACTAAAAACTGCTTTACTCGCTTTTCTCTAGAAAATGTCCCAGTGTGAAATCTAGGCATATCACACTGAGTAGAAAAAGTAATCCATAAAGTAATCTGTAAAGTAATCAAAAGTAATCTAACTAATTTCCACTGCATTGGAAAAGATTTACAAACCTGTAACAAAGACATTTTCATTCAGCTTGCTTGTATTGTTCAACCTGCCTTGAAAAGTACCATTTACACTTACCTGTACCAGGCTTGCTTGGTTCTAGAAAATAAATATAACTAAATAATATTTTTGTACAAATCAAATTGGTCTGAGTTCAGTCTTTGAGTGTGTGACATCATTTGCTGAATGAGTGTGTACAACAAATTCTTAACACTACCCTCTGATAAAGCCTTACTGCTCGCCCACACGGCCACAAATAGAGAGTAAGGTGCTATCTACTTTTACCTCTGCCTACCTTTGGGGTTCCACTGGACTCTATGCACACTAAACCTAATTTTGGTATAGTATACACAGAGCCAGCTTCCTACATTGGTGGATCAGCGGTGGGATATACAACTTTGCATTTGCTAGACTGACTTAGTCACCACCTGATTACACAACAGAACTCTTAAATTGGCTTTAGAATTCTGATTTTTTGAATTGACAATTTTTTCCAAATGACTAAAAGTCTTGTTAGGGCCTTGGTTAAGTCCTTTAGAATTTTAGAAAAATAAAAGCTCACTTTAGTTAGGGGTAAGAGGTGTTAGAACTTTTTGTTAGAATGTCTCTTAACAAGAACCCAGCTGTTAGTGAAGATAACCATGGTATAGAGAACCAGGTTGAGGAGCTCGACCTCACCCCTTATCTCCACTTAGAATTTAGGGAGTTATGGTCTCAATGCAAGCTTAGAAATATAATCATGGCATCCCATCCCTCCAAACAAAAGCTCCAGGAGCTGTTGGCAGGGTATGCTAAGGACCATCCTTCAGAGAATGGTGAAGACCTCTCAGATGAAGAAGTAGAGGGAGGGGATGAGGATAACTACCAAACCCTCCCCCCACTTCATAGGGAGAGAAGGGCCCCAGTGGCCCTGACTCCAAGAATACATCCCTCAGCACCTAGAGCCCACACAGGTGGATCAGGTGCTGCTGAAGACATTGAGGACAGCCTCAATGAGGAGGACAACCTTTTAGTAAGGTTGACCAAAAGATTGGATCTAAAGACCAGACTCCTGGCTCTAGAGAAAGAGAGAGCAGAGATGGGCTTAGCTCCCATCAATGGTGGCAGCAATTTACTAAATAAGGATAAAGAGCAATCTTATGATCCTAAAATCCCCAAAGGGATTGTCCCTAAATATGAGGAGGGTGATAATATCACAAAATGGTTCACAGCCTCTGAGAGGGCCTGTGAAATGAGAAAAGTGAGGAAGTCACACTGGGGGGGCACTCCTTTGGGAACTGTTCACTGGTAACTGCAGGGGCAGACTCCTGACCCTTACAGGGGCAGATGCTGGGTCTTATGACCTCATGAAGAGTACTCTGATTGAGGGCTTTGGACTCACAACTGAGGAATATAGAATTAGATTCAAGGGGGCTCACAAAACCCAAAATCTATCCTGGATTGACTTTGCTGACTACTCAGTTAAGACACTTGATGGTTGGTTAACTGGAAATAATATGCATGATTTCCATACACTTTACAATTTGTTTATGAAAGAACATATTTTAAGTAATTGCACTGATGAAAAGTTACATCAGCATTTGGTAGACCTAGGTCTAATTTCTCCCGAAGAATTGGGAAAGAAGGCAGACCACCGGGTCAAGACAAAGGTGACAAAAACAACCACTGGGGGTGACCAAAAGAAAGGGGTTACAAAACCTCCCCAGGGGAAAGGAGGTGAGAACCCCAAGAATAAAAGCCTGAGTCTTCAAAAGGGCCCCAAAAACCTGCACAGGGGTGTGGGTTCCAAAACTGTTCCCAGTCCAATAATAGGTACAAGGGAAATACCTTTGATCCCCTAAAGGCCTGGTATCACAACTGAAACAGTTAGTGGTCTCTCCAAAGCTTCCAGCTGCCTGTCTGCTTGGTAATGACCTGGAAACCTCAGCATGGGCTGAGGTAGAATTGAAAACCCATGCAGCAATGCTGGACATCCCTGAGATTGTGTGTGTCAAGACTAGAGCACAGAGCCTAAAGCAGGGTAAAAAAGAAGGGTTGGAGCCTGAAAGAATGGCCCAACCTTCCAAGGGGAAAGGTAAGAAGACTGGGAAACCAACTTCTGAACAGCAAAAGAATCAGGACCCCTCTCCTCAGGGAGAGGGCTTGGAAGCCCCTGAGGGAACTGAGCCTATGGAGCTTGACCCTTACCAGGTTGAACTCTTAGGCCCAGGGGGGGGGGGGGGGGCTAGGGAAGAGCTGTGCCTTGCACAGCAGGACTATCCCACTCTTGAAAGCCTGAGTCAGCAAGCTGCTGCACAGGAAAAGGGAGATGTCAGTGGTACACACAGAGTCTATTGGGAGGAGGGACTACTGTACACTGAGGCCAGAGACCCCAACTCTGGAGCCACTAGGAGAGTGGTAGTGCCTCAGAAGTACAGTTAGTTCTTACTAACTTTGGCTCATGACATCCCCCTAGCTGGACATCTGGGCCAAACCAAAATCCGGGAAAGGCTAGTTAGCCACTTTTACTGGCCCCAGATGTCTCAGAAAGTAAAGGAGTATGTCAGCTCCTGAGTCACCCGTCAAGCCAGTGGCAAAACAGGTGAACACCCAAAGGCCCCCTTAATTCCACTACCAGTGGTTGGGGTTCCCTTTGAAAGGCTAGGTGTGGACATAGTGAGTCCACTTGAACCTCCCACAGCATCAGGAAACAGATTTATACTAGTGGTAGTGGATCATGCCACTAGGTATTCTGAGGCAATTCCCCTTAGAACTACTATAGCTCCTGCAGTAGCCAAGGCCCTCATTGGTGTCTTCACCAGGGTAGGGTTTCTTAAGGAGGTGGTTTCAGACAGGGGGTCAAACTTCATGTCTGCTTACCTGAAACACGTTGAAAGAGTGTGGAGTGCAGTACAAGTTTACTACACCCTATGACCCACAAACCAATGGTCTTGATGAGAGGTTTAACAAGACATTGAAAGGCATGATTATAGGGGTCCCTGAAAAGATCAAAAGGAGATGGGATGTCCTCTTACGATGCTTGCTTTTCGCCTACAGAGAGGTGCCTCAGACGGGAGTAGGGTTTTCCCCCTTTGAACTTCTGTTTGGCCATCTTGTTAGGGGACCACTCTGTCTTGTAAAACAGGGTTGGGAGAAGACTCTCCAAGAACCCAAACAAGATATTGTGGACTATGTACTAGGTCTAAGGACCAGAATGGCAGAGTACATGGAAAAAGCTTCCAAGAATCTTGAGGCCAGCCAGGAGCTCTAGAAGCACTGGTATGACCGAAAAGCTGCACTGGTGGAGTTCCAACCAGGGCAAAAGGTGTGGGTTTTGGAGCTAGTGGCACCAAGGGTTCTCCAGGACCAATGGAGTGGCCCTTATCCCATCTTAGAAAAGAAAAGTGAGGTCACATACTTGGTTGACCTGGGCACAAGCAGGACATCCAAAAGGGTTATCCAAGTGAACCGCCTAAAGCTCTACAATGACAGGGCTGACATCACCATGCTGATGGTGACTGATGAGGATCAGGAGACAGAGAGTGAACCTTTCCCTGACCTCCTCTCTTACAGCCCCAAAGATGGGTCAGTGGATGGAGTTGTCTACTCAGACACCCTCTCTGTCCAACAGCAGACTGACTGCAAGCAAGTCTTGCAACAGTATGCTAAGCTATTTTCCTTGACCCCTGGTCAGACAAACTGGTGTACCCATGATGTGGACACTGGTGACAGTGTACCTGTCAAGAACAAAATCTATCAACAGTCTGATCAAGTCAAAGAAAGCATCACAGCTGAAGTCAGCAAGATGCTGGAGCTAGGGGTTATTGAACCCTCTGAGAGCCCCTGTGCCAGCCCAGTGGTTCTAGTCCCCAAACCTCATCCACAGGGTGGAAAGAGAGAAATGAGGTTCTGTGTGGACTATAGAGGGCTCAACTCTGTCACCAAGACAGATGCTCACCCTATCCCAAGAGCTGATGAATTGATAGATAAGTTAGGAGCAGCAAACGTTCTAAGTACCTTTGACTTAACTGCAGGGTACTGGCAGATTGGCATGGCACCAGGAGCAAAAGAAAAGACAGCATTCTCCACCCCTGATGGGTATTACCAGTTTACTGTTATGTCTTTTTGTTTAAAGAATGCCCCTGCCACCTTCCAAAGGTTGGTGAATCAAGTCCTTGCTGGATTGGAGTCCTTTAGTGCAGCATATCTAGATGCTATTGCTATCTTTAGCTCAACCTGGCAGGATCACCTGATCCACCTGGGGAAGGTTTTAAAAGCCCTGCAAACTGCAGGCCTAACTATCAAGGCATCCAAATGCCATATAGGGCAGGGAACTGCTGTGGTATACTTGGGCCACCTTGTTGGTGGAGGCCAAGTGCCACCCTTACAGCCCAAGATCCAGGCCAACCTGGACTGGGCAGCTCCAACAGCCCAGACCCAAGTCAGGGCATTCCTTGGCTTGACTGGGAACTACAGGAGGTTTGTGAAGGGATATGGGTCCACTGTGACTCCCCTCACAGAATTTACCACCAAGAAGATGCCCAAAAAGGTAAACTGGACAGTTAGTTGTCAAAAGGCTTTTGACACCCTGAAAGAGGCTATGTGCTCAGCACCAATTCTCAAAGCTCCAGACTATACCAAGCAGTTCATAGTGCAGACTGATGCCTCTGGGCTAGGGATAGGAGTGTTCCTATCCCAGACCAATGATGAAGGCCAAGACCAACCTGTTGCTTTTATAAGCAGAAGGCTTCTCCCCAGGGAGCAGCGTTGGAGTGCCATTGAGAGGGAGACCTTTGCTGTGGTTTGGTCCCTGAAGAAGCTGAGACCATACGTGTTTGGTACTCACTTCCTAGTTCAAACTGACCACAGACCTCTCAAATGGCTAATGTAGATGAAAGGTGAAAATCCTAAACTTTTGAGGTGGTCCATCTCCCTACAGGGAATGGACTTCGTATTAGAGCACAGACCTGCCCATGCCAATGCAGATGGACTTTCCAGGTTCTTCCACTTAGACAATGAAGACTCTCTAGGGAAAGTTTAGTCTCAACCTCTTTCGTTGGGGGGGGGGGTTGTGTAAGAAAGTGCCCTCTTTTTGCATGGTTGCCCCCACTTTTTGCTAAACTGCTGAGGGCTTGCCGCCTTTGTGAGCTTCCCCAGGCCTTTTGCTGCTTACAGCAAATGGCCCCCACTGGTTCTGACTCCCATTTGGGCGGGAGAATTGGTGGGAAAAACAAGTGAGGAAGGGAGGTGTGCCCACCTTATATACTATACCAAATCAGGTATAGTGTGCACAGAGTCCAGTGGAACCCCAAAGGTAGGCAGAGGTAAAAGTAGATAGCACCTTACTCTCTATTTGTGGTAGTGTGGGTGAGCAGTAAGGCTTTATCACAGGGTAGTGTTAAGCATTTGTTGTACACACTCAATCAGCAAATGAAGTTACACACTCAAAGACTGAACTCAGACCAATTTTGTTTGTATGAAAATATTATTAAGTTATTAATGCATGTTTTGGGGACGAAGATCTTCTGGAGGTGACCACCGGTTGTAGAGGTAAGTTAGGATGCCTGGGGATGCTGAGACACCGTCGGTTGGGCCACCCAAGGCCGTGGGGCTTCAGGTGCAGGGGTGTCTTTAGGCATTGGGTTTCTCTTACCAGCTCCGGTCGCGGTCGGGGGGATCCTCCAGAAAGAGGCTGCAGGCTTCGCTGGGAGATTCGAGGCAGGTCAGAGATCACCAGATCTTGGGTCAGAATCGCCGGGGAGATCTCCTCGTGGTGTTGGGCCTCTCAAACTCGGGCCGTGGGCGATGGCTGGAGAGTGGTGCAGACTGGCAGATTTGGCCGGAGCTGGAGTCTGTGGGTGAACAAATCCGGTGTTCACAGGAGACAAAGTCTTTTCTTTGGAAGGCAGGGCAGGTCCTCGGGGTTCTTGAGGTTGCTGGCTGCAGGACACACCGGAGTTTCACTTCTGCAGGTTCGAGGTGGGGAAAGGCCGGTAGGGCTGGGGCCAAGTCAGTGGGTGTCCTCCTCTTCTTAGCTTCGGCACGGCTGTTCGGTCCTTCTTCTTCTTTTCTTCTTGGTCGTTGCTTGTCTGAGGAGCCAAGGTTCGGGGGTGCCCCTAAATACTAGATTTAGGGGCGTTACATGTAAGTGAAGGTGTTGGGACCAATGGGTCCCTTCCTTGCGGTGGGTACACCCCCTATTATGCCACCCTCCATTGGGAGGGGGGCATATGCCTCACTCTGGTTGGCTGGGTCCCCCCATCTGCAAGATGGCGGGGACTGAGAGTTGTGCTTCACCTCGCCTCCCCCACCTGCGGGGTGGGGTTGGCAAAGGTTGGCACACCTCCCTTCCTCACTTGGTTTTCCGGCTGGTTCTTCTGCCCAAAGTGGGGATCAGAACCGGTGTGGACCAGTTGCTGGAAGCAGCAAAAGGCCTGGGGAGGCTTACAAAGGCGGCAAGCCTTTGAAGATTCCCCTTCTTGGACCCTGCCCATCCTGGGGGAGGAGGCTTGGCTGTGCATTGTTTCAGACCCCTGAGAGCAGCAGGCTCTCGACCCAGGGGTCCAGAAACATGTCTGGTGGTGGCAGCTGGGGAGCAGCCACTCAGCCTGAACACTAGTGTTAGGTCATTTTTCAAGGGGCATCTCTAAGATGCCCTCTGTATGCATTTTTCATTAAATCCCACACTGGCATCAGTGTGGGTTTAATGTGCTGAGAAGTTTGATACCATACTTCTCAGTTTTCAGTAAAGCCATTATGGCACTGTGGAGTTCGTAATGACAAACTCCCAGCACCATATACTCTTAATGGCATTACTGCACTTACAATGTCTAAGAATTGGCTTAGACACTGTAGGGGTACAGGGCTCATGTACCTGTACCCTCACCACAGGTATAGTGCACCCAGCTAGAGGGGTGGCTCATCTATGCCAGGGCAGTGGGTTATAGGCATGGCACACAAGGATGTGTGCCATGTCGACTCTTCACTTTGTTCTGCACCAAAAGACGCAGCCTGCAAAGGCAGTGTGTGAGTGTAAAGGTACAGGGCCTCTAAGGGTGGCACAATAAGTGCTGCAGCCCTTAGAGGCCTTCCTTGGTCACAGTGCCCTGGGTACCTGGGGTACCATTTACCAGGGGCTGACCGGTGGCCAGAGAGTGCCAATTGGGTTTTGTCTTCAATGCAGTTTTTGGGAAAAAACATAGGCCCTGGGTACCTGATTGGCAGGAGCCCAGGGCACACTCAGTCAAAGTACATCAGCAGTTCAGCAAAAAGTGGGGGCAACCATGCAAAAAGAGGGCACTTTCTTACACAACCCCCCCCCCCCCCCAAATGAAAGGGGATGAGACTAACCTTTCCCTAGAGAGGCTTCATGGTCTAAGTGGAAGAACCTGGAAAGTCCATCTGTATTGGCGTGGGCAGTCCCAGGTCTGTGTTCCACTACAAAGTCCATTTCCTGTAGGGAGATGGACCACCTCAACAGTTTAGGATTTTCACCTTTCATCTACATTAGCCATTTGAGAGGTCTGTGGTCAGTTTGAACTAGGAAGTGAGTACCAAACACGTATGGTCTCAGCTTCTTCAGGGACCAAACCACAGCAAAGGCCTCCCTCTCAATGGCACTCCAACGCTGCTCCCTGGGGAGAAGCCTTCTGCTTATAAAAGCAACAGGTTGGTCTTGGCCTTCATCATTGGTCTGGGATAGGACCACTCCTATCCCTAGCTCAGAGGCATCAGTCTGCACTATGAACTGCTTGGTATAGTCTGGAGCTTTGAGAATTGGTGCTGAGCACATAGCCTCTTTCAGGGTGTCAAAAGCCTATTGACAACTGACTGTCCAGTTTACCTTTTTGGGCATCTTCTTGGAGGTAAATTCTGTGAGGGGAGTCACAGTGGACCCATATCCCTTCACAAACCTCCTGTAGTACCCAGTCAAGCCAAGGAATGCCCTGACTTGGGTCTGGGTTGTTGGAGCTGCCCAGTCCAGGATGGCCTGGATCTTGGGCTGTAAGGGTTGCACTTGGCCTCCACCAACAAGGTGGCCCAAGTATACCACAGTTCCCTGCCCTATCTGGCATTTGGATGCCTTGATAGTTAGGCCTGCAGTTTGCAGGGCTTTTAAAACATTCCCCAGGTGGTTCAGGTGATCCTGCTAGGTGGAGCTAATGACAGCAATATCATCTAGATATGCTGCACTAAAGGACGCCAATCCAGCAAGGACTTGATTCACCAACCTGTGGAAGGAGGTGGCAGGGGCATTTTTTAGACCAAAAGGCATAACAGTGAACTGATAATGCCCATCAGGTGTGGAGAATGCTGTCTTTTCTTTTGCTCCTGGTGCCATGCCAATCTGCCAGTAGTACCCTGCAGTTAAGTCAAAGGTACTTAGAAATGTGGCTGCACCCAATTTATCTATCAACTCATCTGCTCTTGGGATAGGGTGAGCATCTGTGTTGGTGACAGAGTTGAGCCCTCTATAGTCCACACAGAACCTCATTTCTCTCTTTCCACCCTGGGGATGAGGTTTGGGGACCAGAACTACTGGGCTGGCCCAGGGGCTCTCAGGGGGTTCAATAACAACTAGCTCCAGCATCTTGCTGACTTCAGCTCTGATGCTTTCCTTGACTTGGTCAGACTGTCGATAGATTTTGTTCTTGACAGGTGCACTGTCACCAGTGTCCTCATCATGGGTACACCAGTTTGTCTGAGCAGGGGTCAAGGAAAAGAGCTTAGCATACTGTTGCAAGACTTGCTTGCAATCAGTCTGCTGTTGGGCAGAGAGGGTGTCTGAAAAGACAACTCCATCAACTGACCCATCTTTTGGGCTGTATGAGAGGAGATCAGGGAGAGGTTCCCTCTCTGCTTCCTGCTCCTCATCAGTCACCATCAGCATGGTGATGTCAGCCCTGTCATGGAAAAGCTTAAGGCGGTTCACAACCAAGTAGGTGACCTCACTTTTCTAAGATGGGGTAAGGGCCACTCCATCTGTCCTGGAGAGCCCTTGGTGCCACTGACTCCGAAACTAACACCTTTTGCCATAGTTGAAATTCTACCAGTGCAGCTTTTGGGTCATACCAGTGCTTCTGAAGCTCCTGGCTGGCCTCAAGATTTTTGGAAGTTTTTTCCATGTACTCTGCCATTCTGGACCTTAGGCCTAGTACATAGTCCACAATGTCTTGTTTGGGTTCTTGGAGAGGCTTCTCCCAACCCTCTTTTACAAGACAGAGTGGTCCCCTAACAGGATGGCCAAACGGAAGTTCAAAGTGGGAAAACCCTACTCCCTTCTGAGGCACCTCTCTGTCGGCGAAAAGCAAGCATGGTAAGAGGACATCCCATCTCCTTTTGAGTTTTTCAGTGAGCCCCATAATGATGCCTTTCAATGTCTTGTTAAACCTCTCAACAAGACCATTGGTTTGTGGGTGATAGGGTGTAGTAAACTTGTACTGCACTCCACACTCTTTCCACATGTGTTTTAGGTGAGCAGACATGAAGTTTGACCCTCTGTCTGAAACCACCTCCTTAGGAAACCCTACCCTGGTGAAGTCACCAATGAGGGCCTTGGCTACTGCAGGAGCTGTAGTAGTCCTAAGTGGAATTGCTTCAGGGTACCTAGTGGCATGATCCACTACCACTAGTATGAATTTGTTTCCTGATGCTGTGGGAGGTTCAAGTGGACCCACTATGTCCACACCTACCCTTTCAAAGGGAACCCCAACCACTGGTAGTAGAATCAAGGGGGCCTTTGTGTGTCCACCTGTTTTGCCACTGGCTTGACAGGTGACACATGAGCTGACAAACTCCTTTACTTTCTGAGACATCTGGGACCAGTAAAAGTGGCTAACTAGCCTTTCCCAGGTTTTTATTTGGCCTAGATATCCAGCTAGGGGGATGTCATGAGCTAAAGGTAGTAGGAACTCCCTGTACTTCTGAGGCACTACCACTCTCCTAGTGGCTCCAGGGTTGGTGTCTCTGGCCTCAGTGTACAGTAGCCCCTCCTCCCAATAGACTCTGTGGGTACCACTGACATCTCCCTTTTCCTGGGTAGCAGCTGGCTGCCTCAGGCTGTCAAGAGTTGGACAGTCCTGCTGTCCAAGGCACAGCTCTTCCCTAGAGGGTCCCCCTGGGCCTATGAGTTCAACCTGGTAAGGGTCAAGCTCCATGGGCTCAGTTCCCTCAGGGGTGTCCAAGTCCTCTCCCTGAGGAGAGGGGTCCTGATCCTTTTGCTGTACAGAAGCTGGTTTCCCAGTCTTCTTACCTTTCCTCTTGGAAGGTTGGCCATTCTTTCAAGCTCCAACACTTCTTGTTCATCCTGCTTTAGGCTCTGTGCTCTAGTCTTGACACACACAATCTCAGGGATGTCCAGCATTGCTGCATGGGTTTTCAGTTCAACCTCAGCCCATGCTGAGGTTTCCAGGTCATTACCAAGCAGACAGGCAGCTGGAAGCTTTGGAGAGACCACTACCTGTTTCAGGCCAGTAACCCCCACCCCCAGTCTATTGTCACCATAGCCATAACATGCTTAGTAGTAACACTGTCAACATTGGTGACTGGGTACGTTTTCCCAATCAGGTATTGCTCTGGGGAAACAAGTGTATCTCTCACCATAGTTACACTGGCACCTGTGTCCCTCAAGGCTTCTATCCTAGTCCCATTGATCGAAGGGTATTGCAAATACTTCTTTAAGTTGGGTGGCCACACAGCTAAAGTGGCAAACTCAGCTTCCCCCTCTGTGACTAGAACTGCTTCAGTGTGCAACCTGATTTGCTCTGGGCACACTTCTGATCTTATCTGGAGAATGGCTACACCAGTAGTAGCTGTAGGAGGACTAGGGGGCTTCTTGTTAGGACAAGTAGCATCTCCAGTTAAGTGTCCCAACTTCTCACAGTTGTTACGACAGGCCTTTAAAGAATCAAAGTTCTTTCCCCTGTACCTATTATTGGACTGGGAAGAGTTTTGGGTCCCACCCCCCTGTGCAGGTTTTTCGGGCCCTTTTGAAGACTCAGGCTTTTTATCTTGGGGATTCTCACCACTTTTCCCCTGGGGAGGTTTTGTAACCCCTTTCTTTTGGTCACCCCCAGTGGTTGTTTTTGTCACCCTTATCTTGACCCAGTGATCTGCCTTCTTTCCCAATTCTTGGGGAGAAATTAGACCTTGGTCTACCAAATGCTGATGTAACTTTTCATTAGTGCAATTACTTAAAATATGTTCTTTCATAAACAAATTGTTAAGTCCATTGAAATCATGCACATTATTTCTAGTTAACCAACCATCTAGTGTCTTAACTGAGTAGTCAACGAAGTCAATCCAGGAGTTTTGGGTTTTGGAGCCCTCCTGAATCTAATTCTGTATTCCTCAGTTGTGAGTCCAAAGCCCTCAATCAGAGTTCTCTTCATGAGGTCATAAGACCCAGCATCTGCCCCTGTTAGGGTCAGGAGTCTGTCCTTGCAGTTACCAGAGAACAGTTCCCAAAGGAGTGCCCCCCAGTGTGACTTCTTCACTTTTCTCATTTCACAGGCCCTCTCAAAGGCTGTGAACCATTTTGTGATATTATCACTCTCTTCATATTTAGGGACACTCCCTTTGGGGATTTTAGGATCAGAAGATTGCTCTTTATCCTTATTTAGTAAATTGCTGCCACCATTGATGGGAGCTAAGCCAATCTCTGCTCTCTCTTTCTCTAGAGCCAGGAGTCTGGTCTCTAGATCCAATCTTTTGGTCAACCTTGCTAAAAGGTTGTCTTCCTCATTGAGGCTGTCCTCAATGTCCTCAGTAGTACCTGATCCACCTGTGTGGGCTCTAGGTGCTGAGGGGTTTATTTTTGGAGTCAGGGCCACTGGGGCCCTTCTCTCCTTATGAAGTGGGGGAGGTTGGTAGTTATCCTCATCTCCCCCATCTACTTATCCATTTGAGAGGTCTTCACCATTCTCAGAAGGATGGTCCTTAGCATACCCTGCCAACAGCTTCTTGAGATTTTGTTTGGAGGGATGGGACCCCATGATTATATTTTTAAGTTTGCATAGAGACCTTAACTCCCTAAATTCTAAGTGGAGGTAAGGGGGGAGGTTGAGCTCCTCAACCTGCTCCTCTATGCTATTGTGGTTATCTTCACTAACAGCTGGGTTCTTGTTAAGAGACATTGCTAAAAAAAACTTCTAACCCCTCTTATCCCTAGCTAAAGTGAATTTTTATTTTTCTAAAATTCCAAAGGGACTTAACCAAGGCCCTAACAAGACTTTTAGTAATTTGAAAATGTTTTGTCAATTCAAAAATCAGAATTCTAAAGACAATTTAAGATTCTGTCGTGTGATCAGGTGGTAACCAAGTTAGTCCAACAAATGAAAAGTTGTATATCCCACCGCTGATCCACCAATGTAGGAAGCTGGCGCTGTATATACTATACCCAAATGAGGTATAGTGTGCACAGAGTCCAGTGGAACCCCAAAGGTAGGCATAGGTAAAAGTAGATAGCACCTTACTCTCTATTTGTGGTAGTGTGGGCGAGCAGTAAGGCTTTATCAGAGGGTAGTGTTAAGCATTTGTTGTATACACTCAATCAGCAAATGATGTCACACACTTGAAGACTGAACTCAGACCAATTTTGTTTGTATAAAAATATTATTAAGTTATTTTATTTCTAGAACCAAGCCAAGCCTGGCACAGGTAAGTGAAATAAATGCTTTGCAAAATAACATGCATTGTTTATAAGTGAATTCAAGTTCAATTGCATTTGTTTGAAATAAAGGTAAGACAAGGTATTGAAATTACGGTACAGATTATTTTTTCGTTACTTTTTAGATTACTTTTTAAGTTACTTTTTGTACTCAGTGTAATATGCCTAGATATCACACTGGGACATTTCCTAGAGAAAAGGTAAGTGAAATCAGTTTTGCACTATTGTAATTTTTCAGGTTTCCATACAAATCAACTCCACACAATATTTTTCAGAGAAAAACAGTCAGTATGTTCCTATGGAGAGAAATGAAGTTAACGGTTACCAGGTAAGTACTTGGTCTTTGGGGTTGAGTTTCTGGGGTAAGAACAAGGGTTCCCCCAGGGTCAAGGATGCACTTTTGTTACACCCTCAGCAGCACTAGGGGGGCCGGGTGCAGCGTGCTGCGGCCCAATGTTATCCAATGGGGGATAGGGGGCCTCCAGTTGGTGGCTGCTTACGAGCAGGGCACTGGGTTGTGGGAGCAAAGCTCCTGGTGTTAGGCTCAGGGCAAAGGGAGATCCTGTTTAGCACAAAAAGTGCACTCGCAGCGGCGGCTGGGTGCAGGGTGCTGGTTTGGCGTCGGGTGCCCCGTTGATTTCAATGGGGATTCTCCGGTTTCAACAAAGACTGCAGGCTCGGGGACGAAGATCTTCTGGAGGTGACCACTGGTTGGAGAGGTAAGTGGGGATGCTGGGACACCGTTGGTTGGGCCACCCAAGGCCGTGGGGCTTCGGGTGCAGGGGTGTCTTTAGGCGTTGGGTTTCTCTTACCAGCTCCGGTCGGGGGGATCCTCCAGAAAGAGGCTGCATGCTTCGCTGGGAGATTCGAGGCAGGTCAGAGATCACCAGATCTCGGGTCAGAATCGCCGGGGAGACCTCCTCGTGGTGTTGGGCCACTCTAACTCGGGCCGTGGGCGACGGGTGCAGACTTGCAGATTTGGCTGGAGCTAGAGTCTGTGGGTGAACAAATCCGGTGTTCACGGGAGACAACGTTTTTTCTTTGGAAGGCAGGGCAGGTCCTCGGGGTTCTTGAGGTTGCTGGCTGCAGTACACACCGGAGTTTCGCTTCTGCAGGTTCGAAGTGGGGACAGGCCGGTAGAGCTGGGGACAAGTCAGTTGGCGTCCTCCTCTTCTTAGCTTCGGCACGGACGTTCGGTCCTTCTTTTTTTTTTCTTCTTGGTCGTTGCTTGTCTGAGGAGGCAAGGATCGCTGGTGCCCCATAATAATAGATTTAGGGGCGTTACAGGTAAGTAAAGGTTGGGACCAATGGGTCCCTTACTTGCGGTGGGTACACCCCCTATTATGCCACCCTCCAGTGGGAGGGGGGCACATGCCTCACTCTGGTTGGCTGGGTCCCCCCATCTGCAAGATGGCGGGTACTGAGAGTTGTGCTGCACCTCGCCTCCCCTACCTGAGGGGTGGGGTTGGCAAAGGTGGGCACACCTCCCTTCCTCACTTGGTTTTCCTGCCGGTTCTCCTACCCAAAGTGGGGGTCAGAACTGGTGGGGACCAATTGCTGGAAGCAGAAAAAAAAGGCCTGGGGAAGCTCACAAAGGAGGCAAGCCTTTGAAGCTTCCCCTTCGTGGACCCTGCCCATCCTGGGGGAGGTGGCTTGGCACCTCGTCCCGGTTGTGCATTGTTTGAGACCCCTGAAAGCAGCAGGCTCTCGACCCAGGGGTCCAGAAACATGTCTGGTGGTGGCAGTTGTGGAGCAGCCACTCAGCCTGGATACTAGTGTTAGGTCATTTTTCAGGGGGCATCTCTAAGATGCCCTCTGTGTGCGTTTTTCATTAAATCCCACACTGGCATCAGTGTGGGTTTAATGTGCTGAGAAGTTTGATACCAAACTTCTCAGTTTTCAGTAAAGCCATTATGGTACTGTGGAGTTCGTAATGACAAACTCCCAGCACCATATACTCTTAAAGGCATTACTGCACTTACAATATCTAAGAATTGGCTTAGACACTGTAGGGGTACAGGGCTCATGCACCTGTACCCTCACCACTGGTATAGGGCACCCAGCTAGAGGGGTGGCTGATCTATGCCAGGGCAGTGGGTTGTAGGCATGGCACACAGGGATGTGTGCCATGTCGACTCTTCACTTTGTTCTGCACCAAAACACGCAGTCCACAAAGGCAGTGTGTGTGTGTAAAGGTACAGGGCCTCTAAGGGTGGCACAATTAGTGCTGCAGCCCTTAGAGGCCTTCCCTGGCCACAGTGCCCTTGGTACCTGGGGTACCATTTACCAGGGGCTGACCTGTGGCCAGAGAGGGTTTTGTCTTCAATGCAGTTTTAGGGAAAGAACATAGGCCCTGGGTACCTGATTGGCAGGAGCCCAGGGCACACTCAGTCAAAGTACACCAGCAGTTTAGCAAAAAGTGGGGGCAACCATGCAAAAAGAGGGCACTTTCTTCCATCATCCATACGAGTTGGCCTTATATGTTAAGAGTGCATGGTAAGAGAAACACAAACTTGGGATTTACTACATAACACAGTGATTTAGGTTGTCTTTACTAATAAGAATGTATTACCATCCAAAAGGAACGCTTTTTTTTAGCAACCTTAGACTAAGAAACTATTGGGGGGGGGGACTATAAGGTTCTAACCCTATGCCTTGCTGTTTGCATGCAGCTGTTTGGTGTTAGTTCATAGCTCCCTGTGCTATATTAGGATTGTAACTTTTGAACTGTAAGTAACAAAATGATCTCTGAGACAAAAACAGTAACTCACTGAGCCATAGTCTGTGATTTGCATGTTACATGTTGTGCTTTGCAGCAGGCACATTAACCCTCTACACTAGTTTACACTAAACAAAACTCAGATCTCTTGGTGGGTACATTAATCACCAGCTTTACCATGCCATTTGTATTGCTGGCTGAGAGTTGCTGGGAACACAAGGAACTCTGCAAAACCAAATACCTTTAACCCATTAAGATGTTTCCCAATTGATGCCCCCACCCTTCAGCTTGGCGCTGGGTGCGGAAAGTTGCACTGGTGGTTATACCATAGTGACTTTATTGGCACACTTACTAGGGCTTCTCAAATGGGAAACGTGTCTCCAAGATGTTACACTGCACTATTCTTTTAGGATAGGAGATTACAAAACAACTGCACCCTTAAAACAAAAAATACAGCAGTGCTTCCGAGCCTGACTTCCGGTAGCGAGAGATCCGCGGTCGTGAGTTGCTGCTGCTGTTGCGAGGAGCGAGGTGCAGCGGGTGAACAAACTTGAGCAGAATTGAACGCCGACACGTCGGGCGGCACGGCGACCGGAGAGCCTCTAGGTGACACCGGGTCATCTCGTGGAGCCCCGCAGCCCAGCAGCACTTGTGGCACAGAGCTGGCATAGCTACTTCTAAGGAAAGGGACACTGCAAGCAAGCAAGCGAGGAGAGGGACGCCGAACGCCTAATTGCTGCCTCGCTGTATTCTACCGCGCGCTCTACCGCTGGCCCCCCCTCGGCTCCCACCGATTTGTGATTCCCAGCGGTGGAAGCCCCTACGATCTTGCAGTCAGCGGGAGGCCAGCTAAGCGCGACCAAGCGTGACTGAGTTTCAGCACCCCAGACGCGGGAAGCCTGCGAGAGAGAGCGAGGAGCCTGGAGCGTGGAATTGCAGTGCGGAGGCACAGAGGTCAAGCCACAGGTTCGAGGGAGTTCGGCAGGAGCACGGCAGTAGCGTTGGGGGTCGGCCTGCTGATTTCCTTCTATTGGAGTTGGCTCGGACTTCGTTGAGCAGGAAACAAGCTGAGGGTAGGTGTGTGAGAGAGTGAGAGAGAGTGAGAGCGCGGCCACCTTTAGTGGTGGCCGCAGAGTGAAGTGCCCAGGTGAGCCCGCGGAAGCGGCCCAACTAGGTTGGGTGCGGCTTGCGATGCCCCAGTGTGCCCTGCTCTCAGTTCTCTCTTCCCCAGCTCTCTCTTCCCCTGTCCTCGCTCCCGACACTTCATCCGGGGTTTTTAATTACGCCCACACTGTGGCTACATCAATTGCTGCAGTCATCACGGCAGCCCCACCGACCCGCCACTCGCTAATCCATCATTCGTCTTCTGCCCCCCGCCCGGTGTGAGCCTGCTTCCGCCCGCCACACGCGAAATTGGGCTTAGATCTGGACTTACAAACTTCTACTACCCGCCACTGGCCTTCTGACACCGACACTCAGATCTGGCTGGAGGCTGCACTTAGCCTTTACTCAGCCCTACAGCCCCACATTGCCACATATCGCCAGACGTAACCTGACGTAAGCTGTTCAAAGTCTGTTTATAGTGCAGTAATGCTTCAATCCACCGTCACCGCCACCGCCACTCCTCTGCACCGCGACACCTCTGCCCTTATCTTTGGTAAGTAGCCGATGCGCTATAGCCGGCTGCTCACTTTGGGCGCAGTTTGGGTGCAGTCAGGCAGGCCTAAATCGCAGCGAGCCGTGGTGAGTGGTAAGCTGCATGCTATCTACTAAGTACCACTTTCAGGGCTTCGTCTGGGCGCCAGCCAGTACAGTGCAGTGCGGAGGGGTTCTGCGGACACTGCCTGTCTTTGCTAGAGCGGCGGCCTGCGAACCAAAGGGGCTATCTTAGGAACTAAGGGGAAGACAGCAGATTGACAAGCGCAGAGTGGAGAGCGGGGAGCAGAGTGGAGTGGAGAGTGAGGGGTTTGTTGTGGCCGGAAAGTTGAAGCACGTTATCCCGATTAAGCGATAAAGCGAGTGGAGGTAGGAGCCAAGCAGGCACGCAAGCTCGTAAATTAGAGCGAGATGACCACCAGAAAATTACGCTCAGGGCGCGTGCTCTCCTTATCACCAAGTCAACCTCATAAATTAAGAAGATCGTTTAGTGGCACTAGACAATTACAGCATCTCTGCTATAAATCCCACCCTGTTATAACTGGCTTTTTCTGAAAGATGCCCCGGACCACTCCTGAGGTGGTAGCAGCGGTCCAAGAAGGCCAGACCTTTAATTTCCTTCCTGCATCGTCTCTTTTGTTGCCTCCTGCGGAATCACAGGTGCAGTCTTGCGAAGGGACCCGGGCCTGGGCTCAAATCTCTGAAAGAGTAGAGGATGGTCCTAGTGAGCAATCGCTTGACTCACCCCCCTGTGCACTTGCGGACTCCGATCCTCTTGTCATTCAGCAGAGTCAGCCAATTATTCTATTAAATAGGACAAAGCAGTTAATGCAGTCAAGGAAAGACTGTACGTCTGAGGTTATACCGGTTGTTTCACCAGCTCGGGGGGAGACCTATAAGGGATTATGTGGGGATGGCGACTCGGATGATCGCCTGGGCGATATTCCCATGGTGGAGAAGGCAAAGTTCCGAGAAGAGCCATTGCCAGGGGAAGACTTTACACTCCCGGACATTGATATAGAAGCTCAAACAAGGGACTGGGGAGACCCTCTTGACTTTATGCACAAGGATGATCAGCCAACGAGCGGACTCAGGGAAAAAGACACTCCAATTGTAAGCTCCTCTCCTAGGCGTCTTTCTATGCCTTTGTTATACTGTAGCACAAGTCATTTGTTAGGTACTTCTATGGAGTTTGCCCATGATGTATTTTTGCCTGGCTCACAAGTGAAATGGGGAAATGAGAGGGAGGGTGTGCCTTCAGAATATCTTGTTTGTATCGAAAAAATCTTAAATTCTATATTGTCTTTACTAGAGAAATCAGTACTGAACTCTGACCACATACTGGAAATGATTTCTGTAATCAGCTGTCTTTCAGTGGCTCTCAGCGGCACAGCTTAAATGCAACGAAGAAAAATCGGAGATTCTTCTCTACGGCAACTTTCCCACACGGTTCAGAGAGACTCTCTGGCCGGCCGGCTTTCCGCTACCATCTTCTTCTGGCCAACCTGTTAAGAATCTGGGTGTGTGGTTTGATGAAAATTTGTCTTTCTCGTATCACATCAAAAAATTGGCCGGGAGCTGTTTTGGGATACTGAAGTCACTCAGGAAATTTCTCCCCTTGCTCCCTAGGGATGCAAGGGAAACAGTGACCAGGGCGTTGATTTTGTCTCGCCTTGATTACGCCAATGCCCTGTACATTGGTCTACCGGACTACTCTCTTAATAAACTGCAGGTCGTCCAGAATGCAGCAGCCAGGCTTTTATTCAACATTCCTATCAGAAGCAGCGTTAGACAACATCTGCGCACCTTGCACTGGCTGCCGGTCACTAAGCGTGTTAAGTTCAAAGCCCTTGTGGTTGCCCATCGTGCTCTCCACGGATTGGGGCCAGCTTACCTAAGGAAGCGCTTTGAGTTCTATACCCCTACCAGAGATCTGAGGTCAGCTTCTCAGTATCTTGCCCGGTTACCTCGTGTCCGTCGTCAAAGAATGGGGGCAGATCTCTTGCATTTCGGGCAGCCACCGCCTGGAATTTGTTGCCCTTCTCGCTGCGTAACACCCATGATCTTAGACTTTTTAAAAAACAGCTCAAAACACTTCTGTTTTAACCTGCGATTCTCTTCCTAGCTGCACCTCAAGGCTCGCGCCGGGACACTCCTGGGAGTATCTGAGCGCGTTATAAACTTCATTAACATAACAAACATAACATAACATAATGCTATTTGAAGTGCAAAAGGTAAATAAGTCTGTCACCATACCTATCTCTACGACTCATCCCCAGATGGGAGAACGGCCAAATGAGAGGCCGGTACCATACGTCCCCTCGGGAGAGTCGAAAGATGCCTCAGTACAGGCAGGAACTCCTCTTTTCCTGGTGCCCCCCATAGTTCCTTTGTGTAACCTCGAAAAGGAAGAGCTTTGTTTAAGCACACTATTCGAGAAGGCCGAACTGAGCCTCCCGTCGGAGAAGACTACCTTGAAAATCTTCCCCGTTTATGAAGGATAGAAAGGGGGGCACCGGAGAAGTCGAGAAAACTAGGGGCCATACCGAGCAAACCAAGCAGGTAGGGAGGGTGAGAGGGGAGGGGGAGGCCTTAATCTCCCCCTCCACTCAGGTACACTCCCCTTTACTGCCAGGGAAGGGAGGACAGAAAGTAGGTAAGAGGGATAGCCCAGCAATAAATCATAAAGGGGAAAACATGAAAAAGAAACATAAAAAAACGAGACGATTTTCTAAACAAAAAGCGTCAAAATTGCATTTTTCCCGGATCCTGGAAAGCCAGAGCGATACTCATTTAATAATGGAGAAAGGAGACCCCAGGTCACCATTAGCAGATGGTAACCTAAGAGAACCCACCAGTGCGCCCATGGTACCAGCTGGGAGATTAGGGGACCCTGGACCGGCAGTACCTCCATCAACTTGGTTGTCACAGCCCCTTCAGGCAACCCATCCCTTCTTGATTAATGAGATTGCTGATCCATCGGGAGGGGAAATGCGAATTGGATATGGGGTTCCCTCGTTACAGACAGGGTCTGGGGTCACAGATTCCAGGGTGGATGGTAACCTAGAGGGAGGGCCCCATTTTCCAATTATTACGCAGGCTGGGCTGAATAGAACCCCCACAGAGACCACATCTTCATTCATCAGAAACACTGAGGCATCAACTTCTAATATTGTCTCACATTTGAACATTCAACCACATGGTGGTACACAAGCCGTCAGCTTTATCGATCGGATCCCTTTATGGATCCCCTGGAGAGACGCTTCAAAGAAAATTAGTGGGGTACAGACTGGCTTATCTTCCATCGTGGATCTTACCTGGCTATTTGATAATGAATCCACTCCGGTAAACAGAGGATTCATCCTCAGCTTGTTCTCGGAACTAGAGGCATTAAAGTTGATAGCAAGTAAGGATATTCTAAACGTGATGATCAATGCACACAACACTATTCCTTATTCTAGGGTCACTTTTGGTTCCCTGATAGTGGCCAATCTGGTTTTGCAGAATTGTGAGCATTTTTTTAAACGAGGGCTCGACATAACACCTGTTAGAGAATATGATGAATATCAAACTGTGGGCTCTAAAACTCATCATTTGAAAGCTCCTAGGGCTATTAATTCAGTGGTGCTAGATGCGTTGGGCCCTGATACGGAGTACTCTGTGGGTAATACCAAAGATATAGTGGTCTCCGTGGACAGGAGGGGACGCTCAATAAATTCGGTGTCTGGTGTGGCAGTTGCCCCTCAGTCCCCGGATTTAGAAGATGAATCTGCCCAGTGGAGCTGGATGGCAAGAGCTCTGAATAACACTCATCCGGAAGTAGTAAGAAGCGCTCTGTTGAGGTAGCCTGGGTGGGCTACTTCTGTCCTGGAATATGGCCGGTCTGGGTCCCAATGAAACGAAACTGAATTCCTTGAAAACTATGAACCCTTTAATCATATGCTTACAAGAAACGTGGTCCTGCAAAGAGTTTGAATGCAATGGCTATTTTGTCTATTCCTGCCATGCCAAGCGTTCTGAAAGGGGACACGCTAGTGGGGGGGTCTCCATTCTGCTGAAAAACTCCATTAATTGGAATCAGAAGGTTTTCTGTCACCCCTCAAACCTTTGCATATGTGTGAAGATGGCTTGTTTGGGAGATTCTGGCAGGTCCACCTCCTTCCTTGTGGCAAATGTGTATATCCCCTGGGAGAAATTTTTATCATTTTTTGAGTGTATTTTTTTCTTTTATTCAGGATATAGCCTTTAGGGAAGAATGCCCCCTAGTGACAATAGTGGGGGATCTAAATGCCAAAATTTCGAATTCTGCTTCGGGGATTTATGCCAATTCTGATAAAGAGGAAATTTGGCACATTCCAGAGATTCTACTACCAAATAAAATAAAAACAGATAAACGGGGGTTCCTACTGCTTGATAGCATCAGAAGTTTAGATTTGGTTATTCTAAATGGGAGAGTGCCTGCTGACAAAATAGCACATTTTACTTTTCACTCTCAACACATTTAGAGCCTTTTAGACTACGTGATTGTCTCCTATCAAATGTTTGGGGCTTGTGATAATTTTTTTGTCCTCCCGTCGATATGGAGTGACCATAGTATAGTGGGTATGAAAGTGGCTTTTGATCTACCCATACTGGATCCGGGGAATTTTGGTCAGGGCATGGCTACTTTTAATAAAGCAAATGGTCGGTCCTTCTGGACGCAAAAAAACACCCTTGAAGTAGGCTCGATTGTGAAGAAGGCTTATGTAGAAAAGCAGTGTCTTGCTCATGCCAATATTATTCACTTCTTTGAGGCCCAAATGGAGAAGATATGTAATCTAAGTTCTATATCTTCCGGACCTCGTTTGCCCAAACAGGGTACGTCCCCTTTGATACCTTTAAATCAAGCCATTAACTGTCTTGTCCGGAAACAGTATATACATTTCCTTATAGATCGGCAGCAGGATATCAATCGCCTCAAGCGAGTAAGAAGACGCTGTCTGCTTTGTGGAAAAAGAAGGGAGCTTGACGCTAAGTGGATTGGGCTGAGGGAAGCTGCAAGGGCAAAAAACTCAAGAAAGTACTGCCACCTGATCGCGGAATATTGTGATTCTAGGCAGAGGGCTCCACCCATAGCGATCCCAGAGAAAGACTGGGTGGACTACATCTCCCTATTATATAAAAATAACAGCCCAGTTTCTCCCGTGATGATTGACGGGGTTAAATCCACTTTTATTGAATTTACTGAATTTGGCCCCCCGTCAGAGGAGGAAGTGTTAAGCTATATAAAGAATGCTAGAACCTCCTGCGCACAAGGGCCGGATGGAATCCCGATTGCACTAATCAAAGGAGTCAGATGCATGGGGTGAATTTACTGAATTTGGCCCCCGTCAGGGAAGGAAGTGGTAAGCTGTATAAAGAATGCTAGAACCTCCGGCGCACAAGGGCCGGATGGAATCCCAATTGCACTAATCAAAAGGAGCCAGATGCATGGGGTGATTTTTAGAGCCACTGTTTAACTATTGCTTTTACGAATAAAATCCCCCCTTCTTGGAAGGGGAGTATTATAGTCCCTCTGTATAAAAAGGGACCGAAAACTTTGCCGGCTAGTTTTAGACAGATTGCCCTGCTGGACGCCTCAGGCAAACTATTCGCAAAAAGTATATTATGTCATCTTCAACAATGGGCGTAAGATCAGAATATTCTACCATCGGAACAAGCTGGTTTTAGAAAGAACCATGGCACCCTGGACAATATAGCGGTCGTTCAGACTATTGTGGAGAAATATGTTTTCTCACGAGGTATGTCAGTGTATACAGCCTTCATTGATTTCTCCACAGCGTTTGACAAAGTGGATCGCCAAACGCTGTGGAGAAAGCTTCTTCTCCTTGGCATACCATATCATCTCCTGGGCCTTATTATGGAACTACATACATATACCTGGTGCCAGGTTCAGATGGGAGGTTCACGGGGGTTATCGTGCAAAATTAGAACATACAATGGGCTTAAGCAGGGGTGCCTATTAGCGCCTCTCTTGTTTTCCTTGTATATTGCTGATCTCCCCGGCGCACTGAACTCTGTGAGGGGGGATGCCCCTAGAATCGGCACAGTGCCCGTTGGCTCTCTATTATACGCAGATGATGTTGCAATATTTGATCTAACGCCCATTGACTTGCAACGTCGTCTGGATGCCCTAAGTAAATATGCAGAGGCCCATTCCCTGAAAATCAATATTGCAAAGAGCAAGATTTTGGTCTTCCGTAAGAAGGGGCTTAGAATAAAGAGATGTCTAAAATGGATGCTTGGCTCCGAAAAACTGGAATTGGTCGACTCGTACCTATATTTGGGGAAGGTTTTCTCTAAAACAGGCCGAGATTTGGAGCACATGAAACACTGTGTTAGTAAGGCTGTCTCCCAGGCGAGTGCATTAAACAGATTTTACAAAACTTGCGGGAGACGCCACTTCGGCCATGTTTTATCAGTTTTTAAGGTTAAAATCCCTCCTTCACTAACATATGCTGCCGAGGTATTGGATATGAATTATTGGCTCTCCTTTGATAAGGCGGAAGGACGAATCCTGCGTCAAATTTGCAATCTAAATTCTTTGGCCGCCCCACATGTACTACGTCTCGAATTTGGTTTAGCTTTGTCTTTTATTTTATCCTTGGCAGCGGCTCTGCGGTGGGGAAACTCCCTCTTCTGGGGGGAGGAGGGTACACTTAGGGTTGCCATGAGAACAGAAATTTTCGACACACTAAAAGATCAATCAACGTTTTTTAGGCCCTTTGTAGTTGCAAATGAAACATTTGGTCTTGGTTTGAACCCCGCTTCTCCTATGCCCAAGTCTGTATTGAAACAGCTTTTAAAGAAGTCCATACCCTCTATCAGTTTGGCGAGAGATGTTGCCTCAAGTCAGTCCAGGTCCAGTAATGAGGTGGTCAGTGGGAATGCCTTGGGGAATAAACCACAGCCTTATTTATCTTGGAATATCCCTCACGGGACTAGAAGGCTGATACTCCTACTGAGACTCAACTTGCTGCCACTAAGAGAAGTCACTGGTATCTGGGATAAAATACCAAGAGAGAAAAGAATCTGCGAAATGTGCTAATTACAAATTCAAGATCTAAATCATGTTTTATTTGCATGTACAAAGTTGCAAAGTGCTAGGCGTGTGTTCTTAAAGCCATTTTTTATCAAATGTAATATTCACTCTGCCCAGGAAGCGCGATCTCTGGTTCTGTCTCCCGAATGAAATGGTTTGTCATAAGATATATCAATTTTTTAAAACATTTCTGTCTATTTATTAGGAAATTTTTAATAGTAATTTTATTTCTATGTTATATTATGTGAGCTGGTTGGATACTTGATTGTCTTCTGTATTTATTGTACTATTTGCACATTATACAGCACGCTCGATATAAGAATTACCCTTTGGAGGTAGCGATGTATAAAGGAAGAATTTTGTATTGTATGTAAAGTTTGTCTTTTTAATCTATTGATGTGTTTTGTGGACCTCTGTCGGAGTTCCAAAACAAAATAAACAAATTGAATTAATTAAGCCACTCAGGCCTCCCAAGCCCCTCCAGAGGGTAGGAGAAAGTGACATGTGATTGTGTACATGGTAGGGAGGGAACTGTAGCAGCCCTCTTTCCAATGGAAGTCAAGCATATGACTGGGGGCTCCGGGTAACATCATTCTTTTATTAAATGATTCTAACACATGTCTTTTTAAAAATATGGACTATGTTGGCTAAAAATAATATAGGCAAACCCCAAACGGGCTTGGCTTTCAGTATGGATACAGTTTAGAGGCTGGAGGGGAAATAACATGTTGCTCAGAGACTTCGGAAACTTAGCGCCAAGCAAATTTCACACCCAACTGAAATTAGTGTGTGTCCTAGAATAATTCACAACATTACTAAAGTACACATGTTAGATCCAGAGAGATTCTGAGTTTGTGGCTAGCTGTGAAGAGGGGGAGGGTGCTGCTGGGAAAACATGAAAAAATCTGAGCATGGTGCCACAAATTTGCCACGCACCTATGTGCAGGGTTGCTGGGTTCAGAGACCCTATAGAGCTAGTACAGGTTATAAATCCACACACTTATATGAGCACTGTGCTCCTGCTCCCAGAAACCCACACACGCAATGCCCTTGCTGTAATTGATGGGTTTAAATTCATGGGCACACGCTCTGTGCAGCGCTCCACACAAGTGTGCAAAAAGGTTCACTTTTGTTTTCTAAGGAACTGGCCACTTTAAAGTCTGTGTGTGAAAACCTCAGAAGGCAGCAGGTATTTCTTTTTCGAGGTTAAAGTATTTCATTAAACCTATACCAGCCCCACCACACGCTCCCTGCGAAACCTCTGGCTAGCGCGAGCCAGAGTCGAGTGAGGCCCCCTTCTTAACTTGCTGCTGTGGAGACATGTCTAGTTCAAGAGATTTATATCAAAGAGACACCAGAAGCCAGAAGATTCACCAACCCCGTACAGCAAATGAACTAATAAATGTGAAGAGAGAGGGAGGCACAGAGAAATAGAGGGTGATGACCGGATATGAGAGAGAGAGAGAGAGAGACTTACTAATTCACAAAGCCCGGAGTCTAATAGAATGTTTAGGTAGCTGAGAGCTCTCACAAATGTAAAGTACTTAAAAAAACACAGGTTTTATTAAAAACAAAAAAACTGCACACCAAGACTCACCAAGTTATTCTTCCTGGTGGTGACTGGTCTACACTGGCAAAAAGGAAACAAAAACCCATGCTGTACCTCTTTCCTTAACCTCGAAGGAAGCTGCAGGACTCCTCCCTTAGACCCCAGCCTACCTACCAGGAAGGTCATCAATATGTGTTGCTGGGTGGTAGTGACTGAGGCAGAGGTCACAGACACACCCCACTCCTACATTATCTCAATCGGCCTGCCCCACCCCTGGACATTAAGATGAATTCAGACCTCGCTCTGGGCCATGTAACTAACGCCCAAAAGGAAAATCTGTTCCTCGCAATGAAACACACCGCACTCACCAGTGTGATGTCACTGCCCTGGCTTTTGCATTCAGGGCAGGGAAAACCTTGCCCAGCTAACACATGAACAGGGCCCAGTGAATACCCTCTTTCCCTCAAAATAAACATAGATTGAAATCTATTTGTCACCGAGCAGCAAGCGCAATATATTTACAGCAGCTCGGTGCTCACACTAGACATCATCTTTTCAAACTCGCTCAGAGTTCAATGCCAGCCCCCGCATCAACTTCCCTGGACCGATCATGCGATGATTGAATTCTCCATACAAAACGCAAAAAAGGTGAGAGGACCTAACTCTATCACATACTCCTCTCGCAGACAATGGCAGAAAATCACCCCGGAGAACTTCCAAGCTGTCTTTGTAACCCCTCAGAATATAGCCTCAGGTAACATAGAGGAAGCCTTGGCCAAATTTAATTCGGCTGTTTCCACGGCTATTGACTACCTCGCCCCTCTGAAATCATTACCAAGTCACCCAAAACGCCCTCAGGAAGCCTGGTTCACGCCCCTGTTGCGAGCACAAAAGCAACTCTGCAGGAAATATGAGAGGTATTGGCGCACCACTCACGAAGAAAAAGACAAAGATAGGTTCCTGACCGCCCTGTCCAGTTACCACCAAAATATAAAAAACGCACGTAAAACCCACATTGCATCACAGTTAGCCCTAGCTGACAATTCCCCCAAAACCTTACACCGCATTCTGCAATCATTTACTAATCCTTAGGCCTGTGAGAACGCCGAGGTACCTACTCAATTACTGTGTGACGATATTTCAAAATATTTCTCCAATAAAATAGAGCTCATCTATGGAAACATTGTTTCATCAGGAGACAAGCCATTAGGTTCACAGATACCTGACCAACCAGAACAGACACCCTTACAGCTACTGGAGTGTTTTCCACCATTAACTCTGGGAGAAGTAGAGTCTCTGATTCATAAAGTGAAGTCAGGATCCCCTTCTGATCTTATCCCTGCCAAAGTGATCACCTCCCTGGCCCACCAACTGTCTCCTTCAATTGAATCTCTTTTTAATCTCTCTCTGAGGGAGGGCCTAGTTCCGTCAGAATGGAAAGCAGCCCAGGTTAGGCCTATTTGTAAGAACACCAAGGTCCCTCTAACGGATCTCTCTAATTTGCGCCCCATCTCACTTCTCCCTTTCCTGAGCAAACTATTGGAGAAACATGTTAACAAACATCTCTCCAACCATGTCGAACTCTCTGGCTGTTTAGACCCCTCCCAGTCAGGCTTTAGGCCCAAATACAGCACCGAATCGGCCCTGCTAGAAGTCACAGATAACATCAGGATGACCCTTGATAAGGGCCATTCCACGATTCTGGTGCTGCTGGACCTATCTGCCGCGTTCGACACGGTCTCACACCACATATTGCTCAGGAGATTGAAGGAGATTGGTTTAAGGAACTCTGCCCTTCAGTGGATGATGAGTTTCCTATCCGTGCGCTCTCAGACCGTCAACCTGGGTCCATATCGATCGGCCCCGATGGAATTGTCCAAGGGAGTGCCTCAGGGCTCATGTTTGAGCCCCACATTGTTTAACATCTATGTTGCCCCCCTGGCCAATCTCCTGAGCGCACATGGGTTCACTCCCATATCATATGCCGACGACACACAGCTGCTATTTCCATTCAAAGAACTAACACCCTCTGTACAGTCGACATTCGCCTCAGGTATGAGAGCCATCTCACACTGGATGAAGAGTAACTTCCTCCAATGTAATGTTGGGAAAACAGAGATCCTGCTTTTTGGCAAGGCCTCCCGGGTATGGACACCGGAATGGTGGCCGACTGACCTGGGTGCCCCCCCGTCCCCAAATCCACTGTAAAAAACCTAGGTGTTCGTTTGGACCAATCATTAACCTTGAAGGAGCATGCGGCTCAGACTGCAGGCTCCTGCTTCCATACTTTGGGCCTGCTTCGCCGAGTTTTTCCTTTGCTTCCTGCCTCTACACGGAAGACCCTGACTCAGGCACTTGTCTTAAGCCGTCTGGACTACTGTAATGGTCTGCTGATCTCTGCGAATGAGGCCTCGCTCAGCAGACTACAAGTAGTCCAGAATACGGCGGCACGACTGGTCCTTAATGTCCCGCCAGAACTGCCTCCACGACCACTTCTGCTGCAGCTCCACTGGCTCCCAATACGGCAGCGGGTAAGATTCAAAGTCTGTTGTATCATTCATAAAGCGCTGTTTGACCTTGGCCCTGCCTATCTTACGAAGAAATTCACTCCTTACCTTCCCCCGAGATCTCTCCGCTCAGGATCCAAGCATCTCCTGACGATTCCCGAGTTAAGAGGACTAGATTAGGGGAAAAGCCCTTTCTTACCTAGGCCCTCAGTACTGGAATGAACTCCCCCTGCCTTTGAGACAATGTCTTGATCATCTTCAGTTCAGGAAACTGCTAAAAACTACCCTTTTCTGCTTCTGATTCAGTTGTAGCTGTACCACTTCTCGCTGTACGCCCGAGCGCAGAATGCCCCTTTGGGGGTCGATTCAGGCGCTATATAAATAAATAAATACATTCTCAACCTTTTGTTACTCCCCAAGGGGTGGTAGGGTGTTGCCCCTTTCGCCCATTATTACCCCCCCCCCCTGCAGATAAGCCGGATAATTGGATTACATGGCCCATTGGAACTATAACTCGTGGTAAACGTAGCTGAAATCTCGAAGTGAAACATCAGTGAAAAAACTTTAAGAATCAGTGTGGAAGCACTGATTCCCACATGTTATTCCTTCAAATCTCATACCCTGGGTTATTTCCACATCTGCTTACTTACCTGGACCCCCGGTAATGGTAATTCCGGTGGAGAGGGGATTCAGCGGATTTTACCAGGCCATTTTTGACATTGATGCTAGACTCAGCCATTTAAAAGTTAGCAATGACACTTGGGCCTTGATTCTGAGTTGGTCAGAATTTACTGAGCCCTGCGCAAACCCACACATGGTAATTACTAGTGTGTTAAATATTTCATCCTTCATTAAATTTCAGGGGGTAAAATTTGCCAGAAATGAACGGGGGAAACAATAGCGTATTCACCCCAGTATGCAAATGTTGGTGTGTTAAACCCTAAAATCCTTATCTTTTCCCCCAAAAACTCTTGGGATATGTGCTATTTATCACACCCAAAAAATACCTAACCTCACAGTATCAGATGTTATCAGGTGCAATGAATAGCAACTACACCTCAACTTGACACAGTCTGAATCAGGGTCAATGTTTTTTTAGATGAGCTTAGTGTATGGACAGTGGCAAGACCAATACAGATTTGGAGGTTTCTTCCCCTCCAGCGGTTTCCAGAGACACCGGGGGCCAGAAGTGTGTGTGGACAAGTGCAAGGAGCTAACCAAAGTAAGACCTCTCCTTTCTTCCCATCTAAAAGTGGGATAGAGATTGCCAAAATTATTCCACAAGTGGAGGACCCTCACATCAGATGCTTGGGTTCTTCATGACAGTCCAAAGGTTCCACATAGAATTCTACAGTACCCCGTTTCAACCTCAAAGGCCAAGACCCTTATCTTTCTCTGCTCAGGAAGCCACCCTTATCAACTGAGAAGTAGTAGATTTGGTGGGAAAAGGGGCAATTGTTCCATCCAGCATCCATCCAGATAGCGTTGTGAGCAACCTTTTTCTTGGTGGAAAAATGGGATGGTGACGAACACCTGGTAATCAACTTTCGTGAATTCAATGAGTGGCTGTTGTACCGCCATTTCAAGATGGAGGGCATTCATCTGTTACGTGATCTACTGAGACCAGGCAACAGGTTGGTATGGCTTGATCTAAAGAGTGTATATCTGACGGTGCCAATATTTCCCCTGCATTTCTGCAGTTCGTGTGGGATCATCAAACCTTTGAATTTCAGACCCTGCCCGTTAGTCTCTCTTCCGCGCCACAGTGCTTTAAGAAGGTGCTATGGCCACCCATGGAATACCTCAGTTCCCAGGAAGTCTGCATCTTAGTCTACCTGGACAACATTCTTCTAATGGATCAATGTCCGAGACTGTTGTTGGAATATCTTCCGATGACAGTACAGTTACTAAAAGGTCTGGGCATTGTCATCAACAAGAACAAGTCTCTCCTTACTCCCCCCACACCCCCAGAAAACTACCTTTGTGGGTTTTGTCATAGATGCCAAAGCAACCACCTTAAGTCTGCAATCCAGGAAGATGACAAAAATATGATAAGAACTCTGGAAAACATTGTCACGACAGACAACCTAGCTGAGAGAGATTGCCAGTCTGGTGGGCTCATTGGCGTCTTCAATACAAGCAATATTTCTGGGCCCCCTGCATTACAGGGTGCTCCAGAGACTGAAGGCGACCATCTTTGCAAGGACTTGTCTTATTTGGAAATGGTTCTAGTGATGGAGGAGGTCAAAGAAGAGTTGAGGTGGTAGTTAACCCATTTGGAGGCTTAGAACGGGAAAACAATCTTTGGATACAGCACGGATATCATTATGGAATCTGATGCCAGCAAAACAGGTTGGGGTTCCAGATGTGGGTGGTGTGTCCACAGGAGGAAAATGGTCAGCACAAGAACAACAATCACACATAAACTGCCTGAAATTTTTGATGGGATCCTTTGCGGTATAATGCTGGACAAAAGAAAAAGTGCTATGTTGCGTGTTGCTGTCGATGCGCAGCATCTCAGTGGTGTGCTAATTTAGCCATGTGGGAAGTTCTCGCATCAGAGCCCTAACAGACCTCGCAAAGGATTTCTGGCAATTCTACCTGGATCACAATATCTTAGTCACGGCGGACTATCTCCGGGGTCAAGCCAACACAGTGATGATTGGCATTCAAGACATCTACAAGACCTAAGCTTGTGGAAGTTGAATGCAGATGTGTTCCAGAGGATAAAACTCAGGTGAGGACCTATCACAGTAGATCTATTTGCCTCACGGCTGGATCATCAAGTGGAGAAATACTTCCGCTGTTGACGGGACCTGCAAGCAACATCCATGGATGCATTTCTCCAGGATTGGAGTCAGGAGAAAGGGTATGCCTTTCCCTCTTTAATGATGACCACGAGGTTGTCGGCTCAAGTTAGAGTGAGCTGGCATCATCACACTGCTTTGGAGATCGCAGCTCTGGTTTTCAATGATAATGGAACTTTCTTGGGATTCTCCAGTCTTTCTACCTAGAAGCAAGCTCTTCTCCAGGACCCTCTGGGAAATCCCCATCATCTATGGAAGGGAAGCTACAACCAATGTTATGGATGATTACAGGGAACGATGGAAAGTCCTAGGACTTTCGAAAGAAGCTGAACAGCTCTTGTCGAAGGTATGGGCAGATGGAACAGTTAAACAATATAGATCTGCCTGGCCTAGAGGGATGCATTGGTGTCTGCAAAGGGGCACAGGTCCCGTGGGGTCTGATGTCCATATTCAGAACTTCTTATCCTGCTTGGCTTCCGCAGGAATGGCGTACAGGTCAGTGAATATCTTTAGATCTGCCATTTCTGCGGGACATCTCCCGATAGATGGTTCTCCAGTAGGAGAACACCATTTAGTCAAAAAATTGCTGAGGTGAATTCAGTCATCGTTTCCTCCTCAGAACCCAGGTACTCCTTCCTAAAGGGATGTGAAGAAGGTCCTTAATCTCTTTATCTCCTGGCAACACAACAAAACCCTTACCCGGCAGGAATTTTCTGGTAAGTTGGCTGTGCTCCTGTTCCTCATCTCCTGTCGGACGTTAGAGCCATAAACATTACAGATAGAGTATCTACCCTGGATGGGGTACTTTTCATATTTCAAGAAGAATTAAATGTAATTCCAAACTAGTTTCATACCCGGCGTTCAATGAGGTGCCCAAACTAAGTGTGGTACGGTGCATTAAGGCCTATGAAGCCATGAATGAAGAAGTTCACCCAGCCGAGAACGACAACTTCTGATTTATATACAAAAAACGTTTAAAGCAGTTCCCCCCACCCCACCATAGCCAGGTAGATGGGAGGGATCATGCAGGAAGCAGGCATTGATACGTCCTTTTTTGGAGTACATTTAACACGAGGAGCAATGGCCTCCGAAGCTTTTTCATTGGGGCAAGGCTCGAGGATATTTTGAATGTTTCAGACTGGTCTTCAGACTCTACGTTGAAAAGGTTTTATTTTAAACCAGTCGTAAACCTGGCAGCCCTGGTGGTGGATAAGCTTTAAACTGGCATAATCCTAGCCTGCGGTACTGACAGAGAATATAAAATTTCCTATCTATCATAACAGAAAGTTTCAATTCTATTAAGGACACAGAGGCACGGATTATCCCCTCCTTTGATTATTGACATTGTTTTCCCACCCAAAGCTAAGGTGTAGAGAAGGAACAACTCCTAATGGGGCTAATTGTCGCTGCACAGTATAAGTATAGCTTTCTGAATTCTTATTGCTTAGGGTGAAAAATTTTTTCTCACTGATGGTCCGTCACAATATATATGAGATAATTTCATAAATAATAATAAGTTGAACAAAGGTCCTTAGTTCTGATGGATTGGTAATATTATCCTTATTGTTGTAGGAAATGAGAACTCCAAGCAAGAATGAGGCACAAATAGCAAAGGACGGCTGTCACATGAAGAAAGAAGGGGCATAGAGAAAGACAATGGACTATGAATACTGGCAGAAGCTGTGATTGGTTTATATTATTTCTGTTTCTTTTCCCTTTGGCTCATAGGAAAGAGGGTCTTTTTCGTTTTTGAAGGCTGCTGTTAAATAAAAAGGGTGGAAAGTTGAGCATAATCCTCACCTCTGTGTCCTTAATAAAATTGAAACTTTCTGTTACTATAGCTAGGAAATCTTATATTCTTCTTTTGAAAATACGGTCAACTTACTTACAGCTGAAAGTTTGTCTATGTTCTTATCTTTATAGGTGCCATAGAGTAAGCTATGTGTTTATGTCAAGGAAAACATGATGCACATTATGTACTGCTGTGTTACTTTATACTCAGAAACATTTTTTTTTAAAAGACCTGCTTTCAGATCTTCGGTTAGTAAGGAGCTTTGTAAAGTTCATTAAAGTAACACAAAACCAGATAATTGAGGTTAATGTCTCGTACAAGAATAACCCACCTTGACTAACAAATTTTAGCTTTTGTATTTTTGTTTCTTCGTGTTTGTTTGCTAGAACTATTGCACTGGCTCATTCGACTATGATAGCTACTGATATTAACTGTTTTATTTGTTGTAAATAGTATTGTGGTTTTGTAATTGATATGTTTTTCTTTAACCGTTCAATAAATTGATTTGATTTGCCTACATGGGCAGGCAGAGCAGGGTAGAAAGGAAAAGAGCTGACCTGAAGGGAAAAAACACACATTCTTGGTTGTTTTTTTTCCTGCTGCTTTCGCACATTTAATTTATATAGCCACCTCTATTATCCATTCAATGCAATATTGTATTCATTTATAATGTCTCTGATGTTACTTCCCACATTCTCATTGATGTCAAAAGTTGTGTAGCAGCATATCTTGTAATGCCATCAAGTATGCTAATTGGTTCTAAGAATCGTGAGGTTTTGAGAGCTCTGTTCATGAGCACATTCAATAACACTCTGTCAGGGAGGAACGCCCAGTGCTCTTTACGGCCAGACTGTCCACCTTATTCAGCGCCACTGTGTGTCACTCAATATCGGGTCCCTTCACATGGTCACCTGATGAAGAGCCAATATCACAAGGTTAGCGCAAGAAAAGCTGGTAACTCCTATTTAGAGTGGATTTCCAGCTTCTATGTGGAGGCTTTGCACTTACTGATTTCACAATTGCCCAATAATATATGGGAGGTGGCTTCAGAAGTCTTTTGTGTTTTCGGTCAGTGTAGGAGTGACCATCCCCCTTTCTGTGCCCTGCCTCCAAAGTTCCTCCAAGGGCCTCAGACTGTGATGGCCCAAAAGCCCTTCCCCATTGCCAGAACCCAGTGTCTCCAAGGTCTCGCCTCCTCTCTCACATGGTGAGAAATATTGCCTAACTGGCAGGCTTTCAATAATATAACATTACATTCTTTAATTCATTTATGCATTATAATTTCTTAAATTACCACCACCATTACTACCATACATGCCAACATTTTAGAACGGGAAAGTGGGAGAATTTGAAAATAATTGGGGGAATATATTTTCCTTATTGACATGTATTGAAGCAGGGACAATTTCAGGTGGGAGACAGCTAAAGTGAAGCCATTTTCGGATTCAAATATCGGGAATTTCCCATCTCAGTTGTGCCTATTGGCATGTATGCGCTACTATTACCGCCGCCACCACCAAATAAGGGTCAGGTAGTTTAACCTACTACACAGATGGAAACAAGCATTAGCAAAAACAGCATAAAATCTCCGTTATTAACAAAACGTTTATATACATTCGGAGGCCAATGCCAGGAAAGCAATCACCAGTGACTTAATAAATATACTGTTACATCAAAATGTGGAGATACACTCTGAAATAATCATATCAGGGGATTTTAATATGAATCTACTATGGTCATATACAAGAGATGAAATTACACCTCACAGGACTACCAGTGGGCTATTGCCAATCAATCCCCAATCCCGGAGTCTAAAGCAGCAGGAGGGACAGTTTGTAAAAACCAACTAAAAGACCTGGAATCCCTGGGTTTAGGGGTTTTAAATGGAAGGTGCTAACAAGATATCTCTCCAGCTTGGAATTATCAAGCACATGGTCAAAAATCACGAATTGATTACTCAATAGTATCTTTGAGTTTATTTCGGAGGGTATCCTCGTATCAGATTGCAAATACATATGGCAGTGATCACGGCCAACAAATAATGGAGGTAAATCTCCAATGTGGAAGACATCAGAAATTAAAGACCCTTCCCGGGTGACAAAGAATTGAGAAAGCTAATTCGGAACGAAAAATTTCAAGAGACACAAGCACTCTGGGCTGAAGCATTATACACAAGTAAAATGAAAAATTAAAGACATTTTTGGAAAATGATCAATAGTTTGAATAGAACTAACAAGGCGATCATAACATCTACTATAACGGAAGCGAAATGGGTCGAGTTTTTATCAATTCACCTGAATAATAACAAAGAGGTCAAACAAATGGATAGGCCCGATAATCGAAGTGAGAAAGACAAAAATATGAATCACAAAACAGAAATAAATATAACCAAAGAGCAAGTCTACAATATTATTAGAAAACAGAGGCAAGATGAAGCACCAGGCCCAAATGGAATTATTTCTGCACTATATAAAGAGAATCCAACTGTTTGGACAGAATAACTCACAAACGTTTTTAACAAAGTCATCCAATCATCAATCCTGCTGGAGTTATGGAAAGGCTCTATAATATCACCTATTTACAAAAGCGGGGATTGGCTTAACCTGGCAACTATCGTCTAATTACTTTACAAGACAAGGAGGCCAAACTTTTTGCTGGAACACTCTTGACAGAGCTATCTGAATGGGCAACTGAGAAGCATAAAATCCAGCCAAATCAATCAGGCTTTATGCAATGGCTGGGAACAGTAACTAATATTTTAGTACTTTCAATTTTAATTGATAAATATAAAATCAGAAACCAACCATTATATCTATGCTTTGTGGATTTGAAATCTGCCTTTGATTGTGTGCATCGGCAAACCCTTTGCGGGAAGCTGGAGAAACAAGGAATACCAGCTAACCTCCTAAAAGCAATTCAATCACTGTATACCGACACTTGGATCAGAGTCCGAATAGGTGATGGTTTAAATCTTTCAAAGAAATGTTTTACTTCCCAGGGATTAAAACAAAGATGTGTCCTTGCACCATATCTGTCCAACTTGTTTTTAGCAGATCTAACACACTGCTTGGATAATGAGAATGCTCACCCCCCCCCCAAATTAGCAGGAAGAGATGTATCAAATTTGCTATACGCAGACAACATTATCTTATTAAGCCAAACCAGCAAAGGATTACAACAGCTCATAAATACAATTTATAAACACAAACGGTACTTGCAAAATCGTCAATTGGTGCAAGTGAACACCTACAGATACTTGGGTGTGCTTTTTTTTACGAAAATTGCACTTTTCAGCAGTACAAGAAGGACATAGAAAGGAGAAGTAACACCTTAATCATGGCATTTTGAACTCTACAGAAGTCCTTGGGCGGACGCCGGCTACCTTCCACTCCTAAAGGTAATAAATGCAAAATTACTACCAACTATTACATATGGTAGTGAGGCAATGCATGGTAGGGACTCTATAGCTTTAAATAATACCTTTACAGAACTGTTTAAGCTTCTTTTTCGCCTGCCGTTTAATGTGTCTCCAGCCCAAATCAGGTTAGAATTTGGGTTATCTAACCAGCTCATTGCAAGAAAGGGTCAGTATATAAAAGTGTGGAAGAGAATAAATTCAAATATATCAAACCTAATGTGTCAATTGCTCTTGCAAGAAATGTAAGCAAATCATAAATTACAGTATTGGAAGTATTTACAAACAGCTTTAGCTGAGTACTCAGCATATGAAATTTGGGACATGACCATAAGGCCAGAGTCTTTTAAAAAACTGATCAATAAAACAACAAAACAATTGTCAATGCTGAAGGACAAGGAATCCTTCTCAAAACGAAAGCATGCATGGATGATCTTGAATGAATATAAAACTACTAAGTCCCAAATCTACTTAGAAACACCTTGGTCCTTAAAACTAAAAAATGTTTTCATTAAAGCTTGTTTTGGCCTTCTTCCAGGATCATCTCACTCAATGCCATGGCAATGCACAATAAAACCTGTGCCCTGTAGATTATGCAAAAAGGAGAAGAAAACATTGTTCACTTAATTTGCATATGTCTGGACTTGATGGAAGAAAGAAGGAGGCTACTAATGAATAAATGTAATATATCCGTGGAATTCGAACTTGTAGGCAGAGTACTGATAAGATGTTTTAATTCAACACATATAGCTTTGAATACTGCTCTTGTTAAATTTATGCTATTGGCAAAAAGAAATTAGCCTCCTGCGAATAGTCTGTTGTAAACTTGGAAGACTGAAGCTGTAGAACTTACTCCCATAGAGGGCTTAAATGGGGCAGACACAATAGTGAATAAAATGACTAATATTAGGATTTGTTTTTCCTTTTTTAATAGTACAACTAAGAAATAAGGTCCCTGCCAGCTGCTTTTATTAAAAATATATGTGAGGGTACTAGGATACTTCTATGAAGAATTTTAACTTTGCAAAATGAAAATTAAGTTATCTTGTCAAATGTATTAATTTTAAATTGTATATTATGTGTGGTGATATTTTATATGTGCATATTGTTTGATCTTAAATAATCAAACAATAAATGTATTCATTCATTCCTCTTTAGAGGAATGAACGTTAGTAACAGGGTCAGGTAGTTTAACCTACTACACAGATTGAAACAAGCATTAGCAAAATCAGTAGGTCTCAACCAATCTAATTTGTGAAAGCATTTTACAGATGCCAGGCGGGCAACTAGAGCCAAATTTCGGGGGGGCTGAAAAAGATTTCGGGGGGGGCAAATTCTTCCAGCCATAGGCAGAGTGGCTGTAAGAAGGGGTGAAAACACAACAAAAGCCTCATTAACAAGTAAATGGTCTTTTAAAGACCTGTGAAGTACTCGGGTGCGGCTGCAATTAGAGGGTCGCCAGCCCGCGAAGCTGTCTCAGCCAGGCTGACACACACGACGGGGGGGGCTGAAGCCCGGTGAGCCCAATGGGTGTTGCGTGCCTGACAGATGCTGTGCACTATCGAAAAAAAAAGAGTAAAGGCACGCTGATGTAAACATGCACATGAGTGCATAAGCATAAGCATCTGGATGCTCCTGGTGGCCACGTCACTTAGAAGACATGCACATGTGATGAGGTTGGCACGTGCATGTGTCACCACACATGCGTGCCCCATGGAATGATGTTTTTTTTTACTAATCCAAGATTGTGGACGCCACTTAGAGCTATAAATTTAAAAAATGACATTTTACTGGTGCAAGAGCACGTTTTTGAAAATGGAGGGACCAGGCTGCACATGGCAGAGGGTGGGGCCTTCAAAATATGAAAAATAAAATATTATCTTTTAAGGACCGCACGCGTTCAGGGAGCAAAGCAAAAGTGGGTTGGGGGAATCAATGACGAGTAGGCAGGTAGCAATGGCCAAGCTTTAGGCCATGGGAAGAATAAATAAAAAAAATAACAAAGTAAAGCCAGAGAGGGAATAAAAGGGTTAAGGGGAGAGAGCAACATGGAGTGCATAGGGTGGGGGCAGATATTAAACAGGAGAGGGTTAGAGCAAGTAGCTGGAGGAGGGAGCAACATGGAGCGTGTGCAGGGGCAGATATTTTAAGGGGAAGAAGAACACAAGACGGTGCAAGAAAACACATACACTGCTATGGATTGCTCAAAGAACAAAGTAGTTCTCTAAATGTGAGCAGTGGAAGGATATGTCATTCAGTCAGAAGGATGGTAAAGAAGCTATGCTCCTGGGGAGGGACAAACACCAGAAGAGGAAAGAAAGCCATTAAATAATAAGCAAGCAAATGAAAGTGACAGTAAAGGCAACCAATGGTAAGCAAATGGAGGGCTCTAAGCCCACTGTAAGGTTTTGTAGGATGCACAAAAGGTCTTTTGCAAACAGGCATCTAAACCTGTCTGTAGTCGAGATCTAAAAAGTAATCTTTCATTCTTAGGCGAGATGAAAGCCCACCCAGTTCAGCAGTCAAAATGTATCAGTAAATGATGGAGCATCTTAAGAGTTCCCACTCATCTACCCCGGTGAGGTTGGTGAATTAGTCCATGTCATAGGCAAATGTTGGTCCGCTGTCAACAGATAGCAATAGTGAAGAAATGTGACAATATTTTGATGTAAAACCGAATGGAAAAAGGGCTCGAAAGCTGAGGCTGTTAAATAGACTCGCATTTTCCTTTAACGTACCACTCTTGCTTCGTTAATGACTGCATTTTTTAAAAGGGTGGGATTTCTGCTGAAAAATGGGGGCAAGGAGCGACACAAATTACCTTTAAGTTGCAACCGATGAAGGGTCAAATTGGTGAAGCTTCTGGAGAGCTAATCACTTTGATGCCAAGGTTAGTCCCGATAAAGAGACTATTATATCTGAAAACTTTGACCATTTAACATTTAAAAGCCATCTTGATTTAGTCCCTCAGCAAGTGAGTGTTAAAATTGACTGCCTGAGGGGTCAAAGTATCTCTGATCATAGTATTGATCAGCATCAGAAAAGGGGACTCGATAGCACCAATACTGATAACTTTCAGTTGGTTATTTCAAATATAAATCATGATATGTCCGCCCGAATGATTTATAGGGAAAATGTTTCTCTTTACTGTGAATCGTATCAGACAGAAAATGCTTCACAATGTCCACTTTTTGGCAGCGGTGGCGATGTCTCGTGAATGGGGGGGTATATGCTCAGTCGATATGATCAATTATTAAAAGAAAGTAACTTCATGGATTGCTCAGGTCTCCATGACATTCATTCCAGGAGACGCGGCTGGGGGTGGCTCAATTATAAGAGGATATATTACCCTGAGTAAATATCAATCGCCTACCATTTAAGGCAGCCTTCAAGAAGGTTGTTACTGTTAATATCAACAAAGACAGTTAGCTCAGTGTGTTGGTTCCTTAATACCTGTGCATGTGCTGAAGCCAGCTGTGTTAAACTATAAGGCTTTTGTGTTAATAATGTGTCTGATAAAACTAATATGTCTCATTTTAACACTTTCGGAAATGTTTGAAGTACCTCATCCAAACTATTCCCTAGGGTTGTAAAAATTGTAGCAGGTGATTTTCACATGTAACTTGTTATAAATCAATGTGAGTGGACATTTGATTTTCTACAAACTTTCAACATACCGAGTGCTCAGTCCCCAACAATATCTGGTTTGAAATATGCCTTGCCGTCGGGTGAAATATTTGCAGGTTTAGGTATGGTCTGCATCAGTGGCGGCCCCTCGAGGGAGTGCTGCAGGGCGGTGGGGTGGGGCGGGGTGGGGTGGGGTGGGGTGGGGGGTAGTAAACTCCGGCATATGGCCGAATGGAGTTAAGTAAATAAATAAATGAATAAACGAATTACATTGCGTGCTGCAACGCCAAATCGGCGATGCAGCGCGCGCATGTAATTCGTTTTGTTTGTTACTTAACTCTGTTCAGCCGTATGCGGAGTTACTACCCCTCCCCGCCCGCCTCACCGCCCCGCAGCACTCCCTCGAGGAGCCGCCACTGGTGCATAAAGGGTAAATTTCCATCTGACAGACTGCCTGGTTTGACTTTTCAACACAAACAGAGCGGTGGAGTAGCCGGGGTGCCATGGGCCCTAGCACAATCAACAAAAGTGGGCCCCTTACCCCTAGTTGGATAGAAAATTACAAATGTCATCAGGGTTCAGTGGGCCCCTCAGGACACTGGGCCCCGGTGCCACTGTTGATGCTTTCCTTCTAAACAAGCATTGGCATAGCCAATAGGTCTCGCCTTTGGGACCTTATAAGTGTTTAGCCATGCAACAGTTAATGTTGTTGCAGTAAAGATATTGTGCTGCATAACTAAATACTTATAAGGTCCCAAAGGCGAGACCTATTGGCTATGCCAATGCTTGTTAATTCTTTCAGTGTAGGAATGAACCCAAAGGTCAGTGGAAGAAGCAGGTGGGGGCCTGATGTGAAGAAATAGGGTCCACATGCATGAAGGTTCAACACAGAAGTTTGATTAAAGTTTCTTCAGTAAGTAAAAATGCCTCAACCACCTTTGCAATCCAACTCCCAACTGACAACTCTCAGGACCCAAAGTTCTAAGAATCCTTACACCATAACCTTCCATGGCAAGGTTCCATAAAGATAAAGCAGTACCACACCCGAGAAGATAGAAGGACCGGAATCCTGAAGGCGTGTAGGGTGGTTTAGATGGAGTTAGAAGTGCTGAGTATCTGATCTTAAACTGTGTGGTGCATACAGATGGATAAGGTAACTAAGTTAGCCTAAGGACATTCAATGAGAAGCTTTGAATCCTAAACCTCTGACTCTTAGCAGAAAGTCCACCAGCATGATGAGGATAAAGTTATGCAGGCGTGCTTCTAGCAAGACTGTATAATACTACCCTATGGTTCCTATCCTCTTCAGTGGGCAGGCCTATGTCCCCCCATGCTGAATTCAGATTAAACATATATTTTATTCTTCCCCATGGTTTTACAACTACTTGCACACCTAGCTCTATCTGCTTCCCTCCGATAACACAGACTTTTGCAGTTTTCACAAGAAACCTTGGTGTTCTTTTCAACCACTTCATGAATTTGGAACCTTTCATGACCCGTGCAAGCACCGCAGCTAGATAGCAAATCTGAAACATTGATAAAAATCCGTCCTCATGTCCCATTCCACAGGGCCGAGGCACGGAGAGCCTGGTAATTTATCTGCACACTGGATTATTACAAATGTATTGTATGTAGCATTTATATAGCGCTTGTTACCACCTATGTGAGGCGCTGAGGAGCTTGCCTATATTGGTAGCTTGCCACCCATAATCTTCCAGTGGGCATTATTTGCGGACAAGCACAGATACGTTAATCCAATACCCAGGACAATAAAATGTAATACTTTTTGCTATGGATACAACGATGGTTGGGGGTAAGAAATGGAAAAAAGCAGGCAGGATAAACTTTTCCGTGCGCTTTTCATTTCACTGCTCATCACTGCTTGGCAGGATGTTTTCTATTCCATTGAACAATAAATTTAAAAAAATCCTACCAAGCGAATCCCACACGTTCAAGAAAAGTACATATAAGGTTTAAGGAGAGCAACAATACAACGACGGCATCTTTAGGCGCCGAGTCATCTCAAGCAGGAAACGTGTTACCACAATGATTTCACTGCTCACTTCCGCTTACTGTTAAAAGGGTTGAGTGAGCAGCCACACGGCTAAATATAGCATCGGGTAAGCAAAAGCACCGTAGGAGTAAACGTAAAAAACAGGGCGTACGGCGAGGCTGCCAGACGGGACGCCCTCACACTGGGTCTGCGGGTCAGGACAGCTCTGCCCCCGTGACACATGTACTCCGAGGTGAGCAGGTGTCTGCGGCGCCGGGCGGCGGTGCACACTCGGCGCTGCCCTCCGCAGCCGTCTCGCGTGCTCCCGCGCCGTCCTTTACATTCGCATTCCGAGGATGCCTGGACCCCATGTGCTGATTACAAACCGCACAGTATTTCCACAACTCCCACAATATTTCAGCTGCCGCCTTGTTTTAATTTTAAACATCTATTTACAATGATGGGGGACCCAGGGGGGCCTTTTTGCCTAAGTTCTAAAACGCATGCGCTGGACAGCGTGCTGTAAATATACACCAGGCCCCAGCAGCCCGTTTTTCCCCCACTATAACCGTTTGTGTGTTAAACTTACTTCGATGTATTGTCTTTCCGTTTTCAGTTTTTTTGTTCCTGTATTTTGACTCCGATATTTTCTATTGTCATAAAAGTGCATCACTTTTTGGTGGTTCTTTGCCTCGTCTGTAGCGTGAGGTTTATTGCCTCCCATTAACTTTTTACAAGCGGGCTGGGTACTACTTCATGAAGGAAACGGAGATTTGCATTTATTAATGGGCATCCCCCTTTACATGGAATGAGGGTAATTCTGTTTTGCCTACCGTATTAAAAACTGATGCAACAAACTATACCAATGTTTCAAATCGACTATAACCAATTTCCTAGAAGCAAACCACAAGGCAAAGATACAAGCAGATATTTTAAAGGGTTTGTTCACGACGATGGCGCAGATTCTGGCCACTGTTTTAGCCAAAGTGCAGTTTGTATTATAATTTTTTGATTATCCAGCCTCCCAATTCCCCTAAATCTCAAGGCAGCTCTTAATTTGGGAGCTATATCACTATATAAGTATGTTAAATAAATATGTAAAGAAATAAATACATGCAGTTGTGAGGGTCACCCCTTTTGGGCTTGTCTGTTTTGAAGAGCGGTTACTGCGGCGATTGTGAGAAACAAACAGCAACCCTCCTGGGCGTGTTTCATCATCTTAAACTCCATACAACCCATCAGAATCCATGCCTCCAACATAGCAGAGGAAACAGCGGTTCATTTGTAGAGGGTAAAAAAAAAAACAAGCAAAAGCGCGCCTCGCCGCGGCAGCAGGGGGTAGGGGGGCCTGCCGATTCCCTTGCGGGAGCCAGCGGCGATAAATTGATACCATATGGCGCTGCCGCTCGCTCCCGCAAGGCAATCGCCACACGTGCACGCGTTGCCATTGAAGGCAATGGAACGCGTGCACGTTTTTGGGGAAAAAAGGGAACCGATGGCTAAAGGTCTCCTCCTATGCAGCGCATGCGCGCTGCGTAGGCGAGACCTAAAAAGGGTAGATCCATAAGATAGTGGGAGGCAAAGTAGATTAAAAACGGTGCCATAAATAATTTACTAAACAGCTCTCATTTAATCTTTTTATCATTTGATTTATTCAGTAACTGTAGCCAACAAAAATAGTACAAAACAGAAAATCAATTGTATGTCTAAGGAAACAATTAAATCAGATTAAAGAGACATAATTAAATAGTCAAGTTATTCAGAATAAGTAACAAAATGCTCTGCACAAGAAAAACAAAGCCCGTAAAAATGTGAACATGTCGAGCAAGCCGGAAAATGAACAATAAATCAACAGAGCAATTGTGCCAAGTAAGTTAAAGTGAGCCTGCCAACAAGAGAGCTTCAAAGCAATAATATCATTTCAAATAAGCACTGGTAGCAAAAAGCAATTTTGCAAAACTATCTGAAAAGACCCCAAATGAAGTGCCTAGAAAACGGGCTCTGAAAACAGGGCAGAGAGCAACAGACAAAAACTTGCGTCCATTTATACTGTTTTGCACAATACACATTGTGCAAAACAAATTGTGATGTATATATATTTTTTTTCACAACGTAATTTTATTGTTGACAGCGGTACAAGTCTGGTGCTTCAAGGGACGCCAGTGATACGAAAAAAAATTCACAGGTAGTGATATCAACATTTCCAATGATACTGTAGCATCTTTTATAGATTAAACGTCTTGCTAAATAACTTTTTATAAAAACCAACAGTAGTGCCACACTATATCTGCAGGAGAAGCAAATAAATCTTATATACGTGGATCCAAGCCATTCATAACAAGAGCAAATATCTGTAGCGTTTGAGTCCCAGCTCAGTACAGTCATATCAACTGTTCTTCAATAGTAGAAACGGGGGCAGCAGGTTCCAAATACAACCCTTTGTAATCCGCCCACCTTTTCCAAATTTTAAAATGTTTCTGGGGGCACCCTCTCGCCCTAAAGACAGGGATTTCCAGGCCCATGGTAAAGTCTAAGCCCTTCTTCCACACCGCCACTGACGGCGGGGATTCATCCTTCCACGCCCTGGCGATATCTCTCTTCGCCAAGGTGAGGCCAAGGAATAACAGGTGACGTTTGTATCTGTTGCCGCCCAGGCCCTCAGTGATATGCAACATACCCAGTCGTGGAGAAAGCGGGATGTCCCACCCCAGAACCTCTGATAGACATGTGGTCACCCCTCTCCAAAACCTCAACAGTGTTGTACACTGCCACACCGTATGTAGAAAGGTACCTTCCGCTTTCCCACATTGCAAGCAGTGTGGGGATGTGATCAGGCCGGCGTGCCACAGTCTGTGTCTGGTGTAGTAGGCCCGATGTAAATATTTGAATTGGATGAGTCGCAGGCGGGCCGCAATCGCCGCACTGCGCGGGGACTCCAATGCCTCCACCCAATCATCCTCATCCAGGGGACCCAGGTCCTGCTGCCACGTATCTCTAGTTTTGTGTAGTGTTGTAGGTGTATTGTTAAGGAGTGTGCAGTAGATTTTGGTTATTTTGTGGTCTCCCAGCTCACCCATAAAAACTTTTGCCTCTACGGGGTTAAAGTTGGGTATGTCTGCTTGTTGTGCTAAATACAGGGAGAAGGCATGTCTAAATTGGAGATACCTATAGAATTGTGAGCGGGGCATAGAGTATTTTGTCTGGAACTCTTGGAAGGACTTTAGGTTCTGACCATGCATAACTGCACCCACTGTGTCTATTCCGATGGCCTCCCAACCTCGAAAACCAGACAACTGTGCCAGCTGTGGCAGCTGTCCGTTACCCACTGAGGAGTTTCTCTTGTAAGCCTCCCCCACCAGCCCATTGTACGAAGTCCACGTTTCCAGATCGTGAAGACCGTTCTGGTTGCGGACGGCAGCTCCCTAAGTGTTGATGCAGAATATAAGATCGTATGTAGTGTATTATCGCCCAACAGCCAACGCACAACCGCATATGCTGGGTCTCCCCGATCACCATATCACCAATCATTAAGGACGAGAAGGTGCGCAGCCGCGTGGTATGCCTGAACATCCGGGGTGGCGACGCCACCACAGTATGTGGATTGAAAGCAAGTCCTCAGTGCTACTCGTGCAGCCCCGCCCCCCCAGAGGAACCGGGCCAGAATAGCATTTAGTTGACGAAACCATGTCGGTCATATTAGGTATGGATGGTTCTGGAGCTGATATAGGAGACGAGGCAAGGAGACCATTTTAAAAATGGCAGATCTGCCAAACATGGACAGATGCAGATGGGACCACATTCGGGGTCTGCTCACCTATCTGTGTCCGCAGCGGGCCAGATTTCTATCCCATGCAATAGTCTGAGACGCCGAGAGAAATACCCCCAGATATTTGAAGCCATCCAGGACCACATCCACCTCCCGCGACCATCCACCCAGCTGATTCCCCCCCCCCCCCCACGCAGCGGCCACAGACAGGATTTGCCTCGATTCATGTAAAGGCCAGATGTTTCACCAAAAATGTGCATGATTCTGAGAAGGCGTGGGCCGGTCCTATCAGGACGTGTGAGAAAGAACAATACGTCGTCCGCATACAGTGCTATGCGGTCCGAGACCCCCGACGGCCACTCAAAGCCATAGACCTGCGTATCCATTCTCACCCAGGCTGCCAACGGCTCCATGGCCAACGCGAAGAGATATGTGGAGAGGGGACATCCCTGACGTGTTCCCCGTCCAATAGTAAAGTGTCCCGAAACAGAGTCAGCCACCCGGACCGAGGCTGTTATGCCTGTATATAACAGACGTATGAGGTTCAATAAGCGGGGGCCGATATTTAGGTGGCTAAGCAAGGCAAAAAGGTAAGTCCAACTGAGGGAGTAGAAAGCCTTGTCGATGTCCGCAAGGAGGAGTGCGGCCGGTCCCTCAAGTCGTTCGACGGCACCTATAGAATTGTGTGCATGCCAGATATTATGCCGTGTAGCCCGGCTAGGCATGAAGCCGGCCTGGTCCGGGTGGACCAAGTCTGTAATATGGGAAACCAAGCGATTGGCGATTACCTTGGCCAGTAACTTAGCCTACACGTTGAGAAGAGATATCGGGCGATATGACGAGTAGTGTTCCGGGGGTCGACCCGGCTTTAGGAAAACGACTATCTCCGCGTGTCTCCAATCCGGCGGAAGACAGCCGTTCTCCACGGCCGCATCGAGAGCTGCCAGGTATGGATCCACCAATTGAGAGTGATATTTCTGAAGAAACTCGCATGGGAAGCCATTTGGACCGGGTGCCTTACCGGCACGGATATCTAACAACGCGGTTTGCAGTTCCTCCACTGACAATGGGGCATCTAGTGCCGCTCGCACATCATCAGATAGAGTCCGCGGGGAGAGGTCTTCAATGAACTTCTGGACGAGTTCTGCAGGTAGGGTCTCGCGGGGGGCATATAACTACGCAGAATACGTGGCAAAACAGTCAGCGATGTGCAACGGGTCTGTGGGTATTTTCCCGTCTGGGCCACGTACGCTCAGGAGGGTCTGTGGGTGTAGCGTCTGTTGACACAGGCGATATAACAGGGCACTGGATTTATATCCCCATTGGTAGATACGGCTGCGGGTAACGAGCCAGTAAAGTCGAGTTTCGTCCAGGAGCTCACTAGCATATAGTTGCTGTGTACTCAACAGCTGCCTGCACGCGGCGCAACCATTCTCCTCCCTGCTTGTACAAGGAGTTCAGCAGCTGAGCTTCAATCTGCAGTAACTTCTCGCGGCGCTGTCGGCGTCTCACAGCGCAGAAAGCAATGTCCGTCCCCCTAAGTGTGGGCTTCATCGCTTCCCATAAGGTTATATGGGAGTCTACCGTGCCCGTGTTATGTGAAAAATAGTCTGTGAGGGACGTAAGAATGTGCGACCTGTACTGCTCGTCCTGCAGCAGCCATGGCGAAAGTCGCCACGGGGTCTATGGACAATTGCAAGGAAACTGGCGAATGGTCCGATAAGCCCTGGGGTAGGATCTCCGCAGACATTAACCTGTGGACATGGAGTGTGGAAAGGAATATGTAATCAATGCGAGAGAAGGACTCATGAACTCCTGAAAAATATATGTATTCGTGGTCTGTGGGGTGTAGTGCCCTCCATGAGTCAACCCACCCCATCCCCTGAACCAAGGGCAGTAGTCTACAGTCTCGGATTGCTGTCGCCCGCTCCGTGCCGCGCCATCTGTCCCCTGTCGGGCATAATACATCATTCCAGCCCCCCCCCACAATCGTCAGGCCGGATGGGATCTCAGTCCACAGCGTTGTCAAACGCTCCATCAGGTTCCACTCAAGGGGGGGGAGCATAAATGCTTCCCAGCACAAGGGGTTCCCCATATAATGTTCCATAGACCACAATGAATCTACCCTGGGGGTCCGACCATGTCTTACAATGGACGAATGGGATGCCACGGTGTATGAGGATTGCTACCCCGCGGGATCCTCTAGTGAACCCAGCATGAAAGGTTTGAGCATATCCAAATCTTGCCAAGCATGGTGTCTTGGTGCCCATTAGGTGGGTCTCTTGGAGGAGTAGACTGTCAGCTTTGTACCGCTGGGCCTGTCGTAATACGGCTCCCCGCTTGATCTTGTCAATAAGACCATTGGTGTTCCAGCTGATGATCCGAAGTTCCCGGCCTCTAACCCCCATCGAGCCCGGCGTTATGACTGACATTGAGACATATGGACAAATGTTAATACCTGGATGGCTAAGTCAACCCAAACATTGCGTGTGCAGAGGCGGACCATGGCACTAATAGAACACAAACATTCCCCAAAAATTCCCCAAACAACCCCCCACCCCAACACCTCATAAACGCTGAAGTATCTGTCGCGGCATGATGTGACCACAGCCCCCAACGGGGGCAACGGCGACATGCAGCCAATGGATCCCCAATTTGAGTCCCCTGCACTTAGTAAAAGCTAGTGACCGGGGAACCTTTGTACAATTTGAGCCTGATTGTTCATGTTATCCAAATTGTATATGATTCATATAGTTACAGATCTCTGTGGTGCATCAGTTAGGAGGCCGCAGGTTCCAGCTGATCGTCCGACACTCGCCTACGGGATTTGCTGCGAGTTTTAGATCCCTTCTTGGAGCGCGATCGGCACCGCTGCATGCCATCTGCTTTGGGTGATTTGCGTCTAGTTCCCCTGAATGAGGAGTCCGAGTCAAGTCTGGGTAGAGTATGAAGTTTTATCTTCAGGGTTTCGTCCATCCAGCGAAATACCTCTTCTGGGGTCTCGAAGAAATGTGTACGTGACTGGTAGGCCACCCGCAGGCGAGCCGGATACAACAAGGAGTATTGAAGCTTAAGACCACGAAGACGAGCCTTGGCCTCAACAAATGACTGTCGGCGCTGTTGTATCAGTCTAGTATAGTCCGGAAATATCATGATGTGCTGGGAGTCGTAGGTAAGGGTATCTTTCACTCTGGCTTGCTGCAAAATAACATCTCTGTTCTTGTAATTGAGAAGCTGCGCTATTATTGGGCGAGGACGAGCGCCCGGTGGTGGCTTCTGCAGAAGCGCCTGTTGTGCGCGCTCAATTATGAAGCACGGAGAGAGTCCATCAGGTGGGAGCCACTCCTTGAGCCACCTGACAAGAAAGTCCTCCACGTTGTTTCTTTCGCATCCCTCAGGAAAGCCAACGAAGCGGAGATTATTTCTGCGGGCGCACCCTTCCGCATCTTCTACTCGCGCTGCCAGACCCCTTGTGAGCGTCTCCAGAGTAGTTACTTTTTTCTGGAGCGTGCCCACCGTGTCTTCCACTGTCGAGATCCGGGATTCTGTTTCCGTAATGCGCTGCACTGCATTAAATTGTGATATTTTTATTTACATAACATCAGTCAGGGCTCGCAATTCTCGCGGGTGGGGGGGGCGGAGGGGGCGTCGCGTGGGGGTTACAGAGAGGGCGGTAAAATAAAAATAAAACTTACCTGACCGGTCCCGCGCCGCCTCTGCTCCTGGGCCGGGTCCGCGTTTTCCTGCTCCTGAACAGGAACAGGCATGCTCCCTACCCTCCTGTAAGCCAATCACAACGCTGCAATGGCAGTGTAGTGATTGGTGCGGAAGTCCGGGCAGCGCCCAGCCGGGCACCTGTAGGGAGGCCATTTTCTCTATGTAGGCTGCATGCAGCCTACATAGAGAAAATGTAGAGTGCGCATGATTGCTTTGGTCGGCCCCAGGGCCGACCAAACAGTCATGGTACTCAGAGTGGTGCAAGCCACTCCTCCCCAACCCGCCCCCACCCGCACGCCCCCAATCAGGCATACCCCTGCCTTCTGCTTTCTCGCAGCGCAGAAGCAGAAAATAAAATGGTATTTAAAATACCATTTTATTTTCTGCTTCTCGCACTGCGAGAAAGCAGTAGGGCGGCGCTCCTCCGCCCTAATGGAGGAGCCGCCCCTGCATAACATTCTGTCAGCAATGGATTTAGGAAGTGAGATGTTACACAAGAATAAAAACATTTGTCTTGCTTTCCATTTGGACACTTGTATTGTTAAAATCCAAATACTAAAATATTCTAAAAGCATTCATTATTATTGTAATTTTTGCACCAAAATTAAAAAAACAACTTTAAAATGTATTGCATAAATTCATCCTTTTGCACATTGTTCTTTCTGCATGTATCCTGCTGAAAGAAACTTTGCATAATAGATAATGAAAACATTTGCTTTTGCCAACAGGCTGCAGTCTTCTCCTTCGAAATGTTATATCTTACCTAAGGAAAAATACAGAGACCAACAATGACCAGGCAGATGAAAACTATTTAACTATATTTTTCTGTTTTACAGGGAAGAACATTTTGCACGTTTCTTTGTCATGCATGTTTTAAAGGCCTTTTGTTAGCAACACAAAAATGATGTTGAGTACATTTTTAATCTGTTAATCAGCTTTCTCAACACTGCACCTTCTGCACCATTTATAGCTATGTCCCTGGGCAACAGTTATGTCCAATTGATTACATATTTGTAACAGTTGCCCTCTTTCAGAAGTTGACATTTTACACCAGGAAGGGGGTGATCAATCTCCAGCCTTGTTAAGAAGCTTTTCCTGTCCTTAATGCCTCAGCACCCTCTCGGATGCCAAAGGGTTTCCTCAAGTGTGTTTGAACGCATTTACATTCTGCTCATCGGGTGTTGTTTACTTAACTCCAGATATTTTTACCTAGAATGGATGATCTACACTGTTTAGGGAGTGCCCACATGCAATTTATATTAAAATATATCATGTTTATTGTCCTTAATTTATAAACACAAAATCTTAACAGTCTCTGCTTTTGAGCTCCAGGACGCTTCTGCTGAAGCAGCCGAGCACTTTACAAATGTCATTGATTTATTGATTACAACAAATCATAAAGCTTTTTCCTTGTTTTTAAATTTTTTTGGTTAATCAACATCTCACAGAAGTTCTTACTTGAACATGCCTTATTACCATTTCATAGCATCCTTCTATTTTTATCATCACACAATATTGCAAGTTCTTCCTTGTTCCTATATTGTATAATGTAAAGAGCAGCAACGGTTTTCTAAACAATTGCCGATGCAGCACTTTAGTGTCTCTTTTTGTTAACCCTACCTTCTTCAGGACACAACATACAATCAAATTTCTCTTGACTACTTTAAAACAGGTATATAATTTTGTGATCCCCAGTATTATTTTAAAGCCGCCATAAAACTGTCCTAGATCAAGCGTAGTCCAATTCCAGAATTTAAATGCCCTAAGTAACTTTTGCATGTACAGATAAAGATTCTGCCCATTTAAAAACTTGAGGTCAGATGTACTGTCTTTTTGCAATCGCAAAGGGTCCAATTGCCATAATCGGGCTGTTTGTGACCTTTAAAAGGCCATTTGGTATGTAAAAAACACAAATTGAGATTTGGTAACACATTACCTAATTAATCAATCAATCATGTCACTTATAAAGCGCACTACATACCCGCGAGGGTCTCAAGGCGCTGGGGGAAGAGGGGGGTGGTGCTGCTACTGATCGAAGAGCCAGGTCTTGAGGAGTCTTCTGAAGGCCAGTAGGTATTGGGTCTGCCGAAGGTTGGTGGGGAGGGTGTTCCAGGTCTTGGCGGCGAGGTGGGAGAAGGATCTGCCGCCGGCGGTCGTTTTCCAGATGCGGGGGACTGTGGCGAGGCGAGGCTGGTGGAGCGGAGCTGGCGGGTGGGGGTGTAGAAGCTGAGTCGTCTGTTGAGGTAGGCTGGTCCGGAGTTGTGGAGTGCTTTGTGTGCGTGGGTGAGGAGCTTGAAGGTTATCCTCTTGTTGACAGGGAGCCAGTGCAGGTCTCTCAGGTGGGGTGTGATGTGGCTGCGTCGGGGGATGTCGAGGATAAGACGTGCAGAGGCGTTCTGGATGCGTTGCAGCCGTCTCAGGAGCTTAGCCGTCGTTCCTGCGTAGAGGCGTTTCCGTAGTCCAGCCTGCTGGTGACGAGGGCCTGGGTGACTGTTTTTCTTGTTTCGGTGGGGATCCACTTGCAGATCCTGCGGAGCATTCGGAGGGTGTTGAAGCAGGATGAGGAAACGGCGTTGACCTGCTTAGTCATGGAGAGGGTGGGGTCGAGGATGACCCCTAGGTTGCGTGCGTGGTCGGTGGGTGTCGGGGCTGTTCCCAGTGATGTCGGCCACCAGGAGTCGTCCCATGCTGAAGGGTTGGAACCAAGGATGAGGACCTCCGTCTTGTCCGAGTTCAGCTTCAGGCGGCTGGTCCTCATCCATTCGGCGACGGCCTTCATTCCTTCGTGGAGGTGGGCTTTGGCGGTGTGAGGGTCTTTGGTGAGGAGAGGATCAGCTGGGTGTCGTCGGCGTAGGAGATGATGTTGAGGTTGTGCTGTCGGGCGACGTGGGTGAGGGGTGCTATGTAGATGTTGAACAGCGTTGGGCTGAGGGAGGAGCCTTGGGGTACGCCGCAGATGATCTTGGTGGCTTTGGATCGGAAGGGGCGAGGCGGACGCTTGTGTTCTGCCGGAGAGGAAGGATGTGGTCCAGTCCAGGGCCTTCTCTTGGATCCCGGCGTCGTGAAGGCGTGTTCGTAGTGTGTGGTGGCAGACCGTGTCGAAGGCGGCTGATAGGTCCAGGAGGATGAGGCTGCTGTTTCTCCGTTGTCTAGCAGGGTCCTGATGTCATCGGTGGCGGCGATGAGGGCGGTTTCGGTGCTGTGGTTGCTGCGGAAGCCGGACTGGGAAGGGTCCAGGATGTTGTTCTCCTCGAGGTAGCGGGTCAGTTGTTTGTTGATGATTTTCTCGGTGACCTTCGCGGGGAACGGGAGCAGAGAGATGGGTCGGAAGTTCTTGAGGTCCTTGGGGTCTGCCTTGGGTTTCTTGAGTAAGGCGGTGATCTCGGCGTGCTTCCAGCTTTCCGGGAAGGTTGCTGTCTCGAAGGAGATGTTGATTATTTTCCGGAGATGGGGCGCGATGGCTGTACTGGCTTTGTTGAAGACGTGGTGAGGGCACGGGTCTAGCGGTGAGCCGGAGTGGATGGTGTTCATGATCTCGCTGGTGTCCTCGTCGTTGATGTTGGTCCAGGAGAGCAGGCGGTTGGTGGTTGTGGGGGCAGTGGTCTCGGTGGTTGCCGGGGCGGTCGTGGTGTTGAAGCTGTCGTGGATGTCGGCGATTTTGCGGTGGAAGAAGATGGCCAGTGAGTCGCACAGGTCTCGCGACGGCGGGATGTCGGTGTTGGAGCTGGGGTTGGAGAGTTCCTTCACGATGTTGAAGAGCTCTTTGCTGTTGTGTGCGTTGTTGTCTAGGCGGTCTTTGAGTGAGGCCCTTAAGTTTGTTTTGTGACTACATACCGATATGCTATTTGAAAGGGGCATGTTAATGGTGTCCATTCCAAAAACTGATTTGGAATCGAATGTATTAATATTTTCCGGTCACAAAATAATAATACCCATTCACAAATGGGAAGGAGTCCACAAGGCACCCCTTTCCCTTTGTGAATTGTCAAAACATTTTTAAGTGTGGGCAGTGGTCCACTCTTAGAAAGTGTTAAACTTTTCATTTTTTTAACGCAACCTGTTTTCCTTTAAGGAAAACAGGATGCATTTAAAAAAAAAAAAAATGATTGCTTTATTTAAGATACAAGTGCAGACATGGTAGTCTGCTGACCCCAGCAGGCCGCCATCCCTGCGATGGCTGCAAATTGTACTGGGTCACAAATTGCGATCTACCTCATTAATATTCATGATATAGGTTGAATTGCGACCAACTACGATTCAGTATTTTGCAAACTGACCTATTAGTACATAGGTCGGTTCGCAAAAGGCCACACTGATCGCAAAAATACTGGTAGCAAATTGCGACAGTATTTTACAACCAGAGCTTGTGCAACTTGCCCTTGATTCCATTACTGTGCAGATATATTCTGACTCCACATATACACTGATACAGTATTCCTGTGCAAGATTTCACCAATCTCTCAATTCGAAAAGTGCTTAAATTACATGCATCTAATATACGCCGTCAACATCTCAAATAATTCCACATGCCTTTTGTAATGGTGTCACAGATGCGTGTTACATATGTAACTAAACCATATAAAAGTCACCTGAAGTTTGATTGTATGTTGTGTCCTGTAGAAGGTGGGGTTAACCAACACAGCGATAAACATGATAAATTTTTAAATAAATTTGACATTAATTGTAATGATGTTACACTTCAATACACAGGTTTAATAATTTAGTAGTGTGCTCCCTCAATTGTGACGATATAGCAAATAGTCTAAGACTAAACATTATGTAAATGTTTGGGCAATAATCAACAAGAGTTATTTTTGTTGTTCTTTGTATTGAGCTAGTCCATTAGTGTTCCATTTTTCCTTTTAAAAGTCTCCTTAACTCTTTCCTTCATCTTCTTTTTTTGTTTGTATTGCTTCTTGCAGCTCCCTAGACAGTCCTACTGGGCTGCCTGCTTGCCAACTATTTCATCTGCAATGTGTGCAGGGCCGGACTGGGACAGCAAACCAGCCCTGGCAATTACGTCTGACTGGCCCGAGGGGAGGGGGTTGCTGGCGGGACCACTGCTGGGGGGAGAGGGGGGGGTTTGGTGCTGGCGGGACTACTGCCTGCTGCTGCATTTTTGTTACAAGGGGCCGATTTTGCTGCACTGCTGCAAAACCGGCCCCCAGTAACAAAAACTGGCCCCCACCCTTCCAGCCCACCAGGGAAACGCCCGGTACCCGCTACGGCCAGTCTGGCCCTGAATGTGTGCATTCTGTGCAGCCACTATTTCTAAACTGGGCAGCAACCTTGGTATGGTATTGTCTACAGAATATTACTGTTTTTCCGTTTCAAGATGGCCATCTTGTTTAGAAGAATTATGTTGGCCACCTTGGAGCCGTACAACAGTGATACACTATACACTTGCTATTAGAAGGTGGCCACAATGTTTACTGAGTAGCCATCTAGTAATGGTATAGTGCATAGTGCACTGTTGTCACCGGTCCAAGATGGCCAACACATTGCTGCTAAATGTGGCAGCTATGTTAGAACTTTGAAACATCATTACAGTATGTACAATACTATTACAAGATGGTTTCCCGCCACCATATTAACTTTATTTTTGTGTTGCAAGCATATGCACGCCAAGTTTAGCAAATGGCTGGGCCTGAACTGGGGTGGCGAAGTGAGCTAAATAATAATGATGGATTTAAACTAGATCCGATAGTGACTGGGGGTGAGTGTCTGAAAAGTTTCAGCGCTCCGTACATCATCTTATTGTGTTTGCATTGTTCGCCAAGTTTAGGTGGCATCATGTTTTCTTTTTTTCTACTTTTATTCTTTTTGTTCAATATGTCTGAGTTTGTGTGGCTGTTTTTTTACAGATGGAGAAGTGGATGGATGAATGGATGTATGAGTGTAAGGATGAGTGACACAGTGCCTGTACGAGGATTTATTAAGTTCTTAAACTCATCAATGACCGAAGAGGCAATTTAAATTAAAGCCTGGCCTATTAGAATTGCCAGGTTTTTTTCAGGCATGGATAAGTTACTTAACTTTGTGAAGCCATTTTCCTAGTAGTACTCTATTGATCCATTGCTGCCTGTCAACAGGCAGTCTAGCATAGAAGTTTCAGAGTCCAAGTGTGGAGCATGCAGGGGGGGGGGAGAAGAAGGAGGCTGGCAAGTGTGTGATCACCGTGAAGTGTGCTACCACCAAACACTGATGAGGTAAAAGGTATGGTTACTATCACTACTACCACCACCATAAAAAGTCCTATCAAGTTCCCCAGGTCAATCATGTGTGATATGCTGCTCCAGTACGGGTTTTTTCTTTGAATTATATAACCTGTAGTGTAATTTATTCCAGTATAAACCAGCACTACAAGTCCCAGAATTCAGAGGAAAACACCTTGACTACAGCAGCACATCACACATAGACATGGGAAATTTAGCATCTATGCATGACTGGGGCGGGAACTGGGAGGGGTGTGGACACTGCGAGTGTGCTCGCAGCAAAAACGCTTTGGGGAAGCCGAAAGGTCTGCCTTTAATGTGCTAAATCATGCAAACACCAGTTCTTCATAGCAGTTTGTATGCACTTTCTATGCTCATGACGCTCAGCTCGTCATGCTGCGCGGTGCTCGAACCCGCCCACTCAATGAAACGCCCCGCACAGGGCGAAAATCGGCCGCGCACACAAGGGGTTAAATGTAGAGATGATGTCAATGCTTCTCATCTTTGCACTCACGCTTGCGTTTGTACGCGCAATCATTTCTTTCTGTATTCAGATATGGGGCTGTTATTCTGGTTTGCTCTTTATTTCGCTCGTATTTTACAAATAATTATTTATTTCCATAACTAAACATACACTCATACGTGTTTTTCTGATCCATAGGCTGTCTTCACTTTTTATAGCCCTTAGTCCTGTCACCGTGTCTAATTGTCCTTCTTCTATGTCAGTTGTAGTCGGTAGCGCTCCATGTTGATCCACGCAGGAGCCAATGGCTGCTGCCCGCTAGGCTCTAACCAATGAAAATATTGCAAGGCAGCAGGCCAGCCAATCATAGAGCGGAGTAAGGGGCGGTACATAACCCCCACAGGACCGCCAGCCATCCCAAAGAGCACCTGGTGAGTGCCACGTAGGAGGGAGTTGTTTTGTTGTGCTTACTTATATCTTGCAATGAGAGCTTTGTCGGGTCACAGCATGGGTCCACCTTGCCTTTCGTCTATTGATTCGAAGTCGAAAATGTTGTATGCTTAAATTAGCTAATAAGAACATCTATTATTTATAGCGCTTAGAGAGAAGAGAGTTTGGTATGAACCGCTATTTAAAAGCAAACGGGTATTAATAATAGCAGTATACATCCCCGAGGCTCGGTAGAACATTGCAGTGTCTCAGTGCTTAAGTCTACTAATTCAAAGTTTCTGTATAATTTTCTTATAAAACTAGGCAGAATGGCAACACACTTTTATTCTAAATATCGTAAATATTGCTGTCACGAGAGAGCGCCTTTATTTGTAGTGTCTACCTCAGACTGGAAATGTTGGAATCTGCTTCTGATGCCGCAGGTTATTGTAGTCGTGATACCATATACATAACATCTTCCTGGGTCTTTAATATCTTCCGCGGCGGAAGTTGCAGTCTGCTCGAGGTACCACAGACTGTGAATTTGCAGCCTGCTTTTGATCTCTCACGCAGAGAATGTTAGTTTGCATGAGTGTCCCCCCCCCGGGCATGGCACTCTATTCCCACCACCGATGTCCCCGGACAGCTCAGGTGCCCTCATAGCCAAGACACTCCCCTTCCCAGGTGTCCCCAGCCCTGGAGCTGCTGCTAACCCTGCCCCCCCCCCCCCCGCTCTGACAGGTGTTCTTAGCTCAACGAGGGCGGGTCTAAAAAGCTTACACTATGTGCCTGGTGTGCGAGGAGCAGAGTGCGGCTCCGGCTTGAAACCGGGATTATTGAGGGCTCAGACCGGCCAAGATCTCAGGCTGGGACCACATCACAGGTATGTTTAAGGTGTTTCGTTCGTGCCAACTCGCCAGCATTTGGCGAATGCATTGACGTGACACAAAATTATGGAGCTCCCTGTAGAATGTGATTAGAGGCCCATGAGTCTTCTATATTTCACAGATTTTCATTGGTCTTGGGCTGAATGGAGGCCCACTGAAGGTTGGGACCCTTGAACGGTTCTCCCTTTAACGCAGGGGTCTGCATTAAGCGTGTGCGATCCTCTTTTTATGTATTTTCACCCTTCTGGTGAATAAAATGTTTCTCTAGTGGTGTCACCCTCTAAATTATTCGTCCCGCATCACCTTATTGGGATCACCCTGCTAAACGCTTAACTTCATCCGCATTTTAAATCTTGAGGCGACTGCATTTTTTTTCATTCCACCATTGAGACCATATGGGTTTATCGAGGCCACTTAGTGCCTATAAACGATCACAAACCGAGGTACCTTTTAAGATGCCCCTGCATGGACAGGGCGACTCCCTTCCTATTTGTGCTGCATGCTGTGGTGCGGGTTAGTTGTACATTCGGGGAGGTTGTCTGCTTGTCCCGGGAAGCTATCTTTTCAGTCTCTTTCGGGTAAAGGCTGTGACATCTTTCACCTGCGATGATCATCATCATCCTATCCAGTATCCACTCCCTGCCTTCCTCCTATCCCGCTCCCGACAAACCAAGGGTCAAAGATAAAAGGACCACCTTCTAATTAATTTTAGCACTTTTCCTGAAATTCGCCTGCAATACTTTTCAAACGGCACGCAGGGACAGCGTCTGACTTGTCTGTAAGATAGTTGGCAAGTTAACCACCTGCTGTTGCTATCTGCCTACAGCCTTGGGTTACTGGTTCAAATCCCAGAAGCAGGGTACACTCAGCACTTCATGTTTTGTCGGCAAAGAAATTCAGTTATTTAATCGTTCTTCCCTGACATCTGCGGCGATCTACAGGTGCTGAGTTCGAATAGCGCAAGACCGACTCATCCATCTTCATTACGTCGGTAGATTGGGCACCCTAAATCATAAAACCTGGTTTGTGCGTGCGCGTTCAGTGCTTAGAAAAGGCAGAAGTGCTCTATTAAACGCTATATTGAAAGAAGTTATTTTGCGGTTGTTAAAATGAGTGCCACTGAGATTATTACAGATGTACTTAACTGGTCTCGTAAGGGAAGGAAGTATGCGCCCTCGCTGACTTTGACTCTGTATAGCTCTTTTTCCTATATTCTGTTTTACATTTTCTACAAGTCTCCTAGCCCGAACGTGCATTTTGCGAGCTTGCCTGCCCGCGCATTCTTTTGTTCTAACAGCATGCACTGTAGATTGGACTGATGTTTGAACACCTTGATGGTGACCTCCCCACTACTACAAATATCCTGGGAGACTTCCAGGGGCACAACTAGGCCAGAACTTCAGGGAGGGGTGGGGGGGGGAGGGAGAGGGGCGTAGCAGACACTACATTTCTGGGGGGACAAGGACAACCTTGTGGACTTAACAGTGACCCAGTACAAATCGCCCCTTGTGTGAGTCCGTACACCAGTTGAACGAATACAATTGCATACTTTTTAAGTGAAATATAGAGAAAGGCAGGCATGTAGTCACAGTTTGCAAGTATGCTTTATTGTTATTTACGTTTACAAAGTAATTAGACCAAATGTGGAAAAATCATGTATATTTTTTTTATAGTGCCACTCACACTCAGTTCTGTGATCTGCATGATACACGTTTTTTGCAGCAGGCACATTAACCCTCCGTGCTACTTTACGATGAGCCAAAACTTTCACTAGACAAAATTCCGCACTCTCACTAGTAGGAACATTAATCACCAGTTATCCTGACATTTTTATTGTTGCTTGAAAACTGCCTGATGCACAAGGAAGTTCATGTGCTTTTAAACCAAAAATTATTTTTAACCCTTTTGCTGCTAGGCCTCCCAACCGTGCTGAGCCTTTTTTTGGCTATTAGGGGTAGTTCGCGCTTAGGCCCTGTAACGTTTTATCCACATAAGGTATCCATGCCAAATTTGCATCCTTTTCTTCCAACATCATGAGGATTTCAAAGGTACCCAGGGTTTGTGGATTCCCCTGGAGGGGACCCAGAAATGAGCCAAAATACAGCTACATTTTGTTGTTGTTGTAAAAATGGGGAAAAAGTGCTGCAGAAGAAAGCATCTGTTTTTTCCCCCTGCAAGTAGTATCAACAAAGGGTTTGTGGTGCTGAAATCACCATCTTCCCAGCTTTCAGGGACAGGCAAACCTTTATCAGAAAACCTAAATTTTCTACACAGTTTTGACATTTTACTGGGACATAGCCTATTTTTGCGCTTTCAACCTCCTTCCAGTTAGTGGTAGAAATGCGTGTGAAACCAATATTGGATCCCAGAAAGCTATACATTTCTGAAAAGTAGACAAAATTCTGAATTCAGCAAGGGGTCATTTGTGTAGATCCTTCAAGCTTTTTTTTTTTAATAGAAACTAACAGTTGAAAATAGGAAATATTGAAAATGAGTTGAAAAAAACAGCCATTTGTGCCAACGTTTTCACCCGTAACTTCTTTTAAGTATGACAGATTTTTGAAAGCAATATACTATCACATCCGCTGGACCCTTCAGGTTGTGGGGATATATAGGACTTGTAGGTTCACCAAGAACCCGAGGAACCCAGAGCCAATAACTGAGCTGCTTCTTGCTATGGTTTTTCATTGTGTACATGGTATATATCAATTCATTTGGTAAAATATAAAGAGTGAAAACAGGTATCAAGGACACTAATGTATTTCCGAAATGGGAACAAAATATAGATTTTCAGAAGCAGTAGTTATTTGCATATCTCCGAAATTGTGGGTACCCATACTAGCATGTGAATTATAGGCCATTTTTCAAAGTGACTTCTTTTTTTACACATTGTCTTACATTTGGATGGCAGAAATGCATAGAAAGTCAATAGGTAATAATGGTTGCTGTACAATTCTGTGTTCCCCTAAGTCTCCTGATAAAAATGGTACCTCACTTGTGTGGTAGGCCTAGTGCCTGCAACAGGAAACGTCCCGAAACACAACATGGACATATCACATTTTTCTAGTGAAAACTGACCCTTTTTCGCAATGTGCCTAGCTGTGGATTTTAGACTTTAGCTTAGCCGGCACCTGGGCAAACCTAGCAAACCTGTACATTTTTGAAAACTAGACACCCAGGGGAATCCATGATGGGGTGACTTGTGTGGCTCTCACCAGGTTCTGTTACCCAGAATCCCTTGCAAACCTCAAACTGTGTAAAAAAAACAAAAGCATTTCGGTGATGGAAAGTTCTGGAATCTGCGTGGATCCACAAACTTCCACCCACCCCGAAGTCTCCTGATAAAAATGGTATCTCACTTGTCTCGGTTTAAAAAATCACTTTTTTCACACATTTGTGTGTGGGATAACTGTGCCAGCACATATGTCCTACCACCCAGCGTTCCCCTTGGTCTCCTGAGTAAAATGATACCTCACTTGTGTGGCTGTCCAATGCAGAATCAACTAAAAACTTTTTTTTTTTTTTTAAATGTAGCGCTTAAAATTCGCTGTGCTATACCCTTAAACACTATGGTTTTTGGCCCCTCCCAGTCACAGGCCCTTGGCTCACCAACACAAGTGAGGTATCATTTTACTCGGGAGACCGAGGGGAACGCTGGGTGGTAGGACATTTGTGCCGGCACGGTGATCCGACACAAAAATGTGTGGAAACAGTGTTTTTCCCAGCTAAATTTGAGGTTTACAGGGGATTCTGAGTAGGAAAACGTTGGGGGATCAACACAAGCCATACCTCCCTGGACTCCCAGGGTGTCTAGTTTTCAGAAATGTGTGGGTTTGGTAGGTTTCCCTAGATAGCCGCCGAGCCCAGGGCCAAAAACCCAGGTGCCCCCCCTTGCAAAACCAGGTCGTTTTGTGTTGGGTAATTTTGATGTCTCCACAATGCGTTCTGGGCCCTTGCCTGTCGCGGATACTTGGCTCACCCACACGAGTGAGGTACCATTTTTATCGGGAGACCTGGGGGAACGCTGGGTCGTAGGAAATTTGTGTCAGCCGGTGATTTCCCCCCCAAACTTTACCACACAGACATTTGTGAAAAATGTAGTTTTTTTAAAGCTATATTTGAGGTATGCAGGGGATTCTAGGTAGGAAAACGTTGAGGGGAGGGGAGTGGTCCACGCAACCCATACCTCCCTGTACTCCCCAGGTTGTCTATTTTTCAGGAATGTGTGGGTTTGGTAGGTTTCCCTAGATGGCCGCCGAGCCCGGGGCCAAATACCCAGGTGACCCCCCCCCCCCTTTCAAAACCAGGTCATTTTATGATAGGTAATTTATAAGTCTCCACAGTACTATTTGGGCCTTTTCCTGTTGCAGCCACTATGCCTACCCACACAAGTGAGGTACCATTTTTATCGGGAGACCTGGGGAAAAAGATCTATGTAAGTGATGGGGTGTAATACTTCCCCCAAATTCCAGCAAGCAAAACAATTTAACAGATTTCTTGTAGTTGATTTAAGGGAGAGTAGACTTCTCCCCTGAGAATTGTTTGGGATCAAATTTCTAAAACGCTGCAGACCCTTATAGGGCATTCATGAAATATTCCAGTACTTTCATGGTGCCCCAGGGAAATCTGGCTTTACCTGGGAGTAGATCTGATTTTTTTTTTCAAATGTCTTAAGTCTGAAATAACTTCCATTTTACCCAGGTCCTCATTTTTCCCATGAGTGACCCCATTCTGCCAAGGAGTATATTCAAAATAACAGTGCCAGATGGGTACCTCTAAAAATTCCCTCCGGTATGCAAGGGCCAGCATTTTCCCATTGACACCACCTGTAAAATGAGTACAAGAAATCTTACGACAAGAGTTACCTCAAATAGCAGTTCCAACATTTTGCAACCCCATATGCTAAGAATTACGTGCATCATGTCAGGGCCTTCGGCCAGGTGGGGTGGCGCGTATTCTGTGTCCCTGACACTGGGAATGACTGAGTTAGCAGCTTTCTCAGTTAGACAGCTCGAGCTCCCACAGCCTATGATGGTGTCTTCATAGAAGCATGTCAAGGTCTGCAGTTTGCCATAGGTAACACCTCCCATCCATATGCTGTTAGTGCCCTTGTCCATAAGGCAAGAATAACCTCCAGTATGCCAGACCAGCAGCCCACGTGTACGCGTAACACACATGCAATGACACACGCACATTCTCTCACACACACATTTTCACCATGTCTCCTGCACTCTTTTGTACGTTTGTACTCTGTCACGCTCACACACAGACACAGTGCCACTCAAACTTCCATTAGTCAATTTGCTTTTTTTGTGTTGGAAATTCTTGCCCTGCTGCTTCTGCTATACCTGCCTTGCCTTTTAGTGAAACTTAATAAAAATATATTTTCTATACACTATTAAAAAATAATAATATATATTGCCTTGTCAATGTTTGTTACAAGTATGATGTGAATAAAAAGTGCACCTCCTTAAAATAGCTGTGCAGGGCTTATATTTGGTTTCATGTGTGTATCAAGCAGTTACAGTATTGGAAATTAGCTAATCTACATTCTAACATGTAATGTCACAGCATTCAAATGTTCTTATGAAATGCTTGACTTCTTCGCAACCATGGATTTCATCCAGTAACACTTTACATTTTGGGGTTTTTGAGACCCAACTTACAATGTAAAAAAAACCTAAGTGTCCTGGAATAAAGCATTGTGGTAAATGGAAAGCCAGTAATGGCTGAAGGTGTCACATGATCCTCAATCTTGCACCAAACCCCAAACCCTCAGCCCTAGTCTCCCTCCTTGTGCCATTTCACTTTCTCAGTCCACTCTCTCCTCTAACACCAGCCCCGTTGTTGCAGATAGAATTAAGTAGACATCTAGTTCTATGGAAAGAGCTGGTATTCTGTGGGTGCTTTTGTAGAAATATGTGTAGATTCATGAGAGTTATGTAATTTCTATATGTGCAGAGTAAGAGGTGTGCTCATGTAAGTGCTGGGTGATGGTGAATAGTGTGAGTGAATGCAGCATGAGTGGTGCGAGTGTAGGGTGAAAAATATGCAGATGAGTGTCGGGTGAGCTGCATGAATGCAATGTGAGAAGGGGGCCCATGTGAGTGACAGGTGAGAGGAGTGCATGCAGAGTGAGATGAGTGTGCAGGGTGGTGTGAGCGGTGTATATGCAGGATGAGCGGCGAGAGTAAAGAGTGATTTGTGAGAGTGACTGGTGAGTGCATGGTGAGAGGAGTTAGTGCAGAATGAGTGGTGTGTCCCTATGAGTTCTGGCAGACTATAGTCCTTGTGTGCAGGCAGGATGAACAGAATGCCTGTATGAATGCAGGCCGAGAGGGTTGTCCGTGTGAGTGCAGAGTGAGAGGTGTGACTCCAGGGTGAGCGCTGTGCTTGTTTGATGGGTGTGAGTGTATGGTGAGGGCGGTGCCCATATGAGGGAAGATGTGAGTGCAGATGTGAGTGAAGGGTGAGCTGACCGGAGTGCCTATGCGAGTGCACAGTGAGCGATGTGACCGTGTAAGAGTAGGGTGAGAGGAGTGACAGCAGGGTGACTGATGTGACATACGAATTTGGGTGAGGGTGAAAGTGCAGAGTGGGAGGAATGAATGCATGGTGGGAAATGTGCTTGTTTGAGTGAGATTGCAAAGTGAGCAGTGAGAGTGACAGGTGAGTGAAGTGTCACATGAGTGCAGGGTGAGTGTGCTTGTGTAAGTGCAGGATGTAAAGCGTGAATGCATGGTGAGTGGTGCGCTGATGTGACTGCAGGGTATGCGGAGGGAGAACGGCGTGAGTTCATGGCAAGGGACATGAGTGCAGTGTGGTCGCTGTGAGTGCAAGGTGAGCGGTGTGCTTGTGTGAGTGCCGGGTAAGAGTAGGATGAATGGTGTGAGTTAGGGTAACAGCGTGTGTGCAGTGTGATTGCTGTGAGTGCAGGGTGAGCATGAAAGTGAAGGGTGAGTGATGTGAATGAGGCGTGAGTTGTCTGAATGTAGGCTGTATACCCAGACACCCGGAGTAACTCAGTATTGTACTGACGGCTGGCCTAGGGTTTCAGATATGTTAAACTATTACTATTATGGCATAAATCAGGGATGGAGGCTGGAGGAAATAGTGTGCTGATCCTGCAACAAACTTTCAGTCTCCTGATTACGGATGCCAGCTGAGCGGATTTCTACCGGCACCACCTGTAGTTTGATGTCCCGGCCAGTACAAAAATAAGCAAAACCACCTAAAGTTGGTATTTTTACCACTTATTTGTACATACTTCAAACAGCAAATACAAATAGAAACCATTTTAAAATGTGTTCTAGGGCTGCATTACAGATCCACGACTAATAATTGCAGTTTAAGTTTGATTAAACAAATGGAAACAAAGATAAAAAAGTCATGTTACAAATTAATGCATACCATTGTATTTACAGCCCTGTTTAGTTTCAAGGGGAGGCCTTTGCAGACTCTTTAAACAACAACAATTGTCCGCTAGTTTTCTTTTGGAAAGGTGGCCTTTTCACTAAATGCATTCTCCCACTGTTGAAGTAAAAATAAAATACAAATATAAGGAATAGTGAATAGGCAGAGTGGGGGCCCAGGGGGCTACTGGAACCAGTGAACAAAGCAAACTAAGCCTCCTTAACCAGTTCCAAAGGGATGTAAATGGTCTTTAAAGACCTGTGAAACTCTGGTGCGGTTGGAGATGACACTCCAGACACTGCTCAGCCGAGCCCATAGCAGCTCAAGCTGCAGCAGCCGGGGCTGAGACAGACAATCACAGGTAACTGAAGGCAGGTCACCGGTCAAGTGCAGGGCCATTATAGGTAGTGCTTTCGTGTGCTAATGGCCCTGCGAATCACAGAAGGGAGAGGGGAAATTCTTTTGTCCCCCTTGCCCCCCACCACTCATGTCCCCTGTGTCCCCCCCACTCCAAAATCTGTGGGGATATATTCCTGTGTCCCCCACACTTCCTATGCCCATGGGGAGGGTGGATAAGACTCCCAGCCAGGGCCGGCTCGAGCGCTGGGGGCGGCCGTTACAAAAGTCTTTTTTTAGCGCCCTCCTCCCCCATGAATTCCCTCACTACCACTCTCCAACAACGCACCTCATCTCTGACGTACATTTCATCTTTTTATAGTGCTACTTGTAGTCCACTCACACTCAGTTCTGTCATCTGCATGGTACATGTTCTTTGCAGCAGGCACATTAACCCTCTGCGCTACTTCATGATGAGCCAAAACTGCCACTAGACAAAATCCGAACTCTCACCAGTAGGAACATTAATCACTAGAGTTATCTTCACATTTTATTGTCGCCTGAAAACTACCTGATGCACAGGGAAGTTAATGTGCTTTTAAAACAAAAATTATTTTTTAACACAGCTGCCCCCACCAAAGTCCATGCCAGGTGCCAGTCGCACTGCCCTAAAGCCATTACTACTCCCAGCAATGGGGCATGACAAGCTTTTCCAGAAAAGGTGTGAGAGCTAACCTCATAGCCATTATATGAGAAAAAGATCTATGTAAGTGGTGGGGTGTGATACTCTTCTCCCCCCCCCCCCCCACTTCCATCAAGCAAAACAAGTTAACAGGTCTATAGTAGATGATTTAAGGGAGTGTAGATTTCTTCTCTGAGAATTTGTTGACACTTTTGGGATCAAATTTGCTAAAACGCTGCAGACCCTTATAGGGCATTCATGAAATATTCCAGTACTTTCATGGTGCACCAGTGAAGCCTGGCTTTTCCTAGAAGTAGATCTCGTTTTTTTCCCAAATTTCTGAAGTCAGAAATTACTTCCACTATACCAAGGTAGTCATTTTTTCATGGGTTAGACCCTTATGCCAAGGAGTACATTCAATATGACAGTGCCAGAAATTTACCATAGATATTTCAGCCACCGTCATGGGCACCTCTAAAAATTCCCTCTGGTATACAAAGGTCAGCATTTGGTCATTTACACCCCCTATAAAATGAGTACAGGAAAAGTTAGACAAGAGTTACCTCTAAATATCAATTCCAACATTTTGCTATGGATCCAGCCCATATGATAAGAATTACATGCATCATGTCAGGGACGTTGGCCAGGTGTGGTGGTGCATGTTCTCTTTGTGCTGCTGGATATGACTGGGCTAGTGGTTTTCTCAGTGAGACAGTTCGAATCCCCACAGCCAATGATGGTGTTTTAATAGAAGCATGTCAGGGCCTGCAGTTTGCCATAGGTAACACCTCCCATCCAAATGCTATTAGTGCCCTTGTCCAAAAGGCAAGAATAACCTCCAGTATGCCAGCAGCACACTTGCACGCATAACACACACATACATTCTCGCTATATCTCTTGCACTCTTTTGTACATTTGTACTCTGTCACAGTCAACACAGACACGCTGCCACTCACACTTCCATTACTCAATCTGCTTTTGTGTTAGAAAAGCTTGCCCTGCTGCTTCTGCTATACCTGCCTTGCCTTTTAGTGAAGCTTAATAAAAACTTATTCTCTATACGCTATTCAAAAATAATACTATATTGCCTTGTCAATGTTTGTTACAAGTATGATGTGAATGAAAAGTACACTTCCTTAAAATAGCTGTACGGGGCTTATATTTGGTTTCACGTGTGGATCAAGCAGTTACAGTTTTGGAAATGAACTAATCCACGTTCTAACATGTAAAATCACAGCATTCAACTGATCTTATGAAATGCTTGACTTTTTGGCAACCATGGATTTTATCCAGTAACACTTTGCATTTTAAGGTTTTTGAGACACAGCTTTCAATGTAAAAAAACGAATGTTTTTGTTTTTTTACAGAGTTTTATATAGCGCGAACTTGACCCGAATCGGGTATCAGAGCGCTTTACATAGCACCAGTTGCATTACATGAGGACACATTCATTTTTTTGTTAGGCACGGTGTCATTGCCGAGACGCGAACCCAGTTCCCCAGATTCGAGGTTGACCGCCCTAGCTGAAGGTGTCATACAATTCACGATCCATCCCCATACCCCAAAGCCTCAGCCCTATTCTCCCTCCTTGTGCCATCCCACATTCTCAGTCCACTCTCTCCTCTTGCACCAGCCCCGTTGTTGCAGATGGTATTAAGTAGGTAACTAATGCTACAGAAAAACAGCTATTGCCTTTGTAGAAATGTGTATATTCATGAGAGTTGTGTAATTTTTATATGTACAGAGTAAGAGGTGTGCTCATGTAAGTGCTGGCGAATAGTGCCAGTGAATGCAGCGTGAGTAGTGCGAGTGTAGGGTGGAAAATGTGCTGATGTGAGTGTCAGGTGAGCTGCATGAATGCAATGTGAGAGGAGGGCCCATGTGAGAGGAGTGAGTGCATAGTGAGAGGAGTGAGTTCAGGGTGGTGTAAATGCAGGGTGAGTGGTGTGTCTGTGTGTGGTGCAGGGTGAGCGGCGAGAGTGAAGGGTGAGCGGTGAGAGTGACTGGTGAGTGCATGGTGAGAGGAGTTGGTGCAGAGTGAATGGTATCCCTATGAGTTCAGGCATACTATTGTCCCTGTGTGCAGGCAGGAGGAACAGAGTGCCTGTATGAATGCAGGATGAACAGAGTGCCTGTATGAGTGCAGGCTGAGAGGTTTGTCCGTGTGAGTGCAGAGTGAGAGGAGGAAGTGCAGGGTGAGTGGTGTGAGAGCAGGGTGAGTGCTGCACCCATTTGAGTGAAGGGTGAGCTGTGTGCATGACAGGAGTGCCTATGTGAGTGCACAGTGAGCAATGTGACATGAGTTTGGGTGCGGGTGAAAGTGCAGAGTGGGTGGAATGAATGCATGGTGAGTGATGTGCTTGTTTGAGTGAGATTGCAGAGTGGGCAGTGAGAGTGACAGGTGAGTGAAGTGTCGCATGAGTGCAGGGTGAGTAGTGTGCTTGTGTAAGTGCAGGGTGAAAAGCGCAAGTGTATGGTGAGTGGTGTGAGTACAGTGTGGTCACTGTGAGTGCAGGGTGAGTGGTGTGCTCATGTGACCGCAGGGTAAGTGGAGGGAAAATGGCATGAGTTTATAGCGAGGGGCATGAGTGCAGTGGGTTCGCTGTGAGTGGTGTGCTCGTGTGAGCGCAGGGTAAAAGGTGGATGAACTGTGTGAGTGCAGGGTAACAGCGTGAGTGCAGTGTGATCGCTTTAAGTGTAGGGTGAGCGGTGAGAGTGACAAGTGAGTGAAGTGTCATGTGTGTGCAGGGTGAGCGGTGTGCTCGTGTGAGTTCAGGGTAGGAGGAGGGTGGATGGCGTGAGTGCATGGTGAGCAGTGTGATCGCTGTGAGTGCAGAGTGAGCGTGAACGTGAAGAGTGAGCGGTGAGAATGAGGAGTGAGTTGTCTGAATGCAAGATGTATTCCGAGACACCTGGAGTAACTTAGCATTGTATTGGCGGCTGGCGTAGGGTTTCAGATATAAGTTAAACTATTGCTATTATGGTATCAATTGGATGGAGGAAATAATGTGCAGATCCGGCAACAAACTTTCAGTTTCCTCATTAGTGTTGCCAGCTGATCAAATTTCTACCGGCACCACTGGTAATTTGATGTCCTAGCCAGTACAAAAATAAGGAAAATCACCGAAAGCCGTTATTTTCAGCACTCATTTGTGCATAATTCAAACAGCAGATTTCAATCTAAAGCAATTTTAAATATGTTCTAGGACTGCATTCATGATCCATGACTAATAATTAAAGGAATCAAAGCCTGAAAAGTCAAGTTACAGATGAATGAATATGTGTATATATATATATTCACTGAAAAAACCATAGGTTTCAGGCACGTTATAGTTGGAAATTAGCATTTAAAAAACCTTAGAAATTCACTGATAAAACCATAGGTTTCAGGGGCGTTATAGGTAGTTGGACATTTCACTCGTACAAAACCATAGAAATTCCCCCGTTATAGTTAGTTCAGCTAACTATAACTCATACGCCCGCAATGCACTGCTGATGACGTCACATATTACATCACTCATGACATGGTCAGTGACATCACTCATGACATCACTGATGACATCTCAAATGACATCACTGATGACATCATCCTTGTGATAGTGGCAGACCTCCTCTCACCCTAATATAACCTTTGATACACACACTCAAAAATACAAACTAACATTTTCAAAACAATGGACATACCAATACCAGTTACAACACACCTATTCAGTAATTCCAAGATCTACACACACATCCACTCATTCACCAACAGTTCCTATACAGTCAGTCATACATGTACTCACTCATCATATGTACTCATACACCTATACATCCTGTTACACACCGCCACTCATCCATAGAGTTGCTCACACACATAGTCACACATGCAAACAAAGTATCAAACATCCATTTACTTGCATATACAGTTATACACACACTACCACACTTACTTCTACAGAAACTTACACATACTTACTCTCTTAAACAATCACTTCTAGAAACACCTACTTATTTGTACAGGAACTCTTCCAATCTCTCACTCTCACATATACTTACTTATATACACCAATACTCACATATACTAGTTTAAAACATATGTAGTTACTCATAAAGACACTATTGAGACAGTCATTCACTCACTAACACACCCATACACATACTCATCCACCTATACAGTCCTGCACACATGCTGTCTTCAACACATACAAACAGTGAGTCACTCATTCATGCATCTATGCACTAAGTAATACCCCCACCGAACCATACAGACACTCAGACACTGATACTCAAAAACCAACTAATAACCCATATAGACACTCATGTAGCTACTCACCAACCCATGCAGCCACTTATACACAAAGTGAGAGACTGATACAGATATTTTCATATTTAAACATTACTCACTAACCCATGTATTCACTAAGATACACTTAGTCAATTATACAATCAATTTTACAAAAAAATCATCCATTTAGACACTTATATACCCATTTATTCTTCCATCGACCTTGAGATATACATATATAAAACATATTTAATTTTCAGAAAAACACACATTCACTGGATGATGTCATCAGTGATGTCATGAGTGATGTCATGAGTGATGTCACTGACCATGTCATGAGTGATGTAATATGTGACGTCATCAGCAGTGCATTGCGGGCGTAGCGAGTTATAGTTAGCTGAACTAACTATAACGGGGAATTTCTATGGTTTTGTACTGAGTGAAATGTCCAACTAACTATAACGCCCCTGAAACCTATGGTTTTTTCAGTGAATTTCTAAGGTTTTTTAAATGCTAATTTCTAACTATAACGTGCCTGAAACCTATGGTTTTTTCAGTGAATTTCTAAGGTTTTTAAAATGTTAATTTCTAACTTTAACGTGCCTGAAACCTATGATTTTTTCAGTGAATATATATATATATATATATATATATATATATATATATATATTTATTATACTATGTATACATGTGAAAATGTCTCGGTCCCCTGTTTGCCTCGGTCGCATGGAAAAAATGGGTGGAACTGACGTCCGCACGCCGACGAGGTCCTCTTATGGCTCCGATGACGTCATACGGTGTCGCGAGCGGAGCCGTGCTAGTTGACGTGGGAGAGCTAGGAAAGAATTTCCGTGGAATGCTGGTGCAGGGGATATTCACCTAAGGGTTCAGGCTAGTCCTTTGGGAGCAACTGTTTATGTTGCCACTCCAGAAACCGAAACCAGTGATCCGAGGGCAGTGGCCCTGCAGATTGTACACGAAGTGGGGTGCCCAGTCGTGTGCACCGGCGGGCAGCGAGTGACAAGCACCACAACCCACAAAAAAGGTAACGAGGGCACTGAATAACACAGGATCTTCTCTTTGTATCTGGCAGGAACAACGAAGTTAAAATGCCCTAGTACCAAAATGTAGAATTAGTGCTACAACGGTCTTCAAGAGGACCTGCGATGCCGCTTCTGCCTCCCGTACCCTGGAGGCGGCACATGGGTCACGCGGTACGGTCATACTGCGGTGGGACGCACACTCGTTGACCTCTCATGGCACTGCTCCACACTTCAGGGAGGACGCTTTCCATTAGCTATGTTTTCTGATGACATGTCGCGCTGGCCCCGTCCAACAACAGAACTCCTTTAGATCCAAACGGACTCTTCCACTCTCTCACCGGAAGTGAAACCAGGCCACGCGGACACTTTCACAATACAACAGCCGGGAATGCACTTTTCGGTAAAAAAACACATTCCTTCCTCCTAATTAATCAAATAAACGTCTCACTGAAGAACAGGGGCCAGCTTCGATCGGTAAACAGCCGTTACTAACGACTTTTTACTTTGCGATACCATTACAATGCATGCATTACCACGCATGCGTTGTACATCACGAAGTAATTACGCATTTTTTAGAACGCATGGTCATTTACCACGCATGCCATTACAACGAATTTTGTTGTAAAGGTATGTATGGTAAATGACCATGCGTTCTAAAAACATGTAGACGATCCATGTCGTTGTAAGGAAACAGAGGCTGTTCCGTTTCCTCACAACGACGTGCACCGCCCCTCAGAGATGACGTGAAGCAGGAACCACGAGGAGAGAGGAACCATGAGGAGTGAGAGGTAAGGGGGATTGGGCATGGGGTGGGGTTTCTTTTCTAGGGTTTAGGGTAGTGCAGTGGTGTTTGGGTGGTGTAGGGGGTCGTGCTGGGGGTAGTGTTTTAGGGTTTAGGGTAGTGCAGTGGTGTTTGGGTAGTGTAGGGGGTCGTGCTGGGGAAGTGTTTTAGGGTTTAGGGTAGTGCAGTAGTGTAGGGGTCGTGCTGGGGGTAGTGTTTTAGGGTTTAGGGTAGTGCAGTGGTGTATGGGTAGTGTAGGGGGTCGTGCTGGGGTAGTGTTTTAGGGTTTAGGGTAGTGCAGTGGTGTTTGTGTAGTGTAGGGGTCATGCTGGGGGTAGTGTTTTATGGTTTAGGGTAGTGCAGGGGTGTTTGGGTAGTGTAGGGGGTCGTGCTGGGGTAGATTTAGGGTTTAGGGTAGTGCAGTGGTGTTTGGGTAGTGTAGGGAGTCGTGCTGGGGGTAGTGTTTTAGGGTTTAGGGTAGTGCAGTGGTGTTTGTGTAGTGTAGGGGGTTGTGCTGGGGGTAGTGTTTTAGGGTTTATGTTAGTACAGTGGTGTTTGGGTAGTGTAGGGGTAGTGCTGGGGTAGTGTTTTAGGGTTTAGGGTAGTGCAGTCGTGTTTGTGTAGTGTAGGGGTCGTGTTTTAGGGTATAGGGTAGTGCAGTGGTGTTTGGGTAGTGTAGGGGGTCATGCTGGGGTTAGTGTTAGGGTTTAGGGTAGTGCAGTGGTGTTTGGGTAGTGTTGGGGGTCATGCTGGGGGTAGTGTTTTAGGGTTTAGGGTAGTGCAGTGGTGTTTGTGTAGTGTGGGAGGTCATGCTGGGGGTATATTTAGGGTTTAGTGTAGTGCAGTGGTGTTTGGGTAGTGTAGGGAGTCGTGCTGGGGGTAGTGTTTTAGGGTTTAGGGTAGTGCAGTGGTGTTTGGGTACTGTAGGGAGTCATGCTGGTGGTAGTGTTTTAGGGTTTAGGGTAGTGCAGTTATGTTTGGGTAGTGTAGAGGGTCGTGCTGGGGGTAGTGTTTTAGGGTTTAGGGTAGTGCAGTGGTGTTTGGGTAGTGGAGGGGGTAGTGTTTTAGGGTTTAGGGTAGTGCGCCCAACCAACCACAATATCCGTGGACAAAGGGAATCCTGACTCTTTGGAACGCTCCGTCAATTGAATAATTTGGGTCAAGGGCCCTACCACGTCCAAGACCTATCAATTCCTTTCTTGGGATCCCTCATATACTTGGAGAAAAAGGTACATAGTTTCTCATCAATTTCAGGCGTGTGTGTGCCACCTTCCCCTTCAGTGAGGGCCTGGGGCATTCTCCCTCATCCTATTCCTGAACTCCCTTTCAAGGGGTTGATGGATTTTCCCCACCACATACTCTGCCACTTTGACGTCAGGTGTCCACTCTGCCGACCTAGGATGGTAAATTTGGGTAGGCTCGAACATGTCCGAGTGGACCCCGTCCCCAACCGGGGACTGAGAGGAGTGGGACTCTGGACGCCAGGGACGCCCCGAGTCCTTATCCTCATTGGAGGAGAAATCGTCCTCCGATACACCCTCTCCCTCTAAGGGAAACCCGCCGTCGGGGTCTACAATAGTGGTGACAGTGTCGCAATTTTCGCCCGGTCCCTCCTCCTCCCGGCAGGGTGCATGTTTTAGCGTTCGCGCACTCTTGAGGAAGGTCTCCGTAAGTTTATCAAATCCTTCCAAGTGCCCCGCGTTATGCTTAACGGCCCTTTTATTCCCCATCTGGGAGCTACTTGGACCCGCCACCACCAGATCTGGGTCACTGAACACCCCAGGGATGCTTTTCGCCAGCTTATCAACCTGATCCCTAAGAGGAGCCAGCGCCCTAGAAATAGCCAGAGAGAGGGCTTGGTCCACTGCTGGAGGGAGAAGTTGGGGGGCCATTTCTCCTCCACTTCCTTGTAGGAGGAGTAAAAATGGTGTTCTGGAGAAGACATGATAGCAGAGGGTGTGAGCACAGAACAAATGCCCTTAAAATCCTTAAGACAGCCCCCTCGCCGGTGCTCCAACAGCTGGGCTTTCCCCGAAGCTGTTATAAGAATAGACTGAGGCGCAATACCAATTACTAACGTGGCCGTGTGGGGAAATCACCGCGTAGCAGTGTCAAAATTAGGCGAGGGTTGGTCGGGAATCAAGCGGACACTAAAGGAGTGACCGGATTCCCAAACGCGCGTAAAGACCAGCGGGAGCGCTCGGCGGAGCTGCCTCGCTCGGACCAGACGCGCCTGACAGGATCTCACCGCGCGCAGAGCACACAGCGGGAGAAACTGCGAGGGGAGAACGCGCTCGGGCAAGAGCCTGCTGCGCAGGAATATGAAACAATACCAAGGCAATAATGCTAATAACGTGCACAAGAAACCGCTATACAAACAGCAACAACGTCAGATTAAGCCAAGAATGTAAGGAATGCACTTAACTGACGAGCAGTGAAGAAAGCGGAAGGGACGTCGCGATATTATATACGATGGACTGTGATATGATTGGACTATAGTTGCCTTGGAGACTACCCCCCTAATGGTTCATGGGTTGTGTAGTCTTTTGTTTAATGATTGTTGTGTTACGTTTTCTTTGAACTGCTATGCAAATAAAGTGAGGAAAGATATGCATAATCCTCGCCTCCGTCCTGCCATAGAATTCATTAAACTTTATTTGATCTGATTTAGAAACATAGATCATAAAAGTGTACATAAAAACAGTAAATCCTCTTTCCTAATACAATACAGTGAGAATTAATTAAAACCAGTAGGTAAAAACGGGTGTTACAAAGCCCGGTTCAGAGCAACTTCAGGTTAACAGAATCGCAAAGTTCAATGTTTCGCAAGATCAATCTCATGTACTTCGTGCAAAATACGCAATAAGGGGTCCAAGTAAGATGTAACACTCCAATACCTGACCAGTTTGCACTATATAAAACTGCAGAAAAACTAAAAATAAAAAGTGTTTTGCACACTTCTGTCATTGGGCTATATGTGGGCTACATCTGGGTGATATTTGTGCTACATTTGGGCTCTTTTTTCTCTGGTGGCCATCTTGGGAGACTTATTTGTTATGAAGTTTCCTAATTTCGTCATTTACTGCAGTCTTCTCAGTAGGAAATGCTTTCAGTTTTTTACTTTGATTCCATCAAGAAGGCATTCAGATGTGTCACACATTTGCCATAAATTCAGAATGTTAGCACTCTAGTTGTTCATTAGATCACTGTAGTAAAGCTACTGCTCACCAGGGAGTTAACTGGAAGTCTACTGCTGGTATTGAAAGTGATTGTTTCAGTCTGCATGTCAGAATTTTCTAATGAAATAGAAGAGGATTCGAGATCACACTTGAAACATGTCCTAATTTTTCTTTCTACAGCACTAACCATAATTTCTATGACAAAATGAACCCCCTCATTTTGTTCCTTTTTAAATTAAATGTTTTAAGTGTTACCAGTTTATTCCAATCAAGATGGCTTCAGGTGTGCCATACTTTTATCATAAGTAAGGCTGTTGGCACTCTAGTTGTTCTTTAGAACACTCTGGGGCAGCTGCAGTAGAACACAAAGGCATCAACTGACAGGCTGCTCCTGTTGAAATATAACAGGAAGATATTTGAGATCTCACTTAAAACATGTCCTAATTTTTCTTTCTACAGCACTAACCATAATTTCTATGGCAAAATGAACCCCCTCATTTTGTTCCTTTTTAAATTAAATGTTTTAAGTGTTACCAGTTTATTCCAATCAAGATGGCTTCAGGTGTGCCATACTTTTGTCATAAGTAAGACTGTTAGCTCTCTAGTTGTTCTTTAGAACACTCTGGGAAGCTGCAGTAGAACACAGGCATCAACTGACAGGCTGCTCCTGTTGAAATATAACAGGAAGATATTTGAGATCTCACTTAAAACATGTCCTAATTTTTCTTTCTACAGCACTAACCATAATTTCTATGACAAAATGAACCCCATCATTTTGTTCCTTTCTAAATGAAATGTTTTAAGTGTTACCAGTTTATTCCAATCAAGATGGCTTCAGGTGTGCCATACTTTTGTCATAAGTAAGGCTGTTAGCACTCTAGTTGTTCTTTAGAGCACTCTGGGAAGCTGCAGTAGAACACAAAGGAATCAACTGACAGTCTCTGCCCTTGTTGGATGTACATGTTTTACTGAGAATGTCAGACTTCATTCTCACATGACTGAGAAAGATAATATGAATTTACAGAAAATATGCTGTCATTTTAGCTGTATGGGACAAGCATGTGAAAATAGTTTTCTCTCAAACATGATTCATGATATCCCAGCAGAAGGCTTTTCACAGGGTAAAATCACCTTAGAACACACCACAATTCCTGAAATTAGTATGGTACCATCAACAAATGAATTCTAATTGTAAGAACTCTCAGACGCTGGGCGAGTGTATAGAACGAGTTCTTTATTACCAACCAACACGGGCTCCACACGGAGCGTAGGTAGTGCACTGCCGCGACGGTCACCAGCTGTCATCTGTCAAAGCACAGCTGACTTCAGGTGACGTCAGCAGGCGGAACGGTGTCCTCGCAGGGACAACAGATGGCAAGGACATATACGGTGTCCCAGAAGGGGAATAAGAATACAACCACAACACATCTTCCCTTCTGAGAGGAACAACAACCGTGAGGGAATAGGATAGGATAAGATATAGGCAGAGAGAAAGGTGGGAGGTGAGAAGAGAGAATAGAAAGGAAAAGGGATGGAGATGGGAAGGGAAGGGAAGAAAAGACAGCAGAGTGGGCTGGTCCACCAAGTGAGGTGAGAGGGCGCATCACTCACAGACATAGTCTGAATATTTGACAGGGGTTAACAATCTCCTTCCAGTCCTGCTTAGGACCTACAGGGCGTGAGGTGTCCAGCATGGGTGTGGATGGCAATTGTCTGTATGTTCGCACAGGTGTAATGCGTCTGGAAGGATTTTGCGTCTGGCTGGGCGTTCGCTGAGTGGAGAGGTCGTGCGTGGGGTTATCCGTGGTTGAAAACCCGGAGCCCGATTCATCGTCTGACCATCCGAAATAGCCATTGGAATTCTTTCCAGGCACTGGTGGTTCCCCAAAGGAGTTTACGGGTAGAAGGCTGTCTTGATCCTTGGGGAGTTGTTTGTGGTTGGATAGGGATGAAAAGTGCCAAACCTTGCCATCGCTCAACAATGCTGAGTTGCAAAATAGCTTGTGGACAGTCAGGGGTGTTGAGTATCTGTCCATACCTTTGCCAATGTGACCACTTCTTCTTACTTTCACTATGTCTCCAACTTTGAGAGCCACCGGCTTGCACCCATGCTTTTGGTCGTACCTTGCCTTACTACACGCTTGAGCCTTTGACAACCTCTCCATCACCTTGGTGGAAGACCAGTGTACACTCTTTGAGGCATTGATCCAACCTACATTGTCCTTGGACAACGGTGTCCTTCCCCGCATGATCTCAAAAGGACTGTGACCAGTGGTTTCACATGGTGTTATGCGAAAAGCCCAGAGTGTTCTTAGTGTCTCCTGTTTCCAATTTAGTTTATTGCTGCACGCCAACTGAATTATCCCTTTGATCACTCTGTTGAAACGTTCCACAGCTCCGTTGCCAGCTGGGTGGTATACTGAGGTCGTTTTGTGTTCAATTTGGTTCCTTTCCATGTACATTTTGAATGTTTCTGACACGAATTGCGGTCCATTGTCACTGATGACTTGTTTGGGTAAACCCTCATGCGTGAAGACTTCATCCAGAAATTTTACAATGCACGTAGCATCTGGTTTTCTCACGATTTTTAGTTCGGGCCACTTTGAAAAATGGTCTATGGTGACTATGATGTACCACTGCTCACCTTGATCCATTATAGGTCCCATGATGTCCACACCAATCCGCTCCCAAGGCATTGATGGACATGGTATTGGGTGCAGGGGTGGTCTGAAGGTTACTTGGGTCTTATCAGAATTGAGGCATAGGGCACAATCTCTGACACATCTTTCCACTGCTAAGATGATCCCAGGCCACCAATAGTTATTTTTACTCTGCCTTTTGTTTTGCCAATCCCAAGGTGTCCTTCGTGGCAAATGTTGAGGATCCTGGGCCTTAGGCTGCTGGGGGCACGACTCTTCCGCCTCTTAAGAGTAATCCTCTTCGTGCGATAGCTCGTCCCTAACCTCCCAAAAGTGGCGTAACGTTTCATCTAACTTGTTCTTGGCTGGCCATCCCCTGATAACCTATCGGTTACTTGACCAAGTACCGTATCTTTCGACTGTTCTTCCAGCCATTCCTCTTTTGAGATGCCTTTAAACTTCTCTTCTACATTTGCTATGCATGACTCCTCAGTTTCTTCTTTTACTGTTGGGTAATCTACATCGACTGGCATTCTGCTTAGATAGTCGGCCACTACGTTTTCACCCTGGTACGTATTGGATTGTGTATATATAGTCGAACAACCGCACTGATAGTCTTGCCAGTCTGGGTGACGCTGCATATAGTCCTTTTGTTGTAAAAACTTTCGTGAGTGGTTTATGATCTGTGCACAGGGTGACTCTATTGCCCCAAACAAATTGCCTAAAGTGTTCGAGTGCCCACACGCAGGCAAGTGCTTCACGCTCAATTACAGAGAATTTCTCCTCTGAGCTCGTTAGGGAACGTGAAGCGAAAGCAATAGTGTATTCTTTACCTGTACAGGTGTCCCTTTGCGTGAGTACAGCTCCAAGGCCTTTAGAGCTTGCATCTGTTGTTATTATGTTCATTAGTGCTGGATCGAAACCCTGCAATGGCAATGCAGTGCACATTTCCTTTTTAACGTGTCGAATGCCACATTGCAGTCCTCTGTCCACTCGAATTTGTTTTTAGTTTAAGTTGTTGTCTCAAAGTATGTGTTTTGCTTGAAAAATTACTAATGAATTTTGCATAAAATTCAACCAGCCCTAGGAAGGACCGCAGTTCATCTTTGTTCCCAGGTTGTGGTGCCTTGATGATTGCCTGCAGCAGTTCTTTTTTTGGACGTATTCCTTCCCCTGTAATTTCATGTCCTAGGTAGTTTACTGAATTGCATGCGAACCTGCACTTTTCATGCTCCGCAGTCAAACCCTTGGAATTGAGGATCTCCAAAATTTTGTTCACTCTCTCGTCGTGTTCCATTCTTGATCTGCCCATCACGAGGATGTCATCCTGGAAGATGAGTACACCAGGCACCCCTTTAAAAATGTTGCTCATAAGTCTCTGGAACATGGCAGCTGCGGACGCAAGGCCGAAAGGTACTCTTGTGAATCTGTAGCACCCGAATGGCGTGATAAAGATGTTAGTTCCTTGCTCTCGCGATGTAGGGAACCTGGTGGTATGCAGATTTTAGATCTATTGTCGAAAACCATTTTACCCCTTTCGTGGTGGCCAGCATCTCGCTTATTCTGGGTAGGGGAAATTGCTCTACCACTATATTTTCATTTAAGTCTCTTAGATCGATGCACAGTCTCAATTTTCCGTTCGGACGTTTTGCCACGACAAGGGGTGCAATCCACTCTGAGGCCTCTACTTGTTCGATTATCCCTTCTTTAAGTAGCCTTTCTCGTTGTTCTTTCACTTCTTCTCTGATCGCGAAAGGTACATTTCGTGCTTTGTGCACCACTGGAATGTTGTACGGCTTCAACTTTATCCTGTGTTGGTACCCTTTGAGTGCGCCAATTTCGCCGCTGAATACTTTTGGGTATGTTTCTCGTAACGACTTACTGTAATTGTCTTGGCTTTGTACCACTAAAACTGGATCGCTTCTGCTTGGATCGGGTATAATACCTAGGCTCCCTTGGTCCATCCACCCTAGGACTGATGGACCAACAGCTGACACATACAATTTTCTCATTGCTTCTCTCCCCTTGAATTTAAAACTGAGCTTCCTATACCCACAAACATCTATTTTTTCTCCAGTGAAAGATTTAATGGTGATGTCTGCTTTCTCCAGTTCATCACCAATGCTCGGACTGAATTTCTGTTCCCATACTTCTCTGTTGACGATAGTATAGGGCGATCCCGAGTCCGCTACAATTCTAATTTCCACTCCGCCAATGTTCATGTCGCACATTGGTTTCTTTGTTTTAGTGGCATTACTTCCGTTCTCCTTGTCTAATTGCTCATCCTCCAAGTTTAGCACAAACATGTTTGTGTCATCTTCGTCAGAAGTTTCCTCCTTGTATTGCTCTTCCTCGTCCACGAGTTTTACTACTCTTGTGTTTTTCCTGCGGCATGCTTTCAAGAAGTGTCCCATTACACCGCAATATGTGCATCTCACATTGCGCGCAGGGCATTTTACGTCGTCTGCAAAATGTGTGCTGTTTCCACATCTGTAGCATCTTCTCTTGCTATTAACCTGTGGTTTGTTGTAGGTACTCTTTTGGCTCTTATTGTTCCAACTTTGTTTGGGAGTGTATCTCTGATCACCTATTTTAGCCACCGTTTCTCCTTCTTTCTTCTCCTTATTCTCTGCAAGAACTGCCTTAGCACACCGGCCAGTTAATTCTGCCTTTCTTGCGATGTCGATGATATTCTGCAATGGATATTCTCCCTTTGCCCATAGACTGTCTTGTATATTAGTATTCGACCCCTGCATTACAATCTGGTCTCTGATGAATTCGTCATGTAGGCCTCCAAAACAACAATTTAACGCTAAATTTTTGAGGGCTGAAACATAATCATCTATTGTCTCTTCCCTACCTTGCTTCCTGTGGAAGAATTTATACCTGTCAACGCCAACGCACACGGTTGGTTTATAGTAGTTGTTGAGATCGTCTATTGCATTTACAAACGTGTCTCCTTCATTTTCTGCCCTTATTTTCTTGTTGATACTGTTGTACACTTTGATTCCCCCTGCACCGAGGCAGTGCAACAGCATTTTGTACTTTTGTTCAGGTTTTAAATCTTCCACGTCACCTATTGTCTCTATATAGTTCATAAAATACTCTCTCCACTCCTCCCATTTTGTAATTGGTTCTCCTCCTGTGGGCAAGAATGTTTGAGGTGGTGTGAGATTCCATAGGTATCCACTTGCCATCTTTGTATGTAGTTATTTTTTTTTTTTAGTTAGAGAAAGGGTATTTTATACTTTTATTTTCTCCTTCCTTTTAATATGCAGCCTGTTTCCTATTTTATTTTGATACTGTATCTAATTGCAGCAGTTTGTATGTATTGATAGTGATTGATACTGTAGAGTGCTTTATAACGCGTTTAACTGTCCTAATGTCTCTTCCCACTCGAATTTCCTGATGACCCCTTTTTGTTTTTAAAAGTTCTTATTTTTTCCTAACTCCGATGTCAACGCGTTTTTTTTTTAAAACTGCCCAGCTGGTACTTATTTGTGCTACGCAAGCTTCCGTTTCACATTCACTCTATCGGCAATGTTTTTTTTCCTTGCACACAGCTTCCGGAGGCTCTGTTTACTTTTTTTTTTTTTTTGTCAATTTCAAGATGGCGCCACGCAGCGTGCGTATACGTCACCCGATTGCTGGATGGCGGACTCTGCTAGCTGCATACTATCCTTCACGTAGGCGTACGTGCGTCACAGCGCCTGCTGGGTCTCAGCTGTTGATGACGTCTGCGAAGTACTGAAGTCTGTTGGCTCCTGCGTCCGTTAAACCGTCTCCCTTTCTCTGGTAGGATTCCGTTGGGATTTGACAGTTGAGATTTTCCTTGAGTCCAGTTCTTTAGCAGTCCACTTACTGCTTTAGGACTTGCACTTTGCAGCTTTGATAGTTATCCACATTCCGGCACATAACACACGTGGACTACAATTCTTTCTTCTCCTTGGCCATTAATGCTGAAGCGATGCACACGCTTAAATTGTACCTTAATAATTGTTCTGCTTTTAGGAAGGCTCCACACGTAGATTCATGTACTGACAGACTTTTCCTAGCCGCTGTGACGCTGTGGTTCAGATTCTATTCTTTCCTTTCCTTGCCTTCGTAATCGGTGCTGTCGGCGCAGTCTTCATTGATTCCTTTTTTTTTCATTAAGGTGGGTTCATGTGTTGGTTGTCGTCGCCAGTTTCTGTAAGAACTCTCAGACGCTGGGCGAGTGTATAGAACGAGTTCTTTATTACCAACCAACACGGGCTCCACACGGAGCGTAGGTAGTGCACTGCCGCGACGGTCACCAGCTGTCATCTGTCAAAGCACAGCTGACTGCAGGTGACGTCAGCAGGCGGAACGGTGTCCTCGCAGGGACAACAGATGGCAAGGACATATACGGTGTCCCAGAAGGGGAATAAGAATACAACCACAACACTAATGTAACTAAAGTCTGTTATCACCCTTTATAGTTCTCCTTTTGGTAACCCTCAAAATCTTCGATTCACTACAATGCATTTCAATGGGGTACTGTGAGAAGTTGGCCTGGTATATGCTGTTCACTAATTAAAGTGGACACCTTGCACCAGGGCAAATCGACTCTTATGGTAGATAGGTTTAAGACAACCTTTTAAAGAAAGCTATCCTAGTGGTAGCTGTGGAGAGCAGCCTTCAGGCTAAGTCTCGGAGGAATGTAAAGCAGCTTGTTTTACCATATAATCTCTTGAATCACCAAATGAAAAGACACCACACAGGTATATATATCAAATATATATGTATTTATTTCTAAATAACTCTCTACTAATCTCTTTATGAGATTAGAAGACAAACATATGCACAAATCAACGTTTCACAATAAGTTAAGCACAAAATATGGCTGGGGCCCTAGGGCGTACTCAGACCATATACTAAGTAAGAGACTTAGAAACAACGACTTGCAAGGAGACAAGGCCTAGGGCCTTCAGAAGTGCTGGGGCCTCACGAAACCACCCAAGGCAGGTAAATAAAGGACCCACGGGGACGCGTGCAGTGTGGATACACAGGCGCGAATCGCCGTTAACTTCAATGGGGCAAGTCGCGGTTGGAAATAAAGAGTTTTAGGATACTTCGGGAGAACCTACAAGCAAGTCACTTACAGGGTAAGTAGTTCTAGGGCCCACACCCACAGGAGCACCGTAGTGCTGGAGTTACCTCACCCAGGGAAGCCGGGTGCACAGGTGTCCTTTGGTGTCGGGTCGCGGCGTCGTTTTCAATGGCGACCAAAGAAGACTTGCTGCTTGCGGGAGCTGAAGAAGTGTCCGGTGGAATCCAAGCCTGGATTCTGAAGAAGGATGACCTGAAAGCAGAGGGGACAGTGTTCAAAGTCACTTGGCAGTGACCCGGGGCAAGGAAGATGGATGCCCACCGTCGTCGGTCGCTTCAGGTCGGTTGCGGGTGCCTTGACTCTTCAGCCACGTGGTCCAGGAGGCGTCGACGATGACCAGGAGCTGGATTCGGTGTGTCCCTCGAAGTCTGCAGCTGACTGCGGTGTCGGCAACTCGATCGGAGCCAACAAGCCTTGGCAGCAGCAAGTCTCGGGGAGATGAAGAAAAGTCGATGGCGCAGACCAGCAAGGTCTGAGGACTCACCCAGCGAGGGTAAGTCAGGGCAGGCCTGGAGCAACCAGGGGAGCCCTTTGGTTTCTTTAAGAAGTCTTCTGGGGACCCACAAGCCAGCGGGCAAGGGATCGCGAAGACACCTCGGGCAGAATCACTCAACAGGGGCCCACGGTCACTCGGGACGGTGTAGGCCTCTGATCTTCGGAGGATTCCTGCTGGAGGTCGGGACCACACGTGGTCCAAAGCACAAGTTCGTAGAACGTTGTGAAGGGGTTGCACTCGACAATAGTGCACGGTACCCAGGGGTCGCGGTTCCTCGTTACTCGTGGGGTCCACTTGCCTCAGCTTCGCTGGGGACTCACGATGGCCTGGGAGAGGTCAGGAAATCCACTTCTTGGGCTGCAGGGACTTGGGACTCCGGCGGGAGCGGCGTAGTTTGCGACCGTCGTTGTCGTTTTTGGTGCCTGCCAAGCAGGAGTCACTCCTTGACTCCAAGGAGATTCTTCTGTCTTCCAAAGGTAGTGGAACGTCGAAGGGCCAGGATTCTTCTGTAAAGCGTCGTCCAGGGGTTATCTGCTTTGCAATGGCAAGGTTCCCCTCTTAAACTAAAAGAGGGGATGGACTAGCTCTATGACCCCACCTATGGGAGGGTCAAGGGAGGGGTGGCTACACCCACTTCCCTTTGTCCAGTTTCGTGCCAGAGCAGGGGCAGGCAGCCCCTGAGCTGGTTTGAACTGGCATATGCACAGAGGAGCCTTCTGCTCCCCAGTGCAGGACTTCAAAGCACTCTAAGAGTGCACCCACCCAGCCCCAATACACTAAACCCTGTCTGGGAGGTGGTTACACCTCCCTGTGACAGGATGCCTATTGTTGGGCTTCCTCCACTGTGAGTTTCGGTCATCAGCAGGAGGGCAGCCCAGTGTCTGTGACTGGTGGCATCCATTTTGTGATGCCAGGGCTCTTTAGGATTCTACCGCGTTTCCACAGCAGGTACATGTCTTATCCCTCTAGAAGGGTGGAATGCTACCCCGCCGCCAAGATTGGCGGGGGGTAGTATTCCAAGATGTTTGACACCAAACACGACATGTTTTGATGCAGCCATTCCAAAGTTAGCATTTACCGCGAGGATATAATGCACTTAAATAGTATATGGTTTAACCGCATCCACAACCAGCACCAGAGAATAGACTCTGAGAGCTGCAGAGGGGCCCTGCTCAGGCAGAGGCACCCCCTCACATAGAAGCCAAGCACCCTGCCCTCCAGGATTGATAGGGCCTGCCTTAGGGGTGACTGATAGGTTTATATGTGTGTGCAGGAGAGATATAGGAAACCTATATCTCAGTGAGGAGTGCTAGCACCACCTCACCCAGGCTGCAGTAGCAGGCCTGTGGTGTCAGATTTAGACTGCTTCCCAGGGGTGGCATAATATATGCTGCAGCCCCTGGTAGGCCTGTGAAGTACCTATGCCCTTGGCACCTAAGGTACCATATACTAGGGACTCATAAGGCACCACAGTATCCAATCACTAGTGCACCTAGAGTGCACTCCATGTCGTTAGAGAGAGCAGATAGACTGGGGCCCTGAATAGCAGGGTCCCAGTCCAACTAAGTCATAAACCAGCAAAACACCATAAAAAAAGTGGGGGCAACCATATAGTCAGATTCCACCTTCCTACAGGTACTATCATTTATATTGGTCCCAAGATGGCTGCCAGCAATTCCAGGATGAAGTGCTGACAGCCAATCAGATCTCACGATGACATGTGTGGTTAGGCTCCGCCCAGATATATGTGTTTTCCTTTTCAAATTTCTCAGGAACTACTGAACGGATTTACACCATTTAACCAAAAGGCACGACTCTGAACCAAGGGCTACCTTTTTGCCAAATTTGGTGTAATTCCGTTCAGCAGTTCGGGCTGTAGCTGCGATGAAAGGTTCCTATGGAAAATTGCATGGGGAAAACACGTTTGGGAACCCCCTTTTTCTCAGCCCCCACTTGACGAGATCACCCCGAGACTTTCAGGATAGGAGCGGAGCGGAGCGCCCCACGAGTTTTGAAAATTTTGCGAAGATTCGTCAACCGGCGCCAAAGTTATTTCAAATAGCATGTTGCGGACTTCCTATGGAAAATAGGTCCTAACTATAACTATCTACTAGCGACCGCCAGTAGATTATTATATATATATATATATATATATATATATATATATATATATATATATATATATATATATATATATATATATATATATATTCACTTAAAAACCATAGGTTTCAGGCACATTGTAGTTAGAAATTAGCATTTAAAAACCTTTGAAATTCACTGAAAAAACCATAGGTTTCAGACACGTTATAGTTAGAAATTAGCATTTAAAAACCTTTGAAATTCACTGAAAAAACCATAGGTTTCAGACACGTTATAGTTAGAAATTAGCATTTAAAAAACCTTTGAAATTCACTGAAAAAACCATAGGTTTTAGGGACAGTTATAGTTAGTTGGACATTGCACTCGTACAAAACCCGTGAAATTCCCCCGTTATAGTTAGTTCAGCTAACTATAACTCGCGCCCGCAATGCACTGCTGATGACGTCACATATTACATCACTCATGACATGGTCAGTGACATCACTGATGACATCATCCAGTGACTGTGTGTTTATGTAAAGCTTAAATATGTTTAATATATATAGGAAAAGGCGTATTGAAGAACGAGTGGGTGTATAAGTGTCTGAATGGATGATTTAGTAGGTGCGTGACTATGTCTATAATTGAGTGATTAAACGTATCTTACTGAATGCATGGGTAAGTGACAAAACTGTGTGAATATCTGTATCCGTCTGTCTGTTGGTGTGTAAGTGGAAGCATGGATTTGCGAATAGCTACATGAGTGTCTATATGGGTTATTGATTGGTTGTCTAAGTATCTGTATGGGTGCCTGAGTGTTTGTGTGGGTGGGGTGTGTGTGACTCTGTACATAGATGTGTGAGTGGGTGAATCACTGGGTGCATGATTTTCAAGAGTGCATCTGTGATGGACTGCTTGGGTGGGTGAGTGTGTGTATGGGTGTGTTAGTGAGTGAATGTATATCTCAGTGGTACATGTGTGAGTAACTACATATGTGAAAGGCAGTATATATGTGTGTTGGAGTATTTAAATGGCTATAAGTGAGAGTGTGTGATTGTGAGAGTGGCTGTGTGGATGAGTGTGTGCTTGTATCAGTGATTGTATAAGAGCGTAAGAATGTGCTAGTATTTGTATGAGTAAGTGAGCTGGTGTGTGTATAACTGTATAGGTGAGTAAATGGCAGTGTGATTAATTATTTGCATGACTGACTAGGTGTGTGAGTACCTCTATGGATGAGTGGCGGTGTGTGAGTGTCTATATAGGTGTATGAGTGCATATGATAGTCCTGTACTGAGTGACCGTAAGTATGAGTGACTGTACGGGTGAGTGAGTGGATGTGTGTGTAGACCTAAGAATCAGTGAGTGGGTATGTACTTATTGGTGTTGGAGTGTCTATGGTTTTGACAATGGCAGTCTGTAATTTAGAGTGGGTGTATCAAAAGTTATATTAGGGTGTGAGAAGATGCATGAAATTATCACATGGATGAGGTCATCAGTGATTTCATCAGTGATGTCATTTGAGCTGTCATCAGTGATGTCATCAGTGATGTCACTGACCATGTCATGAGTGATGTAATATGTGACATCATCAGCAGTGCATTGCGGGGGCGCGAGTTATAGTTAGCTGAACTAACTATAACGGGGAATTTCACGGGTTTTGTACGAGTGCAATGTCCAACTAACTATAACTGTCCCTAAAACCTATGGTTTTTTCAGTGAATTTCAAAGGTTTTTAAATGCTAATTTCTAACTATAACGTGTCTGAAACCTTTGGTTTTTTCAGTGAATTTCAAAGGTTTTTAAATGCTAATTTCTAACTATAACGTGCCTGAAACCTATGGTTTTTTAAGTGAATTTCAAAGGTTTTTTAAATGCTAATTTCTAACTATAACGTGCCCCGCCCCCTCCCTTCACCACTGTGCAAACGCGCCCGTGGCGCATTTTAAGTTGGGGGATTAAGTCCCCTTGAATCATGAGGGTCCCTGGGGTCCAACTAGCCCACCCTGTACCTCCAGTATGCGCCAGGAGGCTGCGTTGCAGAGAGGTGTTCAGAGGCCAAGCCCCTTTTACACCTCTCTGCAACGCAGCTCTGTGGCGCTTTCTGGACGTACCTGGTGGGCTAGTTGGCCCCAGGGACCCTCAGGATTGAAGGATTTAATTCCCCATCTTAAAACGCACCACGGGGCCTGTTTGCACACATGTCACCTGAAGCCCCGCCCCTCCCTTCACCACTGTGCAAACGCGCCCCGTGGCGCGTTTTAGGTTGAGGGATTAAGCCCCTTGAATCCTGAGGGTCCCTGGAGTCCAACTAGCCCACCATGTACCTCCAAAAAGCGCCACATAGCTGCGTTGCAGAGAGGTGTAAAAAGGGACGTGGCCTCTGAACACCTCTGCAACGCAGCTCCCTGGCTCATATTGGAGGTTCCTGGTGGGCTAGTTGGCCCCCAGGGACCCCCAGTATTCAAGGGGAATTACTTCCCCTTCTTACAACGTGCCAGGGGGCGCGTTTGCAGACTGCTGCAGGGAGGGCGGGGCCTCCCGGCACGATGCCGGTCTTTTTTTGCTTATTTTTTTTATGGGAGGGGCTGCGTGGCCTCCCTTCCTCGGCCACTTTTGGCCCCGGGACCCCATCCCCGGGGCCTGAGGATTTTCTTTAAAAAAAAAAAATTATTTAAAAAACGGGAAGGGGGCCGCGTGGCCCCCTTCCCTGGGCCTCTATTTGCCCGGGGACCCCATCCCCGGGGCATGCCCTCTTTTAAAAATATATTTGGAGGGGCTGCGTGGCCCCCTCCTCAGGCTCATTTAAGGCCCCGGGACCCCATCCCCGGGGCCTGGCCACTCGTTGGGGACCGTGGGGGGTCCCCAATCCCTGCACGGTCCGGTCGGCTCCTGCGTCCTGCGGGAGCCGGCATTGCTTTTCCATAAGGGAGCTGCTGACATGCAGCTCCCTTATGGAAAAGCAATCTGCTCTGCTTCATTGAGGCGAGAGCAGGTTTCCTGCTCTCGCTTCAGTGAAGCAAAGCAAGTTTGCAATGACAGGACGGGAGCCGCGAGGCTCCGTCCCTGCCATTACAAACAGCAGTGTCCCGGGGTAGGCACCCGGGACACTGCAGGAGCCGACCCTGGGGGTGGCGGTCCCCAGGGCCACCACAGGCTCCAGGAGGGGGCCGCGCGGCCCCCTCCCCACATCTGCAAAGCCCCGGGAGGTGGTGGTCCCGGGGTCCGAAACGGACCCCCATTTAAAAATTCTTAGTGCCCCGGGAGGTGGCGGTCCCGGGCGTGTGGGGGCTCGAGCCCCCACACAGGTCATTAAATTTAAAAAGAAGCCCCGGGGTGGCGGTCCCGGGGCTGCGGGAGGGCAGAGTGCCCTCCCGCACCATTCTGATTGAAAGCCCGGGGGTGGCGGTCCCCGGGGCTTGGGGAAGCTTAGAGGCCCCCATAAAATATGTTTATAAACCCCGCATGCCCCCGGGACTTGGCCCACCCGGGGGCCAAATAACAACGAAGCGCGGGAGCCCGCGCTGCAGTTTTTTTACGGCGGGATTCGCGCACCCTGCACGCATCGCGCCCGATTTAAAAAAATAAATAATAATTTTTTGGGCCCTGGGGTTCCTTGTGGGACCCCCTAAGCAGGCCTAGGGGGTCAGGGTGTTTCTACCCTGCCCCCTTTTTGCGTTTTGCGCACTTGTTTCTTGTGCTTCGGTTCTACCGAGGAACAAGATGGCTGCCAACACTTCCTGGTTTGGAGTGTTGACAGCCAATTAGCATACAGCTCGTGATCGGGAAGGTGCGCTCAGGGTGCGCGGACCCTCCGCAACCATAGATCTATATGTGATTTTTCTTTTGATTTTTCTCAGGAACTACTGAGCGGATTTACACCATTTAACCAAAGGCACGACTCTGAACCAAGGGCTACCTTTTGCCAAATTTAGTGTAATTCCGTTCAGCAGTTCAGGCTGTAGCTGCGACTAAAGGTTCCTATGGAAAATTGCATGGGAAAACACGTTTTGGGACCCCCCTTTTTTCTCAGCCCCCGCTTGCCGAATCACCCCGAAACTTTCAAGATAGGAGCGGACCGGAGTGGGCCATAAGTTTTGAAACTTTCTCGAAGATTCGTCAATCGGCGCCAAAGGTATTGGGAATAGAATGTTGCGGATTTCCTATGGAAAATAGGTCCTAACTATAACTATCTACTGGCGACCGCCAGTAGATAATATCTATATATACCATTCTATTTACAGCCCTATTTAGTTTGAAGGCGAGGCATTTTCAGATTCTTTAAACCACAACAAATTCTCGGTATTTTTCTTTTGGAAAGGTGGCATCCCTACTCCTGAGATGCCTTTTCCCTAAATACCTTCTCCCACTGTGGCAGTAAAAATAAAATACAAATGTAAGGAATAGGGAGAGTGGGGGTACTGGAACCAGTGAAAACAAGCATTTACAATGCAATAGGTCTTGCATTAGTAAAAGTTAGAGCTATTACCTTTGCAAATGATGATATTTCTATCCCCGACCTCGCTCTGGTGACACTGTAGAAGAAAGATGGCGGCAGGAAGCAGTAATGCCTTACGGTGAGCCGGCCATAACTAAAGAAAGGTGTGCGGCCGCCGTAGTTAAAGTTGTTAAAGATGAAGCACCATTATTAAAGGTAAATCGTGGCATAGCTCTGTTGTAAAAAAAAAAAAAAAAAGATGAATTTTGCAGCGATGTGTTGTGCAGCTGATAGTCGCACAGATTCCGTATTACTGCCGGCTGTAAGCTATTGTGAAGTGCGACCAGGCTCCGGTGACGCTGGAGAAGAAAGATGGCGGCAGGAAACAGATATGCTTTGTTTATGGTGACCTAATTTCCGTTTCTGAATTATTATTTTTTACAACTAAAGTAAGCCACGTGTCTGCTATAGTTAAAGCTGTTGAAGATGAAACTCCATTATTAAAGTTAAACGGCGACATGGCGTGGTTTTGGGGGGGAAAAGTTGTAAAAGTTTATGTAGATAAGCCGCACAGCATAAAAGAAATGCGCGCGGCCGCCTTGTTAAATTTGAAGCGCGGTGTGTTTTATTGTAAACAAAATATAATATTTAAAGCGCGACATCGCGGCCGGAGCTTTTTGTAAATATAAATCGGCCACACGAGGTGCTGCCACCATATTTTTAAAAAAGTGCTATATCGCGGCTCGCTTTATGTAAATATAAATCGACTGATAAAGCGCGACGTCCAAAGCAGCTGTAGGCAAGGAAGGTGAGCGAGCAGTAAACGGAAAAAAAGAGTGCTCAGACACTAATACATACCATGACAAGTAACACCACTTGTAAGAGTGGCAGTCCTAATGGAAGGCTACTAAAATAAAAAAGGAGGGACTAGTGACCATATTAACAAATCAAAAGCAGCCATTGAGAAAGGACAGTAAAAGGAGAAAATTAGAAAGATGGGTGTTGCTTAATGCCAAAATCCTGAATACAGCATGTTTCGAAGAGACAGCACAAGCGCTGCCTAGGCGAGACCTAAAAACAAAGCCTTGTTAACCAGTTCACAAAAGGCATGTAAATGGTCTTTTAAACACCTGTGAAAAACTCGGTGTGGCGGAGATAAGAGGGGTCGGCAACCATTTCTGTACTGAGAGCTACTTATGTTCAATGAAACGCATTGAGATCTACTAATATTATTAGTCTTGTATAATCTCCATTTTTTTTAAATATGTATATTAATTCAATCAAGCAAAAGCTTTCTAATTTAATAAGCTGGGCTGCACACAGGTGAGCTACTCCGAGTTAGCTGGAGAGCTACAGTAGCTCACAAGCTACTGGTTGGAGACTCCAGCAAGTCTAGACACTGCCTAGCAGATCCCCCCGCAGCTCAAGCTGCAGCGGCCCAGGCTGAGACACACTATGGGAGGGTAAAGCCCTTTTAGCCTTATGAGCGTTGTGGGCCGGGAGACTTCATATGTGGTCATGTGAATACACCACACGGCGAATAGTGCTCAAGGTGCTGTAAATTGAATGAGCTGAACAACTTTCTCCTTCTAATGTGAAGGTGCCTCCTGGTTACTTATTTGTAGGCGCTGAGCAACTGCTAAGGATTTCCGTAAAGGTGTGGAGCAATGTGCGAGGTTTCACTCGCCAGAAACACAATGAATAGCTACAGTGAAACCCATCATCCATTTTTACAATTGTGCCCACTTGACAAAAGAAAGGCTAGCCAAAAATAAGGAAAGGTGGCCTCTAATACATCTAAACATCAATAATGTTCCAATATGAGTTTGTGTTACATCACCCATCTATCGTTTTGGTGTAGGAGTCCGGTGGTATAATTATCCACATAGACTTAAATCATCTGAAAGAAAACGGTTTATGACACATAAATATTCGAGATAACCATAGGGTATTAAATATTGGTGTGGTGAATACACAAAACGTTGATACAAAACCATGGATAAAAAAATTAATGATCACAATAGGAGATACATTGACACAACCAATCTTTGTCCAAAAAACACAAAAAAAACTAAATCGTCACTAATAGCACGCAACACTGACAAACCATACCAACAAAAATATTTTTGTGTTGACCTGGACCATGAAGAAGGTATGGTTATTAAATTTTCCTGAAAAATAGTTGTTGCTTTTTCGTTTTCCTAACATAATTTCAAACATGCCTTCCAGGGGACAGAATATACAGCGCATAATTGATCAGTTTAAAAGTACAAACTCTTCCCATGTGCACAAGGTCGTGCCAAAGTAAAAATGTAATGCTGTCTTCTCCCTGTATAAAATTGAAAGGAACATTGCAATTGGCAGAATAGATGGTGAAGACTGTGGCTTGCAGGCCAGATCTCCGGCAATACTGAGCTTGACTGTGGCAGTGGGAAGGCTGTGTGCATATGCTTTGCCCGTTCGTGAGGCCAACCCGCTACAGGGAATTTTATGCATGCAGTGCCAGCTTTGGTTTATATGCAGTAGTCTCGCTCCATGCCTTGTGTGTGCGCTGAAACCCCTCCAGCACCTCGTCTGCAAAGGCCGTGGTGAAAGTGACGCTCTGCCTACTCCTGCATATGGGCGCAGAAACATTTCTGTGGACACAGCGGAAGTACTGGTACCATCTACGACACCAAGTGGTTCTGTCTCCAGCACACTTCATGAGGTGTGAACAGAGATGTACCGGTCCTTAGTACTGCATGGTTAGCATGTACAGTTGGCATCTTCCCCTCACGACCGCCCACAGCCTGCTCCAGACGCTCAACACCTGCCAAGTGGATGTTGTCCCAGTGTCAACATAATGAGTGAAGGTGACCAGGGCAAACGCAGACAACCACTCTCTTCCCAGAAGGGACCTCGGTGGTCCAATCCCTGCTACTGCTCTGTGCTGGCGAAGAGCTTTTCAAGCTATTCCTCAAGCACAAGTGGTGACCACAAATATAAGAAGGCGATCCGGGCTATGAATCCACACTTTGATCCCCAGATGAACTTGGAGCGTGTCAAAATAAGACAAGCCTGTTAGAGGAAGGGTGAATTCGACGTCTTCTGTGTCCAGGGCGGATGGTTTACAGTTTGGCACAAACTCATCTGGCATTTCACTGGACAAGATACCTGGACAAAGTCCCACAAACTGTTGAACACATGGACGGAGCAGGTGGGATGTGCCGTAGCCAAGTTGATAGGCGAAGATGAGTCTGATGACCCTCGACCAATGAAGATGGAGGTGGTGGATGGATGCGGTCAGGAAGTGGTGCACCCGAAAGGGTGGACAAACCCTGGATAGATGGAAAGGGTGAAGAGAGAGAACGTGGATACTTTGGGGTGTTTCGAATCCTGCAAATGAGAGCCCCGTCTGCGGGAAGAGGATGCCCAAACTGTGGCCGTTACATTCAATATGCCCGCACACTGTAACTTGTTTTCAATAGAGGATGTATGTGCACTGTGAGGTGTATCTAGAAGGCACAACACTGGTACATTTGGCTGTGTGGGCATAGTTTGGTGACCCCTATAGGGCGACGTGATGTCAGTAGCGTGAAATGCATGGGTGCAGTCAGATGCCTCGATACAGTGCCTGGATACAATTAGGTTGCCATTGAGGTTATTTTGTGAGCAGTCTCAGGGTCTCCCGTACAATATTGCAAGGGTACAGTAGACCTCACCATAGAGTCTGCATGAGTTCTGTAGGGAGTTCCTTGCAGAAGTTGCGAGAGTGTTGCATGGTTTTCCCTATGGAGATTGTATGCATGCAGTCGGGTATCCATCCAGTCTGGTTGATCTGAGGGTAGAGAAGGATGTTTCCCTGTAGAGGCTGCATTGATTTAGTAAGGCACCTCCTTCGAGTCTACATTGCAGCAGTGAGGCAACACCATTAGCACTTTCATAGGTACAGTAACTGATCCTTCGCGTGTGCATGATTACAGCAATGTTTGACCTATGGGAATGGCAGACTGTCAGTTTCGCGCCCCCTATCGGAACTGCAAAGATACAGTAGTAACAGGCCACTGGCATAAAGTAATTGTGCTGTTGCCATGTTTATTTATTTACCATGCTTGCCGTATATTTCAATCTCCGCTGTATGATTTGGCCATTTCTGCAACAATACATTTTATTTCTAGCCCAAATGGGTAAAGAGCCACAAAAATATGTGATGTAGTACAATAGTAGGTACTTTGCAAAAGTTAACCTGTTACATTTCTCTTACTGATTGCTGCTCTCAAGTATTCAATATGTGCACAGGTGATGCTTTTCCCCAGATAGCGCAAATGTCTCCCAAATTGGTAGATTGGGGAAAGGATTTTGTCTGCAGCATAAAAAATTCAATATATTTCAAGGTAATTCAAACAGTGAAATATTGATCATTTCTTAGTCATACAAATGTGTTGTTGTTTTTTATTCATGTAAATTCATGTTTTACCACCAATGCTGTTCTCAAAACAGAAGTTATTTCAAGAGCCCACAGAGTACAGAAACATTTCCTTTTTCTTGTTAATGTCTGATGTCTTGAATATCGTGCTTCCAGATGAAATACTTACATTAGGAATCTGTAACGTAAAACCCTGTCCTGCCAGGCTATTTCTTAATAGAAGTTCATGGTGAAGGCAAAGTAAAACTAAAACCGAAGACCTGTTGTAAAGCATAACTCGGATACGCAGAATAACAAGCATTGGAAATGCAATAGGCCTCGCATTTGCTTAAGTTAGAGCTATTGGCGTTGTAAATGACAATGTCTTTTAACCATGTGTTATGGAGTGTATGTGGTGTGTAGTGAAGTTCCCGGTTTCAGATTTACTTGTAGAGCTGTGCAGTGTTTGAAATAATAGTTCTTTTTTGCAGAGTTCTTTATTGGTTCTTCCAACAAAAGTGTGTTACTGTCTCACTGCCCCAGACCGGCTGAGCAGGAGAAAGAAGATGCTCTCAGTGATAGTAGTGAGACTCTCTGCAGGAGAGGTTGTGAGTGAGCGGGCGGAGAGTCGGGCAGTAGGAAAAAGAAGTCTGTCAGATAGAAGAGACACGGTCAGTAGGAGGAAAGTGAGGCTGAGAGTCAGCGGGAGGGAGAAGAGGCTGTTAGTGAAAGTGTGGTGCTGTCAGTGAAAGGGTGGTGCTGTCAGTGAAAGGGGCGGTCCTGTCAGCGGGAGAGAGAAGAGGCTGTCAGTGAAAGTGTGGTGTAAGTGAAAGGGTGGTGTTGTCAGTGAAAGGGTGGTGTTGTCAGTGAAAGGGTGGTGCTGTCAGTGAAAGGGTGGTGCTGTCAGTGAAAGGGCGGTCCTGTCAGCGGGAGAGAGAAGAGGCTGTCAGTGAAAGTGTGGTGCTGTCAGTGAAAGGGTGGTGCTGTCAGTGAAAGGGTGGTGCTGTCAGTGAAAGGGTGGTGCTATCAGTGAAAGGGTGGTCTATCAGTGAAAGGGTGGTGCTGTCAGTGAAAGGGTGGTGCTGTCAGTGGAAGGGCGGTCCTGTTAACTGGAGGGAGAAGAGGCTGTCAGCGGGAGGGAGAAGAGGCTGTCAGTGAAAGGGTGGTGCTGTCAGTGGTAGGGCAGCCCTGTCAGCGGGATGGAGGCGAGGGTGTCAGCGGGAGGGAGAAGACGCTGTCAGTGGAAGGGTGGTGCTGCCAGTGGAAGGGTGGTGCTGTCAGTGGAAGATGGTGCTGTCAGTTGAAGGGCGGTCCTGTCAGTGGGATGGAGGCGAGGGTATCAGCAGGAGTGAGAAGAGGTTCTCAGTGAAAGGGTGGTGCTGTCAGTGGAAGGGCGGTCCTGTTAGCATGATGGAGGAGAGGCTGCCAGTGAAGGGGTGGTGGTGTCAGTAGAAGGGCGGTGCTGTGAGCAGGAGGGAGGAAAGGCTGTGAGTGGGAGGGAGGCGAGGCTGTGGGTGGGAGGGAGGCGAGGCTGTAAGTTAGCGGGAGGAGATGCTCTCAGTAGGAGGGATGAGAAGTTTTCAGTGATAAGGGGGAAGCCTCCCGGCAGGCGATGCTGTCAGCAGGAAGGAGGAGAGGCTGTCAGTGATAAGGACGAGCCTCTCAGCGGGAGGGAAGAGAGGCGGGGAAACAAACGAAAGGGTGGCAGGTAAAGGGGGTTTGGTGTCTGCATAAGCGGGGAAGCAGGTGTGAGAGGCACAGTCACTGGAGACACAAGAGGGGATATGTTAAATGCTGCAGAATATTCGGAAAGAATCGTGTCTCACCAGCTCGTCTCCAGTTTGCTGTCCACCAACCTCTCCATCGCACCCAGTCGCAAGAAGCCGGCCGGTTCACCTGCAGTCTCCTGGGCAGAGAGTGAACCCCACTCCTGTGCCCCGCTGATCCAGTGACGCAGCCGGACTTGAACCCTGGCGGTCAGTGGCTGTGGCTCCCTCTATCCCTGGACAGCTGACCCGGTATAACTCCTGTAGAGAGTCCCGGCTGTGGTTCCCGCAGCCCCTTTCTCTGGTTCCATTGTAGCCGACGTCCTCGCTCAGCCTCTTCCAAAGGTACTGTGTGCAAAGAGGACCCTGCAGGGCCACGGAGAACATAGCCAGGAAGAGCACCGGCTCCACCGACACCCGGGGACACTGGCGTTCGGCCACCTCTGGGGAGTCCGGGAGGGTAGGAGAGTCTGGACCCAGATCCAGGGTTGGGGAGTGTGCCATGCCGGAAATAGAGCGCAGGGATAAGTAAAAGAGAGACCGGCAGACACTGGGCTTACGACAAGGGCTGAAGGGACAGAACTGCGGAGGGATCTCTCTATTGAGGGACAGACAAGTGGGTCTGCTGTAGGGGGGCGAGTACGGCACTGCAGCAGTATGCAGGATCGCCCACCGCTACAGAGAGCTCGGGCGGGGCAGGCGGCTGTAAATGACAGACACAACCCTACTGCAACGAGGGGCAGACACTGGACTCAAGGGGCCGATTCTTCATGAATACGGGAAACAGCAGTGCTGCAAGGGATTGTCATTGTACTGCAGAAGTGGAAGTCAGAGAGAGGGGAAAAAGAGCAGCGCCGGCATCTTCTGCGGGTGAAAGGAAAGCCAGTATCGGCTGAAGTGGGTGACTCCATCGGGTCATGTGATACCGTGGGAAGCAGGAGGGCTAGACTGCGCACTCGCACCAGTGGCGCCATCTTGTAAGACGTGAGCGAGAGGCAGCGCTATATAAAACACAATAATACTTTATTGACTCTGCGAGTTTAGACACAAATGGAACAAGCATTTGCAATGCAATAGGTCGGATTGCATTGCAAATGCTTAAGTTTAAAACTGAGCACGGCGCCGCTTGAAGGACACCGCGCTCGTTTTTTTAAAAACTTTAACACGGAGCGCGGTGTCCGTGAAGCGGTGCCGCGCTCAGTTATAAAGTAAAAACAAGGCGGAAAAGACGCCGTGCGCGAGCAAAATATCCAGTCCGGGTGGGCGACCCGGATAGGAGACAGGGAGGGAACAAAAAAGCCTCACTCCAAATCAAAAGCGAGCGTTTAACATAAAGTGTGACGCGCGCCAATGAAAAGCATAGGCGGAGCTTTCATCCCACTTCCAACTTCAACTCGACGACAATAGATCTCGCAGAGCGAGCAGCGCATGCGCTGCGACGCTAGGCGAGACCTAAAAAGGCTTGCCTTTTATTTTGCGAAACGTGCCCCTATAGGTTTGTGAGTGTAAAGCTGTATGTTTCATGTAAAGGATTATTCTCTGGGAGTTAGAATACCCACTGTTAAAATGGTGTTCGTGTGCGTCCTTGTCACATCATTATTTTCCTATAGAATCCAGCGAATATACTTACTTTTCTCTCTTAAACAGTTTTGTTGTACATAGCACTGGGATCTATTTTGTATCAATGATGGTTAAAAGGACAAAATAGCGAGTTAATCCTGGCATATAATGTGCTTAAAAATGTTTCTAATTTGCCGCACCCCAAAATGTAATCGGTGCTGCAGCATAATTTTGCCATCTACTCTACTGCCACATAATTCCAGTAGCCTCCCTAGAGCGAATTCGTTTGCAACAGTTTAGCAATGCTTTCCATAAAAGAGCCTACTTGTCTATCAAGATACTTCATATGGGTGGATCGTTTATAATATATACTGCATAATTTAAGCAGATGTAAGTAAGGTGTCATAACCACCGAACACTTGAGCCCCCTGTTAATTGAAAAAACATATGTGAATTAGTTAATCTAAGAATGATATTTTTACAGCAGTTTTTCGTCTAACTTCTGGATACAATGGTATGAAGAAACAAGAGACTTAAAACAAGCATCATTCATTAAGTCCCATCCCTGTTGGAAGATATTTAACGATAGGCCTAGGAAGATGAAGAATCCCAATAAGTATGACGAGGGAAAACATTATAGTTCCTGTAGAAGAAACTCTGGTTCATAATTGCTCTTGAGTTTCATGAATGATAGTAAACACAGAATATCTTTCCTTTATAGTTGTACAGCGGGTCACCGCATTGTAAACTTCATCAAACGTTTTGGCTAATTTGTTTATGGCACCTTCATCAGGGCAGGCATATTTTGAATAACTTGGGATGTCCCCATCCTCAATCGTTGGGGTAAAGTCAATAGAGTCAACTCGGTGACCACAATAATATTAGTTAAAGAAAGGCTTTGCTTTCACACGTCATGATATCTTACTTCGACATAGTGTCTGACATAGATGGTCAGAGAAATTGACTACATCAGTAACTTGTCCTTGTGCCATGAGCTTTTAAGAAGCAGGCTGTATGCAAGGATACCAACCATCCCTAAAATGGCTAACTATGCTACAGAATAAGTAGGATCTTAAACGATATAACAGCAGAGACACATTTGTGCTCATCGGTCCATAATGAACCTCCATGCTCTCTCGTTTTGATTGTTATTGATAATTGTATCAATCAATCAATCAATCAGTAGATTTGTAGAGTGCTTCTTGTCACCTGTGAGGGTATCCAGGCGCTGGCAAGGTTCAGTTGATTAGCCAGGTCTTTAGGGACTTTCGGAACTCTGGAAGAGATGGGGAGGTCCGTAGATTAAAGGGTAGCTCATTCCATGTCTTTGCTACTAGGTAGGAGAAGGCACGACCGCCGCATCTGCTACATTGGATGCTGGGGGGGGGGCGGGGGGTAGAGAAAGGGATGTGGAGCAGAGGTGTCTGGTGGGCTGATGAAAGTCATGGCAGTGGTTCAAGTAGGCGGGTCCGCAGTTGTGTAGGGCCTTGTGTGCATGGGTCAGGAGCTTGAACTGGCATCTTTTCTGTACAGGGAGCCAGTGGAGTTCCCTGAGGTAGGGCGTGACGTGGGTTTGTCTAAGGAGATCCAAGACGAGTCTGGCTGCGGTGTTCTGTATGGTCTGTAGTTGTCGGAGGTGAGCTGTGATCCCTGCATAGAGAGCATTGCTGTAGTCCAGTCTGCTGGAAATGAGAGCCTTGGTGATGGTGCATCTTGAGCTTTGGGGTAGCAATTTGAATATCTTATGAAGCATGCAGAGGATGAAGAAGCAGGAGGAGGAGACGGACATGACCTGAGTCGTCCTGGTTAGCTTGTTGCCCAGAATGATGCCTAGGTTTCTAGCGTGGTCAGTAGGGGTAGTAGTAGGTCTGAGTTTTTAGGGCCACCAGGATGCGTCCCATGGAGAGCTTTTGTTTCCGATAATCAGTACCTCTGTCTTGACCGTTTTTAGCTTCAGGCAGTTGGTGACGCCTGTCATGCAGTGGTGGAAGTTGTTGTTGGTGGTGTCTTCGGAGAGGGAGCGGATGAGTTGTGTGTCGTCGGATATAATGTTGAGCCGGTGGGGTTTGAAGTTGCTGGCCAGAGGTGTCATATGAGTGTTGAAGACGGGCTGAGTGAGGATCCTGGAAGTACACCACAGATGATTTCTTTGGGTCGGAGGTGAACGGGGGAAGGCGGACCTTTTGCGCTCTTCCGATGAGGAAGAGGTGATCTGTCTGAGAGCGGGACCTTGGATGCCTATGTTGTGCAGCCTTGTGATGAGTGTGTGGTGGCAGATGGTATCAAAGGCTGCCAAGTGATCCGTCCATCATCTCCTTGTGTTTGCTAATTGATCTAGGAGAATCGGGTCCGCAGTCACTCCTCGGTCGAGTAGGGCTCAGATGTCATTGGTAGCTGCAGTGAGGTCTATCTCGGTGCTGTGGTTGCTGCTGAATTCGGATTGGGAGGAGTCGAATAGGAGGTTCTGTTCCAGATGTGAGGAGAGTTGTTGGTTGATGGCTTTTTCTAATACTTGAAACTGGAGCAGGGAGATCGGTCATTGGTTGTTGAGTCAGCTGGGGTCTGCCAATGGTTTCTTTAGTAGGGTGTTGAATTCCTCATGTTTCCAGTCCTCAGGGAAGGTGGCCAAGGCAATAGAGGTGTTGAACAAGGTGGTGAGTATGTGACTGATTCTGGCTGCGCCTAGGGTGAAGATGTGGTGATTGCATGGGTCATTGGGGCCCCTGAGTGGACCGAGTTCATGATGAAGGTGGTGTCCTGTGGGGCGAGCTGGCTCCATTCTGTTATTCAGATGTCTCTGGTGGTAGCTGGGGTCATTGCGTTGCTAAAGACCCCTGGGCCGGCGAACTTCAAAGAAGCTGCTGCCTTTGGAATGCGAATCTGGCTCACCTCACAGGAGAGGAAGCCACCCCCCTGTCCAGAGCCCCCTTGGCACCTGGACAGGTGGGAAAATTATCAAGGTAGGAAGGCGTTCCACCTCCAGGCTAGTACCAACCTTAAAGTGGGCTACTGTGAGGTGGACATGATTTTTCAGAAGTACCCATCTTTGTGGTGTCATACTTAGGAATTCTGGGACAGGGTTATGCCTACTTCCCCCAGGAAATCGTCATATAGGGGGCGTAGTGACTCCATGTGTCAGTAGCCTATTGGCTACTCCCCTAAATTCAGTATTTAGGGGAGTCCCTGGCACCATAGAAGTAGATCCTGATGACCTAGGAAGAGAGACGACACAGAAGAACCGCAAAAGCATAGAAGAAAGAAGCAGCTGACCTGGTACCAATCCTGCCGGCCTGTCTGCATCCCTCATCGAAAACAGCACCAAAGTCAACTCGTCTTGCAGCTGTGACTCCAGAAACCTGGGAGGACTGCCTGCCTTTGAAAAAGACTCAAGACCTCCCATGAACAGTGGACCTGTTCTAAAGAATCTCCAAAAGAAAAGACTGAGGCCTCCGTAACTACCAAAACCTGATACGCGAAGCCACCACTGCACCCGTCCCCTCCGGCCCGAGTTGAAGTGGGCCACCGGTGCGAACAAGGTTTCCCATCCCTCCAGAGCTCGAGTCCATCATGGTTTCACCCCTCCTGGACTCCCCAACGTCGGCTGCAGCCTCTGCACGCAGACCCCCTCTAAACCGCAACTGCTCTGGTAAGGAAAAACGCGACGTCTAAGGACACCCCTGCACCCGTTGCCCCTGGAGAAGAGGACCAAAGATGCCCCCCACCCCACCTGAGCATTGCAAGGCCTGAGCCCACTTGCTGGTTCAGCCCGACTGGCTTCCTAGCCAGAGCCTGCAGCCTCTTATTACAGTGACTGATCCACATTGAAGCGCATTGGATTCCCGATGCTGATTTACATCCTGCACACAGCCGTCCTCATGCCGCTGGGGGTGTACCGTTGGTGCTGCCTTGGACCACCACTCACCTTAACTCATGGAGATTGGTCCTGTAAGTTGATGTACTGTACCTGCATGCAGAACTTGTTATTCCTTCCATATAATAACATTGGAGAACTCTGAAATTGCACTATGTCCACTTTTTAAAGTGAAAAGAATTCATATTTCAAAATGTACTTACCCAATCATATTTTCTCTGATTCCGAAACACATATAAAGGTACTTGGTATTTTTATAATTTGGTGTGGCTCTCCATCTTGAGTCATGTGTGCCATTTATTAATCATTGTGTGTATTTGCAAATGTCTTGCACAATTCTGTGTTAGGCCTGAGGCTGCTCAACTACACTACCCCCTAATAGAGCACCTTGGGATTGCATAGCAAGCCCCTGTCCACTCATAAGGGAACCTCTGGACTCTTTACACTGTATATCAACATATTGATATATCACATAAAGAGCCAGCTTATACATGAAGTTTCTGATGTTCTGGTCTAGGTTGTTGGATGAGATTTGGTGGGCGGTGTTTAGCGCATTGATCCATGTGTCCTTTGAGACTTTGCTCCAGCTGCGGTGGGGGCATTGGGCAGACTGGGGTGGAGATCCGTGTGCTGGTGAAGTTGAAGTGGATGATGGAGTGGTCGGTCCAGGTGAGTTTTGTGGTGTAGCTGTACCTGATGCGGTCGCTTGAGGTGAAGATGGGGTCTAGCATACGGTCTGCGGTGTGCGTGGTGTCATGGATGAGTTTGGTGAGCTCCATGTTGTTCATGCTGTTGAGGAGGTTGTTGGTGTTAATGTCATTATGTACGTCTGTCCTAGGTTGCACGGTTCCCTGTTGCCCTGCCAGAGTGTACGGTTGTCTATTGGCCTGCCTGCAGAGACTGTCCTGGGGTTCACTGTTGTCTTTGTCCTGCCTCCAGAGACTGTCCCATTAAACAACATTGTTAACCAATTTTATACCTTCAACATGATGTTGTGCACATGTGGGCACCGAACTGTAGAATTTATGCATCACATCATCCTCTTTAGGCTTCAAAGTGCTCCAATTTAAGCTCGTTTGTCATGAAAGGAGATGTGCAGTGGTACGGTTTGGTTCCTGCAGCAATGCTTTTCCTCCTGTATGAATTTCCTGTTTTGTGCATGAGCGTCAGGATGTCTGTCTAACATGGTTCAGGGGTAGAATTTTTTGTGCAAGTAATTTGGAATTCCGGTGCATGATGCACGGTTTCAAGGTAAATGCTTTTGGGCATTCACTGATATCCACCTGTGTGACATAGCTGAACCATGTTGGATGTGTGCTGGAAGATCTGTGTAATGTGTGCCGCTAGATGATTGTGTGCAATTTCTTTGGTTTGGGTGATTGTTGGGAGCTTTCTGGTATCCCTTAATAGGCGAACCGATGCCATGTTCTATGTTCTCTTTAAAGTTCTATTCAGAGTTGGACTAACCTGTTGGAAACCAGGCAAGAAGATTAAATTAAGCAAGTATTACTTGAATCATGTGGATGTAGAGATTTCATTTTAATCAGATTAGTGAAGACAGTTCGTTAGATGGGCAAAGATTATTCAAGTGTTATCAGCACAATACATATATCAAACATAGTAATTAAATATATCACTACATTCAGAAGCATTATTGAGGCATTTATTAAAATTATTTTAATGAACTAGAAACGTTCATGCCTTCCGCCTCCGGCAACAATGTCATTAGTGAGCTAAGAGCCTAGTCATTTGCTATGTGTTCCCTAATTGTGGCATATATATATATTTTTCCTTACGTGGAGGAACATTGTAATCTATGAACTCAAACACAAGTAGTTTTTGGACAACGCTCATCCTCATGTTTAAAGTTGCTCTCATATCTGATAATTAATTAAAAGGACGCTTGGTAAAATAAAATATTTGCCTAAGAGAAATCAAATATTTGCCTAGGATTTCAGTTTGGTTAAGCAGGAAAGCCGGGATTGATCCCAGGTTTTCTGGTTTCACATTGTGCAATTCAGCAACTAGATGGTATCTCTTTGTTTCATCTTTTTTACATCAAAGTTTTTACCTTGCACATTTTTATCGGTTATTTAGCAAAAACACAAATAATACACACCCTGTGCTGGTCCACGCAGGAACCCTTAACTAAGAAGCATATAAATATCTGTGCACAGCTGATCCCTTCCCACCCATCTTGCGTACAGCCCCCACTCAGTCCATAGTAGGACCTCAATTTCCCCACACCTTGGCGTGTTTTTTGGGCACCCTCTTTCCATCAAAGCTTGAGGCATGAACTTTAATTCTTGATGCGTGAGGTTAGAGCTTCGGTGGCACGCGGAAGCCACAAGAAAGCTTGACTCATTTTGGGGGATCCAAGAGTACCTTGAGCTGAGCCAAAGCCAGCCTTTGGCTCAAACTTGAAGTGCTCGCCCACCTCGAACTTCAAGTCACATCTCTGCACATTGCCTATGCTGATTAGTCTTCATCCCACAATTTTTTTAGGCTTGTGCTGTGCTTAAAAGCCACAAGGACAACTAGCAAATTCAGACCCTTACTGAGAATAGAGTTTTTATCACACTCTTTCAAAATATGAAAGAACAGGTTGATTTATTTTTAGCGTAGGGTTGTTGCAATTTTATATTTCTGTACAGTAGCAACACCATTGTGTTTGGTGTCATCTGTAGTTTTGCTAAAGGGTCTGCATTAAGGATATGCGAAATCAAATTTGTTTTTTTATTATATTCGGCAACATTTTATGGAAGCTACTCAAAATTATGCGTTTCTTTCAAACTGTGCTTTGCTGGTGTCTCAGGGTGAAATTGTCCTGCGAGAGCTTACCTCATGTTAAAAAGTCACCCGACTTGCCGACGGGAGAATTGTTCGAGTAGCAAATGTCTCTTGGCAGGATCGAATCGGTCTCCATGGGCAAAATATTACACAGAATTGCATAATGCAAATTTCATCAAGTTCACAAGTGTCTTTAAAATGTCACCCGGGCCTTGTCTGTATTTCGTGCATTAATTGAGAGTTGTGCCTCCTTTGGAAAAAATGTATTTCCAATTCAAGCCCCTCCCGCCCCCCACCTCCCCATTAGTTGCTGTCACTCGAGCCAGGTGGCTCAGACAAGGTAACACATTTTTTACGATATTGATAGATGCAATTTTTTTTTACTACATTTTGTATTTTTTGTTTAATAAACATTGGCTTTAAATAGACGGATTCCTTAATATAATTGAAATATATTTCTTTTGTGACTTGTTTGTTGATTTTGACCTCTTTGAATAGTGCAGTTGACTCATGAATTTCCTCTGATTTCAGTTAGGCATAAATGTACGAGTAATTACCCGAGAAACTCTTTTCTTAGTGTGCAAACAGCTGGGTGATGTTTCTGTTTTTAGTTAGTGCTGTTTGGATCATTAAGTGCATGCAGTCCCGAGGGCATTGTTGCTAACACAGCAAAAACTCGCTTTGAAGGTTGTGCTGTCAACAAATTATCCAGCGTTGTTTTTAACCTGCAACCCCCCCATGGGACGATCTCTGCCTTAAAATATAAAAAACATTATTGCCCGAGAGACTCCGTGCCGAGCGGTTTATTTTTATTCTTCTTATCAGATCACTTTGTCGTAGCAGGAATCCGCACCCCGATCGTGAAAGTGCACCCCAATACAGGGACCCTGATCAGGTTTTTAAAAAGATCCACTCTGTAGGATATGAGCCCATGTTGCTTTTTCCTGGCCATCTTTGATTTATAGTGTAAGGTGAATGTGTGCAGGCTTACCACCTCTCTCTCATCCTTCATGAAGACGTGGACACTAACAGTCAAGAGTGGCTTTCATTAGTCCGGGTAAAATGTACATGTCAATGATAAATATGCGTTTTCAGGTAAAAGGTTTTGTAGGCACGCGCGTATTTTCTCATGCTCTTAATTTACAAAAAGATAATAAGCTGAGCTGGCCACGCGCTGAACTTGATATATACCAAAGGCTTTCCGTTTTATTGGATTCGTGAGCTGACCTATTACAGTCCACATGGGTGTCGACAGTGCTTTAGATGGGCCGGTACTGCCCGGTACGGAGGGCCGGTACTGCCCGGTACGGAGTACCGGCACTTTTTTATTTTGAGAGGGAGAGTACCGGCATTTCTCAAGAGCGACGTAATACTTTTAATTGGAGAGTACCGGCACTTCTCGGAAACAAGCAGTTATTCTGGCACAGAGTACCTGCACTTCTTTTTTTCCATTTCAAGCACTGGGTGTCGATAAAGAACTTTCAAGGGGCACTGTTGGGGAGGATGTGGCACAACAGCCAGATCTGCCGACTGTGGAGCTGGGGAATCAGATTCGACCTCGACGTCTGCTCAACATCCCGTGATTCTGGGCAGATCGCTTCATCTCCCCGTGCCTACCAAAAAATGAATGTGTCCTTGTGTAATGTAACTGGTGCTCATGTAAAGCGTTCGAATACCTTCGGGTTCAGTTCGCGCTATATAAAACTGCCCAAAAAAAAAAGTTTAATGACAAAAGGGCGATTGTATACCTGAAATGCTTCCCCATGTGGCAATACACCGACAGGCACTCTTGCACATCGACCAACCCGCATTCAGTAATCTAAGCATGCAAACATAAATATAGCCATTGAACATGTATCACCGGTCATGCAGTCATCTATGCACCAGAAATACAAGGACCAAAGAACACAGACTAGCACATGTACAAGCACACACAAAGAACAGTGGGACTGATAGATAAAGGCATGTAAGAGCATGTAAAATAATACTCCCCAGAAATTTTTTACATCATTTTTCATGCAATTGTATCATATATATTTAGTTCAAATACAAAGGACTGTTTCCTATTTGGACATATACTAATAAGGAATTAGACATTTCTGGCTGATTCACAAAGTCTTGTAAGAGTACTCTTGGAGCACTGTTTCCCATACTCATAAATGCTTTTGTGAATCCACCCCATATTGCCCAGTAGCACACGACCTCGCACACAAAGATGGATGGATGGATGGACAGACAGAGTGAAGGCCAGGTGGAGCCAGTGGCAATAGGTCCTGGAGGATGGATGTAGGCTCCATGTCAACTTCATCTTTAGCTCCTCTTCAGAGGATATCACATTTGAGGTGAAAAACAGAGTAGTGTTATTCACCCATTCAGTCATTTCTATCTCTACCGGATGATTGAACAATCACAATCACAAATGACTTCACAGCAGAGTTTGGATGGGTCGTCCGGTGGAGTCTTCACTACAACTTTTACACCGAATTAGCGTACTCTCTGCTCCCACTCAAGGAGACAGAATTGCTACCCTAATTGGGCTGGCCTTTCCTTTCAAAAGGAAACAATACCAAGGTATCAAAACATACCACATCTAGGTCATTTGTGATTGGATATTCTTTGATATAACCCCAGATTCCAACCACAGTGTAGATTATGGTTAAATTGGTCCTGACGAATTGCCAATTGATCATTATTGACTCACCAATGGCAAGAAACATGTTGACCTTTTAAAGCTATCGTAGATTATTGTGTCTGGTGATAGCCACCACGTTTTTAACCAGACAAGTAGACTCGCCTATTAAAATCTTATTTAGAGGACTACCTAGTCTATTTTAATATGCACTTTTTATTACACATATTCACTCCCACACTTCAATCTACACAACAGGCCCTACACCCACACTTCACATACAGCATTGGGACAAAAGATCTCCGATAAAGAGCCCCCTTGTGGGTGCCCGTCCGGCATTGCAGCACCGGCCAGATGAGGAGCACGCCCTATGATGAAGCATGACACCCATCTGGGTGTGTGAGGACTCCTGTTCCTAAGGAGCTGACCCCCGTCCGTTCCCTTAATTTCTGACTGACCTCCTATTCTCTCTCTCCTCTTTTCTGGAAGGAACTTCATACCCTAGTTGTAAATACTTGACCCATGGGAGCACGTATGCTGGACCAATAAGCGCTCCCGGTCCCCCCCTTCTTTTGTGAGATGTTCTAAAATGCTGGCATGTATCATTTACTATCTATGATCTTGACAATTGAACATATTTTTTTTCTCCTGCTTTTAAAAGAAATGCGCGCTTTGAGATGGAACCTGAGGCAAGCAATACGCTGTGTCTCTTTAAAATTCATGACTTGTTAGCATCAGGCAACGGAGTGATATCTATGCACACAGGCTTCTACAGCAAATTCATGGCTCAAAGTGGTTTATGTAGAGACCGAATGTTATTTTGAACAGGGCCACTGCTGAAAACAGCAGATGTCACATTATTGTAATGCAACACCTGAACTTCGTTTCTGAATCATGATGCTCGTAATCCTCTCTTACTCACCAAATTACAAAGCTGGCTAATGCCAGACATTTCCCCCCTAGTCCTGTATCCTGAAAAAATGATATGATATGAATGCCACATGCAGCATTAAGTCGAACCTGAAAAGAAAAAACTATAAAGCTAGTGAATATTCATTGTAAGTTCCTATGGAATGAACTTAGACTGACTGTATATCAGCATATATAATTATTTTGACCCCATTAAAAATTAATATTAGTTACATCCTGCCCCTGCAGGCATTTGAACATAATTAATACTTTTCCAGTAACTGACCTCTGTACCAAATCCCTGAATGAAAAAAGAAAGGTTTGGTGATCCCTATCCTGTTATTTAACACAAAAAACTACTGCTGTCCCCACTGTACATACAATCTTTTTCCATCTCTCCTTATCTTCTTTCTTTTGCAAAGTGCCATGAGTGATTTTGCTCTCTCTCTCTCCGAGGTCTACTTCTTCTTCATCGTTTTACAGCGCCTTTATGAGGTTGGAGTGAGAGACCAGGTGCTTGCTTGGCTGCTTCCTTTTGTTGTGGCCCACTATAGGCAATATATCTCCTTCCTCTTAAAATCTTTGTTTGAGACCCTTGGCCTTCAGTCCCTCCCTCTCTCTCCCAGTCTCACTGTTAAGTCCTTATGGCTTCCCATTGTTTTCCTGTATGGCTGACACACTTGTCATCCTCCATGATGAAGGAAGGGATGACGGTCATCCAGAAGAACTTTAAGGATTGTCTCTGTCATTGCCAGGTGGATGCACTCAAATCGCCTAAGTTTGAACTCCATTTAACAAGATGGAGGTCATTGTCCTCTGTGTTCCTTAGATTTTCTGAAAAGACTATTAGTGGCCCAGTGGCTTGGACTATCTCAAATCAGTTTGGTCTGCCCAGAATTTTGGCATTATGTTTGACTCTTGCATGTCCTCCTAAAGTATATCAACAAGATGCTGTCCATCTACTTCTACTTTCTCAGAGTCCTATAAAAACCCTCGTTTGACTTCCTGTCTCCTTTTATAGTGCCAGTGTCCACGCAGCACTAGGGCACCTGTATAGGTAGCAGTACGCTTAATAAATCTGATAACATTTCTTCCTTGCTGGTCTATTGCAATCCTCTGTCCCTAAGCCTTCCACAGTATTTCTTTTGCAGATTTTGCTGGGTACAGAATGCAGCATTCTAGTCTCAGAAGATACTCTGACATTACTTCTCATCTTCCCTTTTTGTATTTGCTACATAATACTAAACAATATCTCTTTAAATTCCCTTCTATCTCTTAATACTCTGTCTGCCTTCATCCGCCTTGTGTTTACCAGGCAAAGGCCCTGACATTCTGTGCAGTCTTTCATGGCGAACCTCATTGTATTATCCCAAGTGCAATGTGCTTGAATTGTAGAGCATGCTTTTTCTTTCCTGACTACTAAAGCGTGGAGTTTTCTTCTGTGTTCTTTAAGATCAATTGCCAACTAGTATTGCTTTGGTGAGACACTCAAAATGTGTCTAATCCTTTTTTTCTAATTCCTCTACCTCTTGTTCTCATTTGCCCTCATCCCTTAATTTGTCTAGGAGCCAGTGCAAGGACCCCTGTACCAGTTGGACTCTATAAATAGTATTCATTCATTCTTCAGCCATTCAGTCATTCACCTTGGGCTTGTGTTGAACCTTGTATGAAAAATGGAATGATGAATGCCTCCTCAGAGTTCTTGTCCTCTTACTATTTTATCCTGTATTGCCCCTGGCCCCACTTCCCAGTCCTGGACATGGGCCTTGCTTCCTTGGTAGATTCTGGAGCCTTGCACACACGTCAACAGTGATTGAGCTTCTCACATGGGCTTGGGCCTTTGTGACAAATCTCTCCAGCAGTACCCACTCTCTATACTTTTACTCTGACTAGGTAGTTTGACTTTTTTTTAGTTCTCAATGATATGCCTGGGCATGGAATTTTGGCTTGTACTTGGTCCACTGCTTCAACATTCTCTCGTTTGAATGTGCCACTAAATGTTTCCATGTTGGGTGCTCGTGTACTTGCAAATTCATACCACATCAAACTGTCCAGTTTGGTGGTCAAAGTTATAGCAGGTTTCCAAATCCTCTGCCTTTGGATTTTGGTGGACTTGATGCATCATTAAATTACTTGTTTCATTGCCTTGTCTTTGGCCTTTTCCAATGTGGACATGCATGTGTTGGCTTGCTTTCTAATCCCGTCATGAAATGCGCCAATGGACTTGCTTGGATTTTGTTTCTGTTTTTAGTAGAAATCTCTTGCAGTCCTCGTTCTCTTATGAGCTTCAACAGGCAGGAAAGGTGATGACTGCAACATTGTCATCTGCTCCATCGCCTAGATAGAGCAGCATACGGATATTTTGTGTGCACCCTATCTTTAGGGTGCTGACAAAGCTGCTGAAGCTTGCCCAAAGGTGGCTGTCTACTGTGTTGTAATGCTTACTCTTTAAACTTCTCCATTTTTACCTTTCAGGTTAGTAAACTCTCTTTTACCAAAGCCTGTTTCACAGAGATGAGCAGCATTTGCTGACATCACCTAGGATCTTTCCAAAGCCCTGTTCAGGGATGTGTAGCTATCCCAGCGGAGATTAGGTCTTTGTCAATCCTAGGTCTCAAGTTGACTTTCAGTGCTGAGAGAAGAGAGCTCAAGTGGCACCATGGTTTTGCATAGATATAATGGAGGGCAAGCAAAGGTTTTAATGTGCGTGGTTGTGTCGCAGTCCTGGAAATTCTGCAGTCGGTCGCATCTAAATCTGAAATGCGACCTACTTTCTCATGGAAAAAGGTTTTGTGAAAATGATTCTAAAACCCAGGGAAAAGAATATACATGGTTGTGACAAGCTGATTTTAAATACTGATTTGAGCAATTAGGTGGCATTGATCTTGGGAGTAAACATTGCCAAAAGGCTGGCTTTGTACTTCCTTTTTCTCCCGTTTAGATGCATTGAAAAGGGCCATTTTCTAGACCAGGCTGGGAGTGGGTAGAAATTCCACCTATATAGACATCCAGCAACAGCCTTTCTTAAGAGTTCTTCCTTCACCAAACCAGGACATACAAGATGTACATTCCAAGACGCAGAAAATATACTGGTAGGAAGATGACGTCCCGGCAACCATTAGTGAAGTAAATATTTACACTTCCATGAGAGCTCAGGATGGCCTCAAAGTATTCAGCAGTTTTTCTTTTATCCTATCATCACACTGTATAGGTGTCAAAAGAATGATATTAGACTTGTTATAATCCAGTCTCCTCAAAAAATCTTCTGCTTTAAACATCTATTTACAGCAACAAAGTACAACCATTGGGGCTAAATATGCCCAACATGCATAAATCTATGGGCAAGGTCGACGAAAGTCCACAGCTTTGTTTAAGAGTTCTGCAGACCATGCATCCCATAAAATCTTCGGGCGGCACTATATAGATGATATTTTTCTGACCTGTGAAGATCAAAAAACCTTCTCCAGGATTTTATACATGCATTTTTATAGCCCCTGCAATATTTTACATTTCTACTACACATGTGTAATTGCTTGACTTGGAAATATAAGCACAAGCAAACAGACTTCATTCATACCAGACTATTCAGAAAACCCACAACTATTCACTCTGCCTTGCATTTGATCCAGCGCTAACAATAAAAATTATTCTCCTATATGCTTCGGTCATCCAGGTGCAACTATTCCTCCAACACACACACTATATCCATATGACGTTGGGGCCCATAACACCGCATATACATTCACTTACTCATTTATTCCCTGGATTTCCTCCGTCAATAACCTAGGAGAAAACGATTCGCTGGAAGGAGACGGGATACCTCTTTTAACATGACATAATGTTTCTCATTTGCTTTAAGGTATTCCGCTCATTGGTCGATGGACCAACTAGTAGGAATCAGTTGATGGTGATTAAGACCAGCTCAATCACAATAAACTCTTTATCAATTTACCTTAATCATTGAGCTAAAGAATCACTGAGTCATTTGTTTAAAGAATAATAAAGTTTATATAAAGTTTGATGCAAGAAATGAGGTTAAGCTTATTATTCAGATCATTACATTTATAATCAATATAAGAATAAAATGAAATTGCAATGCATATCTTTTAGACGGAAAAATAAGGTTATCATAGCAAGAACTCTAAGAGATCAATCTATCTTTCTTGGAAAAATCTAATAGTTCTAAATGAAAAATCTATCAGGAAAAATTCTCCTCAAGCAGCATCTTATACTCAACTGGAAAATAAAATTAGCAGCATCAGCTCATCAGCAACCGCAACTTCACCCACCTACAGCATCTAACTTCTCCAGCAACCTGCTCTCCAGCAACTCACTCTCCAGCAACTCACTCTCGAGCAACTAACTCTCCAGCAACTAACCCCTCCCACCAAGAGTAGGTCTTCTTATACCCTAATTCTAGCTTACAGAATAAAATGTTGCATCTTCATGGCGTGATTCTTTCTCATTGGTCCCCTCAGGCCCATATACATTTTAATCAAACTTCCTGGTCTTAACCAGTTCCTTGTGGAATGTCCATGCTCGCATCGTTTCCCACAGTTCATGTCATTGGTCATCCGTTTCGATCAGTCCAATTTGTATCTTTTTCTGCTACTTTTTAGATTCAATAGTTCCGTCCATTGATTCAGTTGGACTTCTCACGCTTCTTGCTGATCATCTTGGCACACATCTGCTCAGAAAGGTCACAATAGCCTTGACCATACTTCCATCTTAGCCTCTCAGCACCAGCACGTGATCATCCTTTTCCACAGCCTCTCTCCTCTACCACATGGTTCCCTGCTCATGCGTACTCTAGCAACTGGCGGCCATTTTATATCGCTGCTCGACAGGCCTAAGCGCACTATTTTCAAAGAAAAACAAAATATTTTTAAAACCAAGAAATATAAACCCTTTCGTTTCCCTCCCGTCTTTCTACGTTCCCCAATTAGGTATTACCTAGCAAAAAGCAACATATAAAGCCGTCCCTTACTTACCATCGCTTTATTTTGCAACCACACGTTTTATTTTAAAGCACGGATCATGCGTTTATTATTAAATTAGTACGCAAATATTATGTTATGTTAGACACGTAAACAATTATAAGTTGATTATTTTGCACACGGAATAGCGTGTTACCTTTAACCCTTAACATATAACATACATTGTTGGTTATTTACTTAAACGAACATGTTTATTAATTATTTTACGAAAATATTAGGAGGTTAAAATGTTTTCATTTACCCTGCTCCATCACATTCAATAAGCTGTCATCCAAAACATCAATTACAAATGTACTAAAAGAATGACCGTGAATTAAAATAAATTTCAGCAACAAGAGTTTTAAAATCAAGCCATGAAAATGTACCAACAAATTTCTTCAATTGGGTTTTTCTCACATAGTCATCGATACTGCATTTACGTCAGTTTGACAAGAAGACGGAACAAAATTGTGTGTGCTCCAAAGAAGACCCAAGGCGATCAATAGGTTTTCTGACTGATTTCCAGAATGGACAACATTACATACGCCAGGCCCTTGGAAAATCTGGCACCTGAGAAATAATCCAATTTTTTTAGATATTATGTTGAACAATCAGTAGCTTTCAAGAGCTTAGCTAACTTAAGGCACAAACGTTTCTCATCTGAGTTAAAGACAAACTCATTAATCCTATCCAATAATTGTGAAACAAAAAGGTTTTTACATATGCTGTAATTTTTCTTCTTGTATGGGTGGCGCCATATAAAAATAAACAAATGTAATTACCACAGTAGCACCTTTTTGATTGCGTACTTGTGAACAACAAAAAAAAATCATCTTTAGGATCCGTCATTAAGCCAAGCAAAATCAGGATTCAGGAGCACTACTGCATTATTTAGAAGACGGACCTCAAATTTCCACAAGTCAAACACTATATGGTCAAAAATACATGACCTTTGTCACCGTAGATAAAATTCCATAGATTTCTTGGGGAGGAAATCCAGATATTTACTACGCCAACCAGAAAATAAGTGGATCACCTGACTTGACACATGATTTAAAAATGACAATGTTCTACTCTATTGGCTCGTGTAGGGATTCTAGCAAGACTGGTTTCTACAGTTTTTTGTTTTATTACAGTAAGCTCTGTCAGACCCGATGAAGAATGTCTATTTGTACCTACCAAAGAATCTGTCTGGTCTTTCTAATCAGTTTCTAATTGTTTGAACTTATTACTACATTGCTGTAATCTGCTTTCTGTCTGCTTGCGGCTTTAAATGTGTATAAATATACATTCTAGTGCCAGAATGTGCATCTTTTCAAATGACAAAATGTACATATGCTGTGAATTACTCATGCCCTTTGTGATTTGTCTGCAAAGTATTTTTATGTATTATTATTAATCTTATTATACATTAGACCACTCATGATCAGAATTGTACACTGTCCCTGGACTTGCGAGCAGCACCTTAGATTTTGTGTACTTCGCTGTTAAAATCTCATTAAATTATACTGTGCACATTCGTTACTCAAAACGCTTAAGATGGCTGATTTAGCGGCCCTTGTTACTTCCCCCTCACTAGTCTTTTGATGTTACTTGGATTATCCTCTCTTCAAAAGCACTTCTTAGAATTGCCCAGACATCTGTTGCTGAGGAGGTAAGGCAAGGCACAATACTTAGATTAAAATGCTAACTAGAAACCTAATCTTCTGGTTGCATCTGTATCCCTCCTGTTACATTTATTTATTAACTTAAATTAAGCTTTATGTGACTGGTATTTCAGAGTTTGCCTGTCTCTGTTCTCTCCCTACCTGTTTCTTCCATCCTAACTTTTCTTGGACTGGAAAAAAAGTAATAACTTGTGGTGAGGCAGTTTCAATGTTTAGATATAAATTTAGGTGACTGCGAAGTGGGTCCTGAATTTGAGAGAGCACCGCATATATTAATACATTAAAAGTTGAATAAAAAGCTAGATAAAAATAAAGACCATCATTCACACAGTGGCGGCATGATTCCTATTGGTATCTATTACTCCCTATGAAGTTCTGTACTTTGCTGTCACTGATGAACTCATAGATTACTGCCTCTGCATTACTCCTCTTCACTGATGATTCCTTCCTTTTTTGGTAATTGGCGCCTCTTTACTGCCCCATTTAGGAGCAGTGATGGAGTTTGGAGAGGATCTAATCTGCACGGAGCGGTATGGCACCCGTTTTATGCAAGGATACATTGAGGATCCGAATGGGCAGCTGCGGTGTGTTAAAGAACGAACGGATGACCGCTACCGGTCTCTCAGAGACTTCTTCACAGTGAGTAATATTAAGAAGTAATGTATTAATGTTGAACAATGTATTGTACCCCGGGGATTATATAACCAGTGTTATTACTCCTGAATTATTAGTAGTCATTTCACCTTTCTTAGATGAAAAGGCTTGGGGAAGACACACCCATATTTAAACATCTGACTGCAGATTAAACAGAGGTCTGTACAACAGATGCTAAATTATGAGATTTTCAACCAGCTTAGTCAATGTCTAACATGTGGTAGGGGCTGGCCTTGCATCTCTTAATGACTATGTGAGATCACAAAGGACTTCCATTGCTGTAATGATCTGGATTGTTGTGCCCGACCCACAAAACACTTCAAGTCTCCTTTCATCATTCCACCATCACTGGATTTGGCATACTAAGGTTTTCTCATGAAGAGACCTGTCTGGGCAAATCAAATTTATTATTTTAGTTCTTAAATATGTGGACAGGAATTAACTGAAGGGGGTGTAAATAAGTCTGGAAATGTTAGGAGAAAGTGTGATGCATGGGAGGAAATTTGCATTTCAGGGCACCAAAAGATGCCAGTGCATGGGTGCTGTTCAGGTCTTTGTCCAGAGCAGTCAAGGTTGTGTCCTGCCATGTCTTACATATTCTAGATCAGTGACCCAGAACAAAGCAGCTGTGTCACAAATCCTGCTCCGAGTTGGTTATTCCAAAGTGACCGAAAGAATTAATTGAGCAGTGATCTGCTAGAAGAATTCTATTTCTTTGCTAAAAAAAACACCTTTGATTTTACACTTTTCCATTTTCACCAACAATAACATACATATACATTCCACTGAGAAGTCCACATTCTATGACAACATCACAAAACGGCCTTATGGAGTACCGAGGAAGCACAAAAAAGCTACTTAAGACAGATCACAACAGTCCCATTAAGAAAACCTCATACCGAAATGGAGACTGATTTTATAAGTCCGGATTTCAGTTGCTATCTAAAATTTCTTTGCTCTCTAGGGTTGATACATCTGATTAGTCCACACACTGAGTCTCTGTTGCGTAGGTGACTTATGCCTGGTCCTGTGTAGAAAGAAACTGTTGCCTGATTCTGTGCAGGGCATGCAGGCTCTGACTGTTTTTTTTTTTTCTGTAAAACAACACGTCTGTCTCATTTATTGCATTGTTGATAAGCTCAACTCGTCCGCAGTCCGACTCACTGCATCCAAGGGACCTTCACCTCATTCTTTATAGTATAATTGACAATGGCTTCCAGATGGCCTTTAGGTTCTAGAAGCACAGATATAGGAATGGGACGTCGCTCATGTTTTTGGGTGACTAGCTGCATAGATACCTTGGCCATTGCCCAGGCCTCCAATTCGGTTCTAGGCACTGGTGACTGGTAAACAAGTACCCAAATGTAAGACTGATTTTGTACACTAATGCACACCCCAGTATGGACAACTACCTGTATCTTTAGTACTTTACTTTGGATTATTGGCACATCATGCATAAATTTGGTCTGTACCGTACACGAGGCTGTGATGTTGGCAAAAGCCAAAAGGGTGCTAAGAGTATGTCTCCTCCAGTAATTCACACAAAGAGGAGCAACGTGTCAATATCTTAAGCAATGAGTCACATGGGGGAGAAGCAGTCCTGTCTGTTAAACCCATCCTACTACCTAATTAATACCCACACCAATCCATCCTCTTGTTAAGTCAGCTTCTGAGAATTAAGGGGAATGATGAGGAATCAGTGGATCAGGTAGTGGGGTTAGCTCAGGAGTTTTAGAATTTTGGAAATGCTCACCTTACAAGGCATGTTTTAATCTGCTTTTAAATTTTGAATGGGATGTGTAACTGAGGCGAGTTCTCTTGTTAAACATTCCATTGTGTAGGCACAAATGTAGAGGGGGAATGGCCACCAAGTACATTTTTTAAATGGGTTTTGTAAGGCCAAGGAGTTGCCATGCGAAAATGTATGCATTCTTGCTGATTGAAATGTAAGTACACTAGGTATGCTTACTATGCTTACATTGACTTGCAGGCAGCAAGCTTCTTATGGTTCTTGGTTTGGTTCTTGCAGTTAATCTGCTCACTTTTTTTGTGCACCCCCATTACTGTTTAGTAATTTGCGGGGCAGGCCAGGGTAAGAGATATTACAGTGATCCGTTTGTAATAATTCAGGGCTGTGACAAGGGAGCTGCCATGTTGTTGTCATGCCTGAGCTGAAGTTTGTCTTCACCATATGAGTGATCATGAGTTTAACTGAGAGACTTTGATTTAAAATAATATCCAGGTTGCATATTTCAGTATCTGGTTAAGTAACTCACCCACTTGGATTGGCCTGGAGAATGCCATAGCTGTGATGTCTGAGGTTTCCACTGCTGAAAGTGGTAAGACCGCTTCAAGGGTTTGGTCAATAAGAATATAGCCTGCATTTAATGTGATTCACAACTGTCTGTTCTAAACAGTGTCTAGAGGCCTTAAAGGTTCAGTTCTTCGCACTGTTTAAAGCAGGTAGTTGTGAATCGCATTAAATGCAGGCCAGATTCTCACTGACTGTAACCCTTGAAGCAGTTTTCCTCTTCCACCAGGCGTTTCACAAGATGTATGTCTTCTGCCTACTTCTGAAAATGAAGAATATGTGTGTGTCTCTGTAGGCAAATTAACAAAGAGGAGAGGAAAAAGCCTTCTTGGACACCAGATGTTAAAAGCCCACAAGGGAGCAATTATCTCCGAGTTTCACCTGTTGCATTTGGTCTGTTGCAACCATTGCCTGGTCAAAGACACCGAGCCAAGACAATAATTTATCCAACCAGCTCGGTGCTGTACCTGGCCTGATGCAACCAACAAGTCCATCTGCGCCTGCCAATTGTCTTCTTATTGCGTCTTATGCTCCTGGATGACCAGATATGCTGATTTGGTGCCACAAAAAGGTCAGAGTTTCAAATAGCTGGTGTTCAGTAATGCATATCACTCTGTATATAACCTGACAGCAACTTTTTAATCTCTCCACCAAGGAACGATAGATAGAATAAGGACCAATAGTTCCCCATCCCTTTGAGTCCAATTTAGTTTTCTTCCAAACAGGGGTTACTACTACATATTCTATATCACTTTGAACTACACTTTGTGCAGGCAATTGACCTGTCGTGTGAATGATGAAGGGAATTAAGTGGTGGGGCAGTTCTGGATGATGGACATTGGGGGGGGGCATCTACTGGACCTGGGTCCATAGAGTGAACTATCTTCAAAACTACTGAAACAGATCAGAAAGCAATGACTGAGCATGAAACAATAGGCTGTACAGTGTACAATATAGTGCTGGATTTTGAGAGGATTGCTATGGCAAGTAAGCTGCCACACCGTGTGAATGTCTAAACATCTCTGCTTCCGTTTGCAAAGTAATCACTTCTAGGCAACTCACATCTAGGCTCACAGACCGATCTTCTGGGACTGGCAACGTAAATGAAGGAGGTTGTGAGTAACTTTTATCTCCTATATAGAAGATTCCATGTCTCACTGTATAGGTTTAGGATATTGAGCCTGTGTGCCATCTTAGTCATTATGTCCACTGGCTTTGTGTGGAGCAGCCTAGTAATGGGAAGCCATCAGATACCTATTCTGAAGGATGAAGGTTGTAGTATTCTAGCACATTAAGATGACCCCTCTGGATGAGCACTTTTAGCTACACCAGTAGCTCCAATTTGTGTAGCCGGCCTCTTGCGTAATTTACTAAAGTACCTGCTGGGCTGTCACCCTAGCACCTTGCTTCCAAGCCACAAAATTGGGTGAACCCACTGTCCGGTTCTTAGAAATGTTGCAAACACAATCATTCTGTGTCTACATACTTGTGGAGCGGTCTCAGCCCCCTACAGGTGCACACCCCTGTGTACCTCTGCAACTATCTACCCTATGTTTCCATATATCCTGGCAACTTAAAGGGGAATTGGTTCATGTCGGCACCATCTATGGTCACTAGCCACACATGCAAGCAATTCCCATGGGGTGGCATATGAGTTGTTTGAACTGGAGCTCTAAAGCAGAAATGTGAAGTTGTGCTGGGCGGGAACATGGTTTTCCAGCGTTGTCCTTGACATGTCAAGAGGCTATATGTGGTCATTTCTGGAGATGCTGCATTTCACCCCACACCAAAGAAACTTTTATAATCACGTTTACTTATTAGAACTTCCCCAGAATCCAGATAGCACCTCGCCCTTCACCTTCAATCCAGATAGATTTACTACTTAGGGAACTGAAGATTGCATTCTCGATTTTGAGCACCACAGAATGAGAGGCCGCAAAGAATTAAAACAAAAAACTAAATGTATTTTAAATCCACACACTATAAATTGGTAGATTAAAATATACTCTTACAACGATTAAGTAGGATGGCTGGACTCGCAAGATATTTGTAAAATGTCTGGCGTTCTTTCTTAGTATTATTAGCACGTGCTGAAAATAGTACATGTAGGTGAAAACTGGTAAAGTAATCCCTAAGTAGCCTGAATTAGCTTTGGGAGTCAACCGAAATTCCCCCATTTGTAGAAGAAGTGTATTCTGCTGTGGTGTAGATTCCACTAGCGGAATGATCTCCAGATTAGAATCCGATGATAGAATTACTTCAATTCATATAGCAGAGATGATTTTATGGCAAGACAGGAGGCCAGCATTATGCATTAAACCTTTTATTCACTCCTTCTGAGCAGCAACCTTAAAAGCTTCCAAAACAGAACTTTAGAGCATCACAATATAATTTAGACCCTTCAGTCCCTTAAGTACTCCATGACCGCCATGTTTTTCCTCTTTTGTTTGCTGCTTCTGAGCAGATAAGTATATAGAGCTTTGCTTATTGATTTTTAATAAGATGGTTATATGTTTGTGGCTTTACCCAATTTATGGGTAGCTTTTAGGGAGATTGTGTATGTGGTATTTTTCTATTTCAAATATTTTATCTGTGTTTCTAGTGAAGCCAATATTGGTATGGAATAGGTATATTGTTTATGCCTATTTTTTTTTTTTTTAAACAGCTATTCGTTACAGTAGTTTCACAATGTTTAGTGAGAAAAAACAGGTTTTCAAAGTACTTACTCGTATTGTATTTCAAAAATGCGCTAAGCAACAGTCAGCTCGAGTGCGGAAGCCCGTTGTTGTCTTGGGAGCGCGAGGGGAGTTGTCTGATCTCTATGCGCATGTAGGAGCGCGTGAGGGATGAAGTGCAGGAGGCCATAAAAAGAAAAACGTCAGAGCGTTGTATGCGTTAGTTTGTACTCCCTCAACGACGTTTATGACGCATAGGCCATTTTCTGAAGGAATTTGGGTCCAAAGAAACATTGAGGCCTGTTTCTGAGGAAAGTAGACATGCAAGTCTGTAACTAAGGCAACGTATCGCTTGGCAGATGCGTTGTTGTCAGAAACGGCCAACCGCGCTTCGTTGCAATTGAAGAGAGTGGATATTCAGCTAGTAATAAATAAAAAACATGAATTCTAACAAACTAACGGAAATCGGTAGCAACAAGTTGAGGTGATTTAAATATAAGTTGTGACAAGGGAAAAACAACATGACTGAAAATCAAAATAAAAACTTCAGTCAGGAGGAAGTAATAAGGAGAATGTTGACAAGGAAGTACAGGCAGTTGCACAGGAGACAGTGAAACAGGTTTTGGGCAAAAGAGAAAGGCATAATATGGATGAGGAGGTATCATTTTTGATATCAGGATGAAGACCAAAATAGACGGCCTGGGGGAAAGTGCCTCAGAAAAAAGAGACCTACCAATGGTTGGTTATCTACTTATAGAGGAGCCCAAAGAGGCTTGCAGGGAACGGGTGTCCAAGGGAGGCACCACACATATGGGTCAGTGTTATACCTGCTGCTCAGCCAATGTGACTGTGGTGGTGGAATGTTGGTGATTTTACAATATTTTGGCGACGATTTTGAAGAAGAATCACGTGTGCAAATGGACTGAGAGAGGGAACAATCAAAACTGAACCTAAGTGAAACAAAGCTGAGAAATCTACTGAAAGAAGAAACTATGGAAACAAAATCTACTGTGGAAACAAACCTGATGAAATTACAATCTGAAAGTAAGAAGAAACCAATGTTATTCTGCGCAAAGGAATGGAGAAAAGAAATAATGAAACAAATGACTTCTTGAAACTGGTTTCTAACGAACCTACAATTGAAAGAACTTTTCATGAAACCAAGAGTACGGAGTATTACATTATAGTTCTTCAGCCCTGTGCCCCACCAGTGACCCCAAGATCTGTCGCCCCCAACCAGGGCGTTCCTGAACTATGTGCACCATTAACAAGACTCTAGGAGACAGATTGTAGCTCTCGTGTAAAATTGCTGATGTGGACCGGGCTGCTTCAACAGAGTCATCTCGCTTATGTAATTTTCACTGGGCAGAACTGCCTCATCGCGTGTGCTTCTATAGTATGATTTATTCCTTTTTGTGATTTCTCACCTCTGAGAAATAAGAACACACACACTTTTCTTCTTTCTTTCACGGTCAAGAAAGTTACTGATGATGATAAAGCGGGCAAGCTAGTGAGTACCAACCAGCTGCCCCCCATGGTGTCGCTACCGTGAGGTACTTTCTGACCTTCCCTACACTTTTTGTCAGTCAAACATTTTTTGGTAAAGATTGATTGTTGACGTGTGTATGTACTGTGGTGTATTGACGCTGTATTAAAAAATGAACAGTTGAACTAACAGGCCAGTGGCAGTGAACCTAGCCTGTGAGGGCAGTAATACCACCCACTGTTGCGGTTGTGTTATTGTCTTCCATTTTCCTGTGGTTGTGGGATGGTGCAGTAATGCCACCCACTGTGGAGTTCATGGGATGATGCAGTAATATCACCCACTTTTTGTTCTTACGTTACGTTTGTGATGATTTGGGTTGAAGGTGTTTTTTCCACCCCAACTATGGGTTTGGGGTGAAGGGCAGAGAGGAAGCCAAATTTTGAAGTGTAGTGAAGCCTTATTACTTGTGTTTGCAGTGTACACCCTTACTTTGGGTTTGGGTGGAGGGGCAGTGTAGATGCCACATGGTTGGTGTGGAGTGGTGCTCCACACTTTCCACCCTTACTACGGGTTTGGGTGAAGGGCAGTGTAGATGCCATATGGTTGGTGTGGAGTGGTGTTCCACGCTTACTAAGTTTAGTTTTTGCAGTTGTTCCTACCCGCCCTGTAGTCGTTGCCCTATGTACCACTTTTATGTTAGCCTGGCCAGCTGGCATGTTTGTAGTATCAGGGTTTGGATTGTGGTTTTGTGGTGTGGTAGAGTGGGTGTCCTGTTTGGTTAGAAAGGGAGATAATGTATGTGAGTGTATTCTTTTTTTTTATTTAAAAAAATATATATATATTTTTATTAAAGAAAGACAAACCAAATAATATCACACACATCAACACAAATACAAAAAAGCAGTCAGAATATACAATAAGGATAAAATCAAAAGTGGCCAACAAATAATCATAAACATCACTAGAGGGCACATTATACTGGCGCTTAAATCAAAGTTTCCTATTTATGACTGATTTCAAGGAACACAAGACTACAGTGATTCGTTTTCAACAGCGAACGGAGAGGTGTCACTAAAGGGGGTGCATGGCCAACCCCTACTCTCGTTCCAGGGGGCCCAAATTTTTGTCCACTTACCCGGGCAACCCCAGCCTTCATACACCGCTCTCTCAGCTTGCATGCACCAGTCCATATCGGACTCCCAATCCGAGCATTTCAATTCAAGCCCACCCTTCCACGTTCTAGCGATGTTACGTTTAGCCACCATGCACCCCAGGGAGACCCACAGTCGCTCAGGTCTAGACAGATCAGTGGCGTCCCAAATATTCAAGAGACATAGTCTCGGAGTAACCACAACATCCTTACAGCAAACCTGGGATAAAGCAGAGATGATCTCCCCCCAATACCTCTGAAGAGTTGGACATTCCCACCATTGATGCAGATAAGTACCTACCTGGCCACAGCCACGTGGACATAATGGAGAATTCAGAAGACCCATTTTAACCAATACGGAGCTCGTGTAGTAGGCCCTATGCAGTAATTTAAGCTGAATTAATTTGAACCGGGATCGAATCGCAACCTCCCGAGGCGATGCGAGGGCCTCCCTCCAGTCCTCGTCGTCAATTTCACCCACATCTGCGCACCATTTTATGCAGACTTTGTCAAGGGGGTCAGGCTAATTGTTAAGGATCTTTCGGTAGGTTAGAGAGATGGCCTTATCAGGAAGATAGTCGTCCAAGAGCCTGTCCTCAAAAGGGGAAGACACCGGCAGTCCGTCGCCTCTAAAAAGCGCCTTAGTCAGTGCGCTTCGCACCTGAAGGTAGCGGAAAGTTTTCTTCTCGTGCAATTGAAATTTCTGCTGCAGGTCACTGAAAGGCACTATTCCACCCCCGACCCACAGGTCGCCCACCTTGGACAAGCCAATCAAATCCCACTTATCAAACCCGGGCTGTCGCCAAAGCAGACCCAAGCGACAAGAATCGAACAATGGAGTCGCTTGTGTAAGTCTACCCCTCCAGCCGAGGGCCGAATTCGCCGAGTGCCAGATGGAGACAGTCATGGAGGTCAGAGTGAATTTAGGTTCTAGTTTCGATCCTCCATACAGTGCCCTCAAATAAGTGCCAGGCAGCATATTGTGCCTGTCCATTCTATATGCAGGGTCGGTAATGGGTCGATGCATCCAATGATTAAGGACAATAAGTTGTGAAGCCCAATAGTACGATCTGATGGCCGGCAGCGCAATGCCGCCATCATACCAGCTCCTGGTTAGTTTGGCAAGTGCAATTCGGGGTGGTCCGTTGTTCCACAACAGGCTACGAACTTCGGACTCGATAGAGGTAAAATACTGAGGCGGGACTAGGTGTGGTGTGTTCTGTAACACATACAGAAAGCGGGGGAGCGCCATCATTTTATAAAGGGCTGCCCTCCCCAAGAGTGTAAGAGGAAGAGTCCTCCAATGTTGTACATCAGCTTTGAGACACTGAAGGGGGGGCAGCAAATTACGTTGATAGAAGAGCGCCGTATCTGTCGTGATATATATACCAAGGTATTGAAAGCCCTCAGTCACAATTTTGGCCCCACAACCCGACGGGAGCAGGGGGGGGTGTCCACTCAGGATATATATCAGGGACTTATCCCAGTTAATAGTATAGCCGGAGTATTTTTGAAAAAGGGTGAATATATGGAGTACATAATTGATCGAAAATCTAGGCCTTGCCAAATAAAGCAGAATGTCATCAGCGTAGAGGTACACTTTGTTCATCCACTCTGGTGACCAGTTCAGTCCCCGAATCGTGGGATTCCCCCTGAGCCACATGGCGAGAGGTTCAAGCGCTAAGGCAAATAACAAAGGAGATAATGGGTACCCCTGTCTCGTGCCCTGCCCCAACTCAAAGACTGCCGATCTACTCCCATTCACCCCAATTCTCGCCAGGGGTTTCGAGTAAAGGAGGCGCACCCAAGACAGAAAACGGTCACCAAAACCGTACCTCTCCAACGTAGCAAAGCGGAAAGGCCATTCAATCATATCAAATGCCATTTTGGCGTCCAAGGACATAATAACCGAGTCCTCCTGTATGGTGGTAGCTCGCCCCAGCACCCCAAACAGACGGCGCAAATTAAGTGCCGTGTTTTTGGTTGGCATAAAGACATTTTGATCCGGGTGGATCAATTTGTGAAGGAGGGGTGAGAGGCGAAGAGCCAGGATCTTAGCCAAGATTTTGACCTCGGGGTCAAGAAGAGAAATGGGCCAATAGGAAGAACATTGGTCAGGAGGTTTTCCATGTTTATGGATGACGACTATATTGGCCAACTGCTGCGTAGCCGGGAGAACACACTCTTGCACACTCGCATTGTACATGCGCAGTAGGTAAGGGGCTATGAGTGGAGCCACGGTTTTATATAGTTCAATCGGGAGTCCGGTAGGGCCCATGGCTTTCCCGTACTGCAGGGAGGAGATGGCCTTAGAGATTTCCTCGGCCGTTAGTGCCCCGTCTAGCTCTGCGATCTCCTGGGAGTCCAGGCGCGGCAGCGGCAATGTAGCAAGTAACTCAGCAGCCTCCTCCCGAGTGGAAGTAGACACGGGAATAAATCTGACTGAAATAAGCGGCAAAGGCACCTGCAATACCAGTTCTGTCGTGATGTCGAACGGCACCATCATCTACAATTTCTGCCACCCATCTATTAGCTAGATCCCTCCTATCGAGCCAGGCCAACAACTTGCTGGCTTTATCGCCAATGTCATAGACCCTATGTTGAGTGGCCCTATAGTAAGTCTTAGCTGCTTCGTCCGCAATATCTCTGTATTCCTTTTGCTTAATAGCCAACTTGTGCGAGCTCTCTGGTGAGATCTCAGAAACCAGGTCGCGCTCAAGGGTCGTAATCTCACCTTCAATGGTCTCAAGTTGGCGACGCTTTTCCTTCTTGTGACTTGCCACAGCCGCCACCCCACACCCTCGCACCACGGTTTTGAAGGCTTCCCACAATATCACATCAGACTGGACCGAGCCGTCATTTTCTGCAAAATAGTGTTTGGTGGCCTCAGACAATCTGGTACGTATTTCTGGAATTTTAAGATACCAGGGATTAAGAACCATGTCTCGATGACTGGCGGGGGGTGTGCCGCCATAACAAGCCACAATTTGCGAGTGGTCGGAGATACCCCTGGGAAGGAAGGACACTTTATCAAACATGGGGAGCTGAACAGCCTTACAGAAAAAATAATCAATACGGGACAAACTACCATGCACGCCAGAATGAAAGGTATATTGCTTCTCAGCGGGATTACAGACTCGCCAAACGTCTATGATACCAAGAGCCCTCAGAAAGTCAGACAATATCTTCCAGATGAATCACCCAATCGAGGGGGCAGACGATCCAACGACCCATCCAAAGCTGCGTTACAGTCACCTCCCAAAAGCATATCCCCTTCAGGCAGTCCCAACAGATGCGTACCCAAGTCATTCAAGGTGGTGGAGTGGAGCTTAGGGGGGATATACAAGGATGTAACATTGAGAGACCTACCCTCCCATTTCCCCGAGACTGAAACAAACCGACCCGAAGGGTCACGTACAATTTTCTGAATTTGAAAAGGGAGGGAACTGCGCACCAGGATACCAACCCCCCTGGAACTACGTGTGTAACCTGCATGGGCTAGGAGTTTATATCCCCACCTGTTAAGCGCACAGTAAGAAGGACCCTGAATGTGAGTCTCCTGAAGAAGTACCAGGTCAGGAGACTGTCGCTTAAGGTATTGCAGAACTATACCCCTCTTGATCCGATCGCCTAGACCATTGACATTCCAGGAGAGAAGTTTGAGACGGCCCAATGACGGGCCAGTATGATCAACCACACTCATCCATTAAAATAAGGCGGGCCACCCGACCCCCCCCACACTCGAGAGGGATATCACAGACATCTTGGAAATTCCCCATGACAAAAACCATAGCAAAGATAATATGCAGTTAGGTGCAAAATAATCATAAGTTCCTACAATGATTGTCTGCACTACTATAAAAATGCCCACGCAATTTAGACTGTTAAAAATGACCACTTGAAAAAGACTGCAAAAAAAACATAATAAAAACACACCAACAAAACCCCAGAAACTACTAAACACTACCTGCCTCCCTGCAACGTGGACTTAAAACTGCCCACCCCCCAAAATTGCAGAGCGCCTGTATACCCAAAAACAAAGAGTCTATATATAGGGGAACGCTACTCAGCCAAGACATCCCAAGAACTTAGGCCATTAATTACCAGTTCCCCCCTTCAGGACCAACAGACAAGCCCAGTATTAGACATCATAAAGAGCTTCACACAATAATTGTCTAACGCATATCAACATTCCCAAATTGTCCCACCTCCCCCCCTCCACACAACCCCACCAGCCATCCTGAGGTGTGAAAAAACGCCCCAAATCAGAAACAGAGTGGCTAGCCCACTATTAGACTCCCTGAAACACAGAAATCTGCCACCAGGCCATACCAGTCCAGAGCTGCTCAAAAAGTCCTCATTGTCTCTCAGTGACACTTCCCAGCAGCATCATCCCCATCCGCAGCCGCCGAGGTGCTGTAACTTCCGACGCGACCTTGCTAGTTTTACTCTTCCTCCGTTCGAGGTTCTCCAGACAGGGAAGAGCGTCTCTGCGCTTCCGCCGATCGCCCCCCTTCCAACCAGTCCCAGGTATCCTCAGGAGTTTGAAAGAACCACGTCTTCCCGTCGACTTGTACCCAGAGTTTTTCAGGGAAAAGCATAGCATACTTCAAATTATGACTTCTGAGTGCGCGCTTTACTTCCAAAAAGGACCTGCGTTGCAGTTGCACTTTGTAAGTGAAGTCCGGGAAGAAGGTGATAGTAGAATTTTCAAACTTGAGCGGCGGAGCAGCCCTCGCAATCTGCAGGATCGCATCCCTGTCACGAAAATTGAAGATTCTAGCAAGGATAGGGCGTGGCAGAGCTCCTGGCTTAGGGGGACCCCCAGGAACCCTATGAGCGCGTTCCACCGAAAAAAATTGCGAAAGGGAATGAGGCTGCAAATGCTTCTGAATGAGGTCCTCTACAAACAGATCCGCCGCCTGTCCCTCCGCCCTTTCCGGCACCCCCAAAATGTGCACGTTATTTCTGCGCGCTCTTCCTTCGTAGTCCTCCAGCTTAGTCGCTAGATCTGAAGTCTGCGCTTGACCGTAGTTTCTAACGTCTTATTAGATTGTTGGAGGGTGGAGATGGAATCTTCATTCGTCCTAACCCTGTCCCCCATGTTCCTCAAATCAGCGCGAATAGGGTAATCTCCGCGGTCACAGTATCGATTTTTACCTCCAGCGCCGTGCGAACCCCCTGAATAGCCGCCATTACATCAACCAGGGTCAGGGCATCGTCTTCTGCGTGGTGCTTTGAGTCAGGTGAGCCCTTATGCCCCTCCGCCCCTTCTGACCTGGTATGTGCATATTTAGCCAGCCTCACCGCAGGAGGCTGCTTGGATCCCTTGGCGGTGGCCATCTCAGCAATGTTCTGTCGCGCTGTGGGTTCAGACACGTGGGGCCACAGCCAGGTGAGGGGGACAGTGGACAGAAGAAATAGTAGGGCAAAACCGTTCACAGAGCACACAGCGGTGGGCTCTCCAAGCCGCAAGATGTCAAAAGGGAAGAGAAGTCAAAATGCAAATACGCCCCAGTGGCAATCCAGGGACTTCAGGCCAGCGTTTTGCCCAGTAGGGGCAACAGTCAACAAATATAGGAAAAGCCAGAAGTGAGCACTTCGTGGAGAGGGGGGTGGGGGGAAGCCCCAATTGTGCAGTGAACCCCAACGTCAATCTTGACCCCCAGCGCACTGTCCCTTCAGATTCGCATCAAGAGGTGCCCCGCAGACCGCAACCCCAGCGACGCCCCAAACAAAGGGGACCCAGCTGGTCCGGCCCATTGCAAACGGGAGAGGAACCGCAAAATGGCGGACGCGCCATATGCCGCTCCGAACTCCCTGGGCACAATTGCAAGAGTACCGTGGGGGGAGGCGGGAACTCAGGACAGGCCCCCGACACTCACCTCCACACGGGCCTGCAGGAATATTGTAGGCCAAAGTCCAGAGGGGCCCTTAACACCGGGAGCCCTCGCGGTCCACCGTCACAAGCTTCGACGGCCGGGGGCTCCCGGCAGCAAACAATCAGGGCACCAGTCAACGAGCGGGATCCCAGGGGGCCACAGCTGCATCGCAACGATGGGGCAGAAGAAAGGACACCGGTGCGGCCCAAGAAGTCCCCCGCTGTCTCATCTCGCAGCCCGCCGCGGAGAGCCGTGCGACGTCACGGCCGAAGCTCCATCTCCGCAGCGGCACGAAATGACTTGTCCGATATTTCTGGATCCCGGCCACCAATTCAGACCAGGCAAGCGGCGGGCGAAGCAGCTCGTTGAGGGGGGTCACTCTCCCAAGGTTGGGCCAGCAAGACGGATATATGAGGCGGATACGGGGGAATCACGCTATGGCGGCGGCCGGAGCTCTACATGGAAACGGCCATCTTGGGTGTTGGCAAGCCACGCCCCCCCTGTGAGTGTATTCTTATTACTTTTTATCTGTTTTTCTTTGCATGTATTATTTTATGACATGTTGTGCAATTTGCATTCTATATTTTTCCATCTGCCTTTGTATGCATATTTGCAATTGTCTTACAACATGTCGTGCGTGAAATGTTTCCACCTATTATGTTCATGCATTCGCATTAGTTCTTTGCTACATTGTTTATATGCATGCAATGGTTCTATTGTCATTTTTTCAAGAGTTCCAATGTTATTTTGTGTAAAGAAAGGAGATGTGTTATACCTGCTGCTCAACCAGTGTGACTGTGGTGGTGGAATGTTGGTGTGTGAGGTGGCTGTGGAATGTTGGTGAGTGAGAGAGTCAGTTGGAGAATGGGCTGAGCAGCAGGGATGCTGCTCCTGATGGGGCTCTAGATGATAACATCCATCTTAAATAAACCAACCTAAAATCTACATGGACTAGGCGTCTCTTATTCACAACAGTCAGTTTTACACTGAGAGAGACAGGACTCTCAAAGAGGAGTAACAGATGAAAGGAGAGAAATCGAATGAGGATCTGGGTGAATACACTCTAGACTTAGAAATAAAGATGACTTAGATGAGGAAAGTGAGATAAGCAGTAGACCGAAGGTAAAAGGTATGTCAACAGTGGTTGACCCTGTCGGGAAAAAATTATCAAGCCCACGGGACATTAGGCATCCAAGGGGCAAAGACTGTTGGCCTCTGGACCTCATTTCAGAGTATATGAAGAGTAGATTGAGAAAGTCCTTAGAAAAAGAGCAAAGGAATATCATGCAGGCCCGTTATTGATGAAAAGGTGACTCTTACACCAAATGTGGACCCCGTATTAATCGCCTATATGTTCAAAATGGGAAGGGATCCCAGAAAGGGGCTTGAGAAATCATTTGAATTGTCAGGATAAAGTGCTAGACATCCTGGGCCCGTAGCAAAAATATTTGATGCTGTAGAGGAGGTCCTTTTTGAAGGGTACTCATGTGGATCTCACTCGGTTACGAGGGTAGTGTCAGCGTGCGGTTTGCTTTTTAGGCAATGCAAACGGAGGACTATTGGCAGAGAGGCGTAAGGCACTTCTTATGCATATCAATCCAAAGTTAAGTGATCTGGCTAAGAAGGAGTCAAGCGAGGATGCAAAAGGTCTTCTGTTTTCGGGGATGGAATGGTTAAGTCCCTAACCAAATTTGTGAAAACATTCACCAGTTTAGACAAAGCGCAGTCCACATATGCACCGAGTATTCTCAAACAGTAGTTTTTATGGTAGGGCTGGTAGGAGAGGGCACCCTTCCAGCTGTTCAAATTACAGAGCCCATTACCAACATACAGCAAACTAAGGATATGGATCCTACAGAGGAAACCAAGGAGAAAGTCAGTTTTACCCCCAGAGGGGCAGATGACGAGGTCGCAGTAATAAAGTAAGGCGATAAAATCCCAGACCAGGACAGGGTGAGTATGAGGACTGTTTCTGGTTTTATCCCAACAAACATGGGAGGAAGGATGTGGTATTTAAAGGACCAATGGGAGTCAATAACACAAAATACATGGGTTTTACAAATAAGAGGCTGTTGAATAGAGTTTGATTCAGAGCCATATCAGTTGAGTTAACCAAACGAGTTGGTGTTTCAAAGGGATCTGGAGAATGTAGTTCAAGAGGAGGTGTTGCATATGTTGGAGAAGAATGCGATGGTAAAGGTAGGGGAGTAAGTAAAGTTTGTAAGTACCATATTCCTAGTGGGGAAAAAGGATAAGGGATGGTATGGTTACATTGGTGCATGGAAAGGGATTTGGATCCCGTGGAGGCAGATGATCTAGACTTAGCAAATTTCTTGGAAGAATTATTTGAGAAAGGGATGTCATACAGGTCGGTGAATTGTTCTAGATCAGCTGTAGCAGCAGGTCATTGTTGTGGCAAGGATTGTCTGTGAGTAGAAGTATTTTGGTCTGTAGAGTGATGAAGTGAATTCGATTGAAGAGACCACCTAATACTGATGGAGCAAGGACTCACAATGAGACTTGCTCGGAAGCAATCCTCTCACAGTATTAATTAATTTGTACTAAAAACCTTGTAATGTCTTTATTAATAATACACAAAACAACATATTTTATCTAGAAGATGCTTGCCTATGTGTTTTCCACTAATAAGTATTCCTCGTCTAATCCAAAATGGCCGCTAAAACGCGGGAATTCTACTGCGCATGTGTCAACCATGTCACGTGGTATGACGTCTTTCTTTGCTTGGAGGGAATCTTTTGCTTCTGCGCAGTGTATGCTAAAATGGCCGCTTAATGTTCTCACATGCTAAAGTTTTCGCATTGCTGCAATTAATAATGTGGTATTCTAAAGCTACTAATGCGGGATAGACATTTATAAATAAATGGGATTAGTGTAGAAGTAGGAGGTATACAGTGAAAACATTTATTTTTGATTTTAATATGTTTCCTCTTTGACTTTCTATTAGTTCGTATAATGGGCCTGGGTTGGCTAAACAGCAACTCGAGAGCCATGTGACCTGCGCATGCGCTCTGAAAACTAACAAAGCAAAGCGATGAAGTCATCTTGGATGACGTCCAAGGACATGACCCGCTGATCACCTTCTAAGTTCAACTGAATGTCCTGTGATATGACACATTTTGTATATATTTTGTATCAATATTGGTGTGAAACGGGTGGGAAATAAAGCAAATGTATTAATTGAGAGGGGCAGGATTCTAAAACAATGGGCTTAAGAAAATTGAACTAAATTGTCATGGTGTGAAGATCAACCCCCTGTCCCTGTCCAATCAGAATTAGTGGGCCCATAATTTTGAAACATTAATGGGAGGTACATGGGCATAGAAGGGTATAATAGATATAGAATTAGCTAATTAGGGGGCATTAGAAGCTTAGCGAGAGCGTGCAGAGATACACAGAGACTGAATCGCTGTCCGAAGAGGTCGTGAGGTGGGGGCGGCGAACTGCACTAGAGGGAGACGCGGAAGAACCACGAGAAGGAACGAAGTGTCAGAGAGGGGAACGACGCAGGCGTCGTTGGTAGAGAGGTCATCTATCCTGTCCTGAACCTGGTCCGGAGGTCTTAGTCTTCATCCTTTCTTGGGGACCCTTTATCCAACTCCTTGGCCAAGGGGTTTGGTTTTCACACCTTTAGGTAACTATAAATGCGTAATCTTTAGTTTGTACTGCTGTTGCTATCTTCTCCTTTCTGAGGGACCGTCATTTGTAATTAATAGGTGACTATACAGTGTGCTTCCTCCTTGATATGCGATAAAGTATCATGTGGTTTGTATTTTACTCTGCTAACTAATTTTAGATAAACATTTAAAAACTTCCTGAGTCAGTGGTTATTTCAGGTGTTTAATGAAAATATGTTTTGTATGATCTCATATCAACCCCAGTTATCAAAGGTCCATTGGTAAGTCATTACTCTTCAATCAGAAAAGGTAATTGGTAGCAGGGATTTTGATAAAGAGTACAACTGACCCCGCCAGCGGTGATTGCTAGCTAGTGTGAATGAATGGGCCCAGGTGAGTATTTTGTGTATGAATGCTTGTTGCTAGTAACCCGCTGGATCAATACAAAGTTTCATATGTTGTGGGATGTAGATCTGATATTACAGTTGTTTAAAAACTGTACGAGCAACATATTTGGAGGTAAGGGTGTTAACTTGGAAGATAGCAACATTGTTATGTCTCATTTCATTCAGAAGAATTTCAGAAGCAAGAGCATTGGAAGTATCTCGTAGATTTTTCCAACCAGATGGAGTTGTTTTTGAAGTATGTAAGAGGACAAAAACTATGTTGGCGTCTATTATTATCCTAGATTTGACGATTCGCCAAATTTGTGTGTGGTACGATGCTTAAAGGAATATGAGTCTAGAATGTCAGAGAAGGCATATCCAGGAGTAGATCAGATGTTAATATCTTATGTAAAACTGTTTAAGGCTGTTTCAAGTGCAACAATAGCCAGATGGGTAAAGGCTGTAATGAACGAGGCAGGTGTGGATATGTCAAATATTACAGCTAATTCTGTCAGGGGTGCTATTGCAAGTAAAGCTTGTATGATGGGAGGACGATTGGAGGATATCCTGAAGGCGGAAGATTGGTCTACTGCAGAAACATTCAGGAGGTTCTATTTTAAAGCCGTGGAACATGTTTCAAAATGTGTTCTGAAAAACTTTGAACATTCATAATGTTACCCTCCTGTCTTGCTATAAAATGACGATTTTTAAAGGTTTCCTAAATAAAGAATCGCAATTTTATTAAAGACTAGGAGGCTAGCATTATCCCACCCACCCTTCCCTTGTGTAGAAGTTGTGGGTGGGGAAATCTTCTAAGATTTACTGTCATTTGATTTGTTAAATATTTAAGGGAATGAAAATTGTTTTAGGAAATTCTTGAATGTTATAGGTTGGGATTTGGATATATGTGTGTGATTTATTTTTCAGATATTTAGGAGTGGTTGAAGATAGTGATGCAGAAGAAGTTTGGAAGAAAAAATGAAGAGACAAAAAAGGAAGAACATGGCGGTCATGGAGTACTTATGGGACTGAAAGTTCTAAATTATATTGTGATGTTTTAAAGTTCTGTTTTGGAAGCTTTTAAGGTTGCTGCTCAGAAGGAGCAAATAAAAGGTTTAATGCATAAAGCTAGCCTCCTTGTTTTTAATAAAATCATGATTCTTTATTCAGTAAACCTTTAAGAATTGGCATTCCATTGATAAGTTCTTCACCACTGGAAAATCCTTCAATGAAGAATTAATACTTCGGCCACCAAATAAACAATTTTTATGTTACACGTCAATTCTAAATCAAACAATTCTGGGGAACATTTATATCTGTGTGTAAATGTATTTGGCACAAGTAAAAATTATTGGTGCTCCAGTTACACCTAGGAATTAAGTAATGAAAAATAATAACTTGCAAACAGTGCAGCCCATTTAGCATGTTGTATTACTCCTAGCATCGGGATTTGCATGAGCCATTACCACCAGACAGGACCTGTTTGTATTTGCCCACCCGAACACAGGAGTAAGCACCATAAGCACTGTACTTACAGATGAAAAACTGGCATATTTTACATTTGAGCACATTTTTTCACCATGGCCCTGTTTGAGGTGTTAACCTGGCTGCAAATCCAAACTAATTACTGCTATTAAGGTCTGTAAAATACCCTAGTCCTGAGAGTGTGTGGTTCTCTGATATAAACCAGTTCGGGCTGCTTGTTAGGTGACTGGTGCTACAGGAGCTGATGTCTCACAGAAGGAGACTGCACTAGGTGTGAAACTCATCTTCCACACAGTCACCTTGCTCCTACTTTGAAGGTGGGTGGCAATGGAACAGCCATCAAAAAATGACTGTAGTCCAGTTCCTGTAGCTCTGTATTTCAGTTAGGAGAGCAGTAGACTGTGGCATTTCTGATTGTGGAACTGCACCAGACTCTGCCGCTGGGCAGCAGTGACTCTGCTGGAAGTATCGGCGGACCGGGCACTCAGTTTTGACTCGCTAGCCTGTCACTTGTTTCATTGGTGCCACCACCATTCTGCAGTGCAATAGCCTGCAAATGTGCGTGAACTGATGAGAGAAAACTGTTTGTCTGGGACACTTTTAACGTGGCTAGTGGAAATGAGCCCTTGCTTTGGGTTATACTTCCAGTAGGTACTTTATCTAATGGCAATTCATTGTGGTGCCAGGGCTTGGTTGATTGGACATCAGAGTTTTTCTCTATGAGGCGACTGATCCTTGGGTAACTGCCTCTTGAAGAACAAGCTTCATTGCGACTGCTACCTTTAAAAGGTTTGGACTCTTTGTGAGAGTGTTTCAAAGGTATTTCCTCTGCTACAACTGGATGGTACATCCACCATTCTTACTATAAGGTTCCTAGGGTCTCTGAAATACAGTTCTCTTGAACATACATATACAGCTTTCAGATTACAGGTGTTACCTTTGATGCACCTCCCCAGTCGCACTTAAACTAAACCTATTGCCTTTTCTTTTCACAGTCTGTTTTTTTGCCTCAGGGTTACCCTGAGAGTGTGAGTGAAGATTACCTTTCCTACCAGATCTGGGACACAGTGCAGGTGAGTGGAAAGTATATCCCTAATTGGATGCAGTCATTGATGTGGGTGGGAACTTTGATGCTGGTGAGGTACACTGAGGAGTGGGGGCCACTGTGGGCCAAGGATGTGGTTAATGGAAAAGACAAGGCCAATACTGGGGAGAGGGCACTGTGGTAGACGTGTGGTCATTGAGGGGGGGGTTCAGTCGCTGAGTGGGCCTGTATACTGAGGGTGGCAAGGCAATAAGGAGGTTAAGGGCACTGAGAAGGGTGAGGATTTAGATGTGACGTTTAGGGATGTGTGGACACCAAGGGGGCCTTAAACACTAGCGATGTGGTCACAGAAGGTGAGGGGAGATGTGTTCACAGGGTTGCAGTCACTGAGTGGATACTTAACATGGGCTGCAACAAATGTACTTGGTACTGAATGAGTTTGAGGGCTAGAATACTGAGGAAATGGAGGGGGGTACTGTGGTGGGAAAGGCACTAAGCAGGGTAATGGGAAACTAATCATGAGGAAAACGAAGGTCCTACAGAGGGAGAGCAGGAGAAGGGAACACCTTGGCTTAAGGTGGAAGTGAAGTGCCTTTGTACTGGTCAGGATGTGATGGGGAAGAAATGTGAAATATTGCAGCCCTGTACAATAAAGGTTTTTTAAACCTTTCTACCAAGGAAAATAGGTGTATCTTCCCCCGGAGTGTTAATACAAGGAGCAGGTTGTTGATTCCAGGCCCTATATTACCAGGCCCGTAGACAGGGTCCAGTTTCTCTGGGTACAGACGCGAAACTATTGAAACTGCTGCAGGGATAGGGGTAAGGCTGCAGTCACGGGCACATCTTGGCAATGTCTGACCCCTGCAGTGACCCATGCATGCTCCACTGGCCTACGGTTACATTGCTCCAAACCCCAAACTCGCCCAACTCTTCTCTCTCCAGCTGTTTTCCTGAAAATGTCTGCCTGCTCTGAGCAGGGAGAACATTTCAGCAGATTTGTTCTCCGAATTAGGGAAAAAAACAGTAAAAGAGGACTTGGTATTTCCTGGCTTGTGTAGTTATCCTTTGTTCCAGGGAAAAATCTTGTAATTACTCGATATTTCTGTGGGGGTACAGACTAAAACTAGAGACTTCTGTCCCCCAGCTTGCCCGCACCAAAATACAACACACTCGTAATGAGGCCCTATGTAAGGGGCATTCATGTGGGTGGGACACAAGTGACCATTGGGATCTGTCAGTGTGGGAAAGCTGGGGACTGTTGAGGCTGTTTTGTAGTGGGGGAGAGGAGATAATTTTGAGGGATATATATATTTTGTTTTTAAGTTGGAAGAAGGCTTTGCGGTTTCTTTTTATGAGTGGCTTAATCCCACAGAGTGCTGGGACCTCTCTGCAAACAGAATGGAGAAGACAAATTAATCTAAGGAAGCAGGATCAAAGATTTAAGTTTTGTAATTTAAGTTTAAGGAACCATTGAGTCACCTGTGCATGGTAAATGGCGCAAACTCTTCAATCTTCTGAAGCGGTATGAGAGACACATTTAGGGGCTTTCTTGGGCCGACATGGGAGAAGTTGTTAGGGGGATTGCTGTAAGGGAAGGGAATGTCCATTGTTGTACGCTTTATAGAAGAAGTGTATGAAGAACCATGAGGTCACTTTGGATTGGAGGAGCCATTGAGGCCTTTCTAGAAGGGGAGGCGAAAGAAAGTATTGTGCCTGTTTGAATGTGGATGTAGGAAACCTCTTGCTTCTCTCAATATTGGGGTGGGCCCAATTATTGCGTCTCTATATTGAAAGAAGAATTGTTGCATCCTGGAGGAGTTATGGGGGTACTGTTGAGGAGGATCTAGAAGGGTTACATAGGAAATCATTGAACACTTTTGAATGTTTGGTGGCTGAAAGCAATGGGATCGTTTTGGGGAGGGCATATGAGAATCTATAGTGGCTTTCTGTGAAAGAGATATGAGAAGACATTTAGGTCTTTCCTAGGGATATTGGAGAAACCAGTGAGGGATTTCTGGAGGGAAGCTGAAAAACTATGTAGAGCTCCATTATGGAATGGGAGAACCTATTGGTACCTCGGAGTATACATAAGTGGAAGTGTTTGCTCATTTATGGGGGACATTGAAGGAGCTAGTGAGGCCCCTGTACATGGACAAAGGAACCATCAAGGCCTACCAGGTGGGGTAACTTAGAAACCATTGCAGCCTGCCTGGGAGGAACCTTGACATCCTCTTTATGTAAGGGTATGTGAAACCATTAAAACTTTGTCACATAACAAGGAACCATTGAGCCTAACTGGGAGGGTTGGAAGTTAACTTTGAGGCCTCTATCTATGAGTGAGAGGAGCAACTATTATGCTTGTGGTAGGAAGTGCTGAGGGATCTCTGTAAAGTACATGGGAGAAACCATTAAGAGCGATCAGGAAGGGCATAGTTGAAGCCATCCAGGCTAGGCCAAATATGCCATCTGTTCTTCTGAGGTCAGTACATTGAGCACCATTAAATTGGGGAACAGTCTTACCTGGTATTTACAGCACTTGGAAACATCTGAAGTCCATAAGAAGACTACATAATAAACAAATTAGCATTATGAATAATGATGTTGATGTTATTATTGTCAAAGGCCTCACTCTCTAGGTCAGATAGTTGAAATTATAGAGACCTCTATGGATTGGTTCTGGGAGAAAACACAGATCCTTCTCAATAGGGCATATGAAAAAAACTATTGATGTATCATTGGAGGGCGTGAGAGAAACCTAGAATAAGTATCAATTGTGTGTCTAAAGGAATTGCAAGAACCATTGATACTTCTGTAGTGCAGAATAATTGAACTATTAGGCCTCTCCAGAAGGTAATAGAAGACATTAAGGACTCTGGGATGAACAATGGAAGTCTCTTTATAAGGAGATGTGAAGCAAAGTAAGGACTCAATTTGGAGTAGGGGTTGTAGAAGAATCCATTCAAGCCTCTCTAAAGGGGCAGATGAGAAATCAATGAGATCTTACTTGGGGTGGGGACATTGAGGGTTTGCGGGAGGCATCTCAGGAGTTCACGAAAGGAACCATTAAGGCCTTTCTCTTACTTTCTTACACTTGAATCGTTCAGAGACAGTCTGATTTTCTGCTGATCCATCTTCTTTTTCCCCTCCTGCAGGCCTTTGCGAGCAGCGTCACAGGGACTTTGGCAACTCAGGCAATGCTCCGTGGGGTTGGTGTTGGTAATGAGTCAGCCACAGTGGCAGCAGCCACAATTACCTGGATCCTTAAAGGTGATGGCCCCTCCTAGCACTGCAAATAACACCAAGTATTCATACGTTCTTACATGTCATCCTTCATATGTGAAATATGCCTTATGTCACTTATCAATGCACGATATCCTTCATATATTTCTCAATGCTTATAGCCTCCTTCACACATTCTTGAATGTTCTGGGCTCTTTCACTATTATCCCTGTTGTCCAGTACTTGCGCCTATATACTGATCCTCTGTGCCCCTTCCCCTCTTTACCCGTTGGTCAGGTGTTCCTGCAGGACATGCCTTACACATTCTTTCATGCCCTCTTTTACTAGCTCTTGTATGGTCCCCTTCACACGTTTTGTATGAATCCTACACATATTTATGTGTGTTCTTCAATTATTCCAGTTTGGTCTGTAAATTCTTTATTATGTATGGCTTCTATTGGAAGCCAGTAACATGAATAACCTGCTCGAAATTCACTGTAATGATGTAACAGTGGGAAGGCTGGCAGGTCTACAGCTTTCAGACACGGCGACGTCTGCACCGGCATGGTGCCTATTGGACACCCTGCATCTGTTTCAACCCTGCACATGAGTGCAAACACCTGATCCCTTACTTCTGAGAGTGGCATACCACTGCTATCGCAGATCTCTCTACCTAATGCGTACAGTGACTCCTGCAGTAGCCTTACTTGGCACGTCCAGGCGGCACATCATTACATTGTCGGCAGAACTAACTGCCTGCCACGCGGCGGGTCTTCACACTATGGGAGACCTCTACCGCAACTGTAGCCTTCCATCTTATGAGCTTTGATGGAGGAGGATGGCCTACCACTGGGCCATTTCCTCCTATACAACTCTCTGGTGGCAGCGATGGGGAATAGATGGGGTGATATGGCACAGGTGCACCTGACTCGCCTCACCCTGCAGTACCTCCACATGATGGGGCCGGGCAGACACCTGATCCATTGGTATGTGGATTCACTGTCCTGCAATGCTGCACTAAAGCGCACATCCCTCCGTCGCAGATGGGAAGAGGACTGGACTCGTCCCTGTACGGACAAGCAATGGGCAGCCCTGTTGAAAAGCCCGGTCCAAATCCCCCACAATGCCCATTTCTGTCTTATTCAACTTTATATTGTGCACAGAGCGTATCGCACACCTGCCAATATGAACGCTATTTCTAGAAGGCAAACGCTGCCTGTCACTGTTGTCGTCTGGTGGACGCAGACGTCCTCCATATTCTATGGGCGTGCCCATCCCTACAGCGTTACTGGCAGGGTGTTGCGTGTCGCCTGTATGGGACGCCCAGCACTGCATACATGGGAGGTATGCCTACTAGGCCTATACCGTAAGAACAAGAAAAACAAGGTCACATCTCTCCTCCTTGACCTAGGGTTTCTAACAGCCATACATTTCATTACTCGATGCTGGAAATCGCAAGAACCCCCAGCGCTCGCAGCCTGAGCGCAATCCCTCACAGCTTAGGCTCAGGCGGAAAGCGTCACCTTACACTTGGAAGTCCGTTTAGGGCTACACAAATACGCTATAGGAACCAACTGGGACACCATCCTGGTTGCTTTGCAAACTGCTATGCAACAAGCCCCAGATACCCTCACCGGCTTGCTAACAGACGGGGAGGAGGAAGTAGTAAACTAAATTGTTGACTGATCATTAGACATGCTTAGGGAGTGCATTGCTTTCCGCACACTATGATCCAGGACTCTATATGGCTATTTCACCCTGTTGAGTGATGTCTTCTGCTTAATTCAAGGAGTGTGGCTGTTTGAGAGGAGGGCAAGGGTGGGCTGAGGTTACTTTGATGATTGGTTATCGTTTTTGTTAGACTAATCTGTTTATCACTAGATGCACAAGCGACCTCCTCATAGAGCTGCTATGGTTGCATTACATCCTTTTTCCTAAACAGGGCAATGTACTTAGGTGTACTTTTGCAGACTGCTGTATGCTGTTGGATGTGGAAAGCATCTCTTGGTCTCTTGTGCATAACTCGCTGTACGCCATGAACCTGAGCTCTGTGAGCACCATACTGACTGTTTACATGTAATGTAAGTTACTATTTGTAAACATTGCTCATAAACTACAAACCAGTAAAACTAATTGTGAGAAGTTGGCCTGGTATATGATGTCCACTAATTAAAGTGGGCACCTTGCACCAGTCCAAACAACCCTTATGGTGATTTAGGAGGTCAAAGATAACCTTAGAAAGCTATCCAAGTGGTAGCTGTGGAGAGCAGCCTTCAGGCTTAGTCTTGAAGGAATGTTAAGCAGCCTGTTTTACCAGAATGCAATCTTATTGTATTGGTTAAATGAAAGGAGAACCACACAGTAGTTATAAAAATATGTATTTATTATTATAACACACCTTAAATACCTCACAGTATTTGCTACACGCAGATCAACACAAAGCACACAATACTGTAGCACAGAAACAATTAGCACCAATACACAGTGGGCTCCAGGGGGGAGGCCAAACCATATACTAAAATAGTGGTATAAGAACCACGATTCGAGTCAAGACAGTGTCTAGAGGATGTAGAATCGCTGGGACCCCAAGGAACCACCCAAGGTGAGTAAGTAGGGACCCTAGAGAGGACGGGTGCAGTGTGAGAACACGACCGTGTGCTACGTATAATTCAATGGGAGAGTAGTGGTTGTAATTTTAAAGTTTAAGGACCCTTCCCAGTGGATTATGAAGAAACCCTTTGGAACCTAGAAGGTTGGAGAGCCACCCCACCCGTGGATACCGAAGTACCAGAGTTACCTATCCCAGGGAAGCCGGGTGCGTAGGGTCGAAGTGGCGTCGAAAACCGCTGTCGTTCTCAATGGGAGTCTTCAAACAAATGCCACTGCTGAAAAGAAGAAAAGCGTCTGGTGGAACCCACAGGTGGTTTCTTGATGGAAGGAACCTGAAAGCAGAGGGGACAGAGTCTGGGTCACTCAGGAGTGACCAGGGGCTCGGTAGACGAATGCCCACCGATGTCGGGTGCTTCAGGTGTGATGATGGAGACCTTGACTCTACAGCTGCAGGGACCAGGAGACGTCGGACGACCAGGAGCCGGATGCGAGCTGTCCCACGAAGGATGTCGAGGGCTGAGGGGTCGGTGTCCGGCGGGGGCACCAACAAGCCTTGGCAGCGGCAACCCACAAAGAAGGTCAAAGAAGGTTACGGTCTGGCCCAGCAAGGACCAGGGGACTCACCACAGCAAGGGGAGTCAGGGCAGGCCTGGAGCAACCAGGGGAGCCCAAGAAAAGCAGTGTTGCCCTCAAGTGGACCCACAGGCCGAAGGCACAGGAGTCGCGAGGGGACCTCGAGCAGTTTCACAAAGTAACAGCTTGCAGGGTACAGAGTGCGAGGAGGCCGAAGTCCTTTGTACGAAATGTGCGCAGAGGTTTGGGCTATCGATAGCCCAATGCACTTAGTTGGGGAACGCCAACAAGCACATGCACTTGCAAAAGTATGCGGTGCACAGGGGTTCGGGTTATGCGGTCCCCACGAGGAATACTGGCCTCAAACTTGGTGAGCGGGCAGCTCGACCTCAAGGAACGTAGGAACCCACCTCCTGTGTTGCTGGAGCCTTCGGAGCCCGCAGGAGCTCAGGATCAGCAGACCGGTCAGTTGCGTTACAGTGCCTGTGAATGCAGGGGAGTGACTCCTTCACCCCAAGGGAGATAACTTCAGTTGTCCTTGATGCTCCACAGGTCCTGCAGAGAGCCTGTATGGTGCACGGGCACAGACGATGCTTTGGACGGAGAGTGGGACGAAGTCGGGCCCAGTCGAAGTCCAGAGTGTCCAGACGGTTGTAGGTCAGTGGTTTCTTGATCAGAATATTGTCCACGTAGAATCTAGGGTCCTACAGCCAGGTAAGCCCTTTTGTATCCATGGGAGAAGGTTGGACAGATTCAGGGGACCCTCCCAGGGGAGGGTCAGGACAGTGGGGAGGATACTTCCCTGTCCTTTGTCCAGTTTCGCGCCAGAGCAGGAGCCAACGGCTCCCAGGACTGGTTTGAACTGGACTATGCACAGGGACACCAAATGTGCCCCTCATGCAGACTTTCAGGTACTTTGGAAGTGCACCCACCCAGCCCCAATACACTAAATCCTGCCTAGGAGGTGGTCACACCTCCCTGTGACAGGATGCCTATTGTGCTGCCTTCCCCTGCTAGAGCTTGGCTCAGCAGCAGGAGGGCAGAAATGTGTCTCTGGTCGGCAGCAACCCTTTTGTGCAGTCCGGGTCGAGAAGGCTGGTACCAGGAAGACCAGGGACTCCACGAAGCTCACTTCAGAAGGGTGGAATCATACCTCTCACACCGGTTACCGGTGTGGAGGTATGATTCCAAGGTGTTTGATACCAAACACAACATGGTTTGTTGCAGCTGTTTTCGAGATAGCATTTTACGCGAGCATATAATGCACCTCTACCTATATGTCGGGCTGCGTCACTGACAACCCGGGAGAATGCTCATGCAGGGGCACCCTCTCACGTAAAACCCAGCACCCTGCCTTCAGGATTGTCGAGGCCTGCTAGAGGGGTGACTGATAGGTTTTAAGTGTAGTGACCTAGAGATATAGTAAACCTATGTCTAAAGTAAGTGGTGCATGCACCATCTTACACAGGCTGCAATGGCATGCCTGTTGGTCCATTTTGCATGGCCTCTCATGGGTGGCATAATACATGCTTCGGCCCATGAGAGGCCTCTGGGGTACCTACGCCCTGGGTACATGTGTACCATATACTAGGGACTGACAAGGGTACCCCAGTAACCAATCTGGAGTGTACCCAAGTACATGGCATAACATTTTAGGGAGAAAGCAGATAGACTGGGGTCCTGATTAGCAGGATCCCAGTCAAACTAGTCAAAAACAGTGTAACATCCAGCAAAAAGTTGGGGTAACCATAAGAAGCAGATCCTACTTTCCTACACTAATAAACAGATTCAAACAAAAAAATGATGTAACGGTGGGAAATAATAGTTGTTTCCCATTGTTGTTACGTTCCCAAGATAACTGCTTGCTTCCCCTGTTTCTTCACCTCACATGGTCTGTGGAGATCTAAGCATGGCGGCGGATTCATCTCTTCTATCACCTCTCCCAGTCTTCACAGACCCAAGGGAAGCAGGAGAACGTGGAATGCGCTGTTCTGTGCTAACTGCCTAATTCCCTGTACAAGTGGGTCTATGTGGCGTGGGTCAAGCTGTCTGACCAGCGACTCTCAGAGCTGATGTCAGCTCTTATGTGGCGCAGAGCACAGCTTTGAATGGGCACAGTTGGCGGACAGCTGGCAGTGTCCTAGTGCTTCTTTTTTTTACCTTCTCCCCAACTGCCCTCCACCCCTCCCGTATTGTGCTGCTTGCCCCCGTGTTATGTTGCGTGTTCGCTCCTCGTGCCAGACAACAAAGTGCTATGACGCAGCCAGAGATAGCTGCGTCATAGCGCTTTTTTCCATTACTTTTAGCCGTGCTGAACAGCAGCCGTGCTTCTATACAACATGGATAAAAGACATTGACAAAACCAATAGCTCTCGCATTGCACAGAGATATTGACTTTACCAATGCTTGTTTCTTTGTTTGCTTCTTAGTCTGGTTGCCCCTCTCCTTCCCTGCCTCTCCCCCTTTTTTCCTTCACCGCTCCTCTTTTTTCCTTCACCTCTCCTCTTTTTTCCTTCACCTCTCCTCTTTTTTCCTTCACCTCATTCTCTTCCCGCATTTAACACAGTGCAGTAGTGGAATATGCAATAATGGCTGGCTGGCGGGGGGATGGAGCTTGCTGTAGCACAAGATGGCCACGTGAAGGTTGAGCTCCGCGAGCCATCGGAACAATTCATCAGTTATCCTCACATCCGTCGCCGCAACAGAATATTCTGCGGGTGGAGTGTGCACCGCTTGACTCAGGCTGCCGTCCGGTGTGGAGATTGTGAACGGAGCCCGGACATTTGGGGGATTTAGTGGACGCGGCCTGCATTGCCATTGTGCACCCCGCCCTCTGTTGTTTGTCGGGCGTCCAGCATCCTGCCTCGCGGCGCCCGAGCCATGCACTGCGCCGTTCTGAGACGCCTTTAGCCCCGGGGCTCTTCTGCTCCTGCACTGCTATCCTCGCGACCCGCTGGAAGTGCGGCTCGCCTCCCCTGCTGATTGCTGCTGCTGCGGAGCGCTCGTGAGGCCGCGGCAGCCCTCGGCGGCACCGGAGCAGTTTTACCGCCTGAGCGGGTGTTGAGGCGGTCCATTGTGGAGCAGTGTGACTGTGCTCCCCTCTGCGCCATCCTTGGTGGGGACCTCACAAGAGCTTGGAGCACTGCCTGCTGTCGCACTGGAGGTGGGTCTCTGCCCTGCGCTGCACTGCGTGATCACTCGTAGTGATCTAGATCCTTGGCCTTGAGAGACTCTGCCGGCAGTGTTGCTGCCCGTGGATCGCGTCCACTGCCCCACATAAATATTCAGCCTGCTGGGACCTTCGAAGTTGGGGGCGATTGTTGGTGGCTCCATACAAGTGGGCCCTCTGATCTTTTGTGCTCCCGGGTGGTTCTGGGCGTCAGCCCCTCGACGTTTCTCGCCACCAGCTGGGGACCTGACTTCCTGCGACCGGCCGCCCAGCAGGGCGCTGACCCTGTGCGACTCAGGCATTGTCACAGTGTCAACCTATACCTACCTCTGATGGAGGGCGCCTGGTAGCTGCGGAGGGTGCTGCTTTGTTGGCGGGCCCCTGGACGCTCGGGGAAGAGCTCCGGCGAGTCGGAATCCATCTGGGGTCTGTTGGTGGGGGATCCCCCCCCGCGCATAGCTTGAGTTCACGCCTAGCACTACATTTGCGAGATCGTCGGGGGAAGCACAGCAGTTCGATTCGCCCCAGATCAAGGAGTGCGAACATAGCGGAGGGTGGACTTAACTCTCCTGTTGCCACGATGGGTAAAGTGGATAAGACCCAAACAAAACTACTCTTTGACCAGCTGAAGACCAGAACCAGGGAGACAGAGGGAGCCCGCTCTTCGGGGGACCGGTGGACGACCCTGAGGATGCACCCGGCGATGTAAAACAGATGTTCGCTGCAGTACAGAAGAGCCTATTAACCATCGACTGTAAGATGGACTCGCTTGTATTCCGCATGGACAGAATGTCGGAGCGTCTAGATAAACACGCAGAGAGGATTGACATCACTGAACAGCGCGTGACGGAGGTGGAGCAAGCGCAGTCGGAATCCGATACAGTCCAAAAACAAATGGCCAAAGCACTGGTAGCGTTACAAGACAGGGCGGAGGATTTGGAGGCCAGGTCCAGGAGGAGCAACATCAGAATTACGGGCCTACCAGAGTCCACCTCGATAGGCAACATGGAACAGTTTACGGAGAAACTCCTTGTCACACTGTTGGGTCGCGATATCTTCTCGGAGATGTTCGTGGTGGAGCGCGCCCACCGCTCGCTTGGCCCTAGACCGCCTCCGTGAGCCCCCCCCAGCCCCCGTTAATTGCTAAGCTATTGAATTACAGGGACAGAGACGCGGCCTTAAAGCAAGCTAGAGAAAAAGGTGGTTTGACATACGAGGGCTCCACAATATCCCTGTACCCAGACTTCACCATGAAGGTTCAGGAAGCCAGACGCCGATTTGCCCCCCTAAAACGGTGCCTCAGAGAGTAGGGCATGGATTATGCTATGCTGTACCCGGCTAGGCTTAGAGTTATGATGAATGGCAAAGCTAGGATTTTCACAGACCCTAAATCCCTACAAAAAGCGCTTAAGGACTTTTCCAAATCGGGTGAACGGAATTCGGACGCAGAAAAACCCGATGAGGCAACTGATGGGGCGTCTGGAGGCGTCCTGGATGAACAAGACTGAAGTGATCTCAACTTGTTGTTTCTTATCTTTGTTGTCCCGATCATACAGTGTTTACAATCCCTCCCCCGGGAGACCTCTGATGTCATACTCCACTGAACGCTGTATGGCTCTGTGAAGATCACCATTGAGTCGCTGAGTATTCTGGACTCCCGCAAGTATTGTTGTTTATACTGTGACTGTGGTCTGAGGGGAGGCTACTGTATTGGCTTTAACATGTTAACCATCTTCGTGGGGGACGCAAGGGGTCTATGTGTAGTTTTGTGATTGTTCTCTCCACCCGCAACGCGAAATAATATCAGACTTGTTGGTTCCGGATGTCCCTTCTTAGCTTTGATGGCATAGCACATGTGTTTTCTTTTTAAGTGCTGGTAGTGGTGCTTTGGTAACATCCGCTCCCGAGTGTTACACACTTTATGGCTTATTGCCTTTTTCGTACAAGGGGAATGGGTGGTGGGTGGGGGGGGCTCCGACTGTGCTGAGTTGGGGTTTGCATGGCATGGGTGGAGGGTGGTAAAGTTGTTATGGGTAGTTTTTTTTGTGGGTCTTGCTTTTGTCTCAGCGACGGTAGGGTGTCAGATAAATTTGGCTAAGGAGTTCCGTAGTAACTGGCTCCTCTGGGTTATTACGTGGGTGGTTGTCAGAGGGACACCGTGGGGAAACTGTTCCCTCCTCCCATGAATACTGGGTGACAGGCTAAGATTTTGACCTGGAACGTCAGAGGGCTGAATAACTATCGGAAAACCAGGAAAGTGGTTGCGTACCTTAATAGACATAATATAGATATTGCCCTATTACAAGAGACCCACCTTCCTTTAGATAACCCAATAATAACGCGCAGAAAGTTACAGGGTACGTTTCATGCAGCTGGATTTTCTACACATGCACGTGGGGTCATTACCTTGCTAAACCCTAGAGCCGGCCTCTCCCTAGAATGCCTTCATACGGATGCAGAGGGCAGATTTGGGATTACTAAATGCAAGGGGAAAGGCATGGAGTTCATCATTATAAACGTTTATGGCCCTAATTTTGACCACCCACAATTTTATCAAACACTTCTTGAGGTAGCACGTCAGTTACCCCCTCTACCGCAAGTATGGGGGGGTGACTTTATCTATGTTTTAAACCCTGCTATTGACCGGTCTGGGGGCCCAGTTAGGTGTCAATCACTAGCTGCTAAGGCAATTGTAGATGCGATAGCTGAGCTGGGCATGGTAGATGTTTGGCGGTCGCGATCTGGGAACGAGGGAGGATACACACATTACTCTGCCCCACATAATCTATACACTAGAATAGACTACTGGTTTCTTGCTGGTTCACTAAGTCACGCAATTCGTGGCTGCGAGGTTTTCCCTCGCTCGTACTCCGACCATTCGCCAATCCTATTAGACCTTGAGTGCCCACAAAAACGCCCGGCCCCATTTACGGGAGATTTCCTCCATATGCTCTCCTTGATGAGGCTTTCAGGGCTGAGATGTCTGAAGCCATTGAAGCCTTCTTTGACATTAATATAGGCTCAGTTTCGTGCTTCGCAACTGTCTGGGAAACCTTTAAGGTTCATATAAGAGGGATAGCAATGGCTAAACACTCAGGAGTTCTGCGTTCTATTAGAGGGCGCCTTGCTTCTCTTGAAATAAAACTAGCTGATTTGGAACGAGAAGCCCTTGAGGGAGGCAGTGGCCGGAGCATGGACGAACTCAGAGCTGCACTGGAGGAGTATCATGAGGAAGCCGACAGGGAGGTCAAATTCTTGGGGAAATACGCCCTAGCGAGGTCATACGGGGAGAGGGATCGCGCTGGAGCTACATTGGCAACCGTAATGAAAGGTAGAAGGGAGGCATCGGGTCCTATAGAGATCAGGTTAGCCTCGGGCGAGTTGACTAGCGACCCAGACGCTGTTGCTGATCGTTTTAAAAGCTATTACTCGGAGTTATATAGCACTCGATCACACAGCTCTGTCACTACCATGCTGGATTACATGGAACACATTAGGCTGCCCTGGTTGGAAGACAGACACAGGGAGTACCTAATGAGACCTCTGGAGGCCTGGGATGTCCTTGATGCACTAAAGACCATGCGAGCAAATAGTGCCCCGGGCCAGAATGGTCTAACGGTAGCCTTTTACAAGGAGTTCAGGGAGCAGCTGGTCCCACATTTAATTGCTCTGTTCGAGGAGATGGGCGAGAGTGGAATCATGCCTCCTTCGATGCGTGAAGCCATGCTGGTCACACTCTTAAAGCCAGGCAAGCCACCACATGACTGCTCTTCATATAGGCCATTGTCGCTATTAAATGTCGACACTAAATTATTTGCCAAGGTCCTGGCGAATCGCCTAGCCCCTCTTATTCCGGTTCTGGTCGGCCCGGAACAGGCAGGATTCGTCCTGGGTCGCTCATTAACTCACAACCTACGCACATTATTTGGAGCTATACAACATACCAAACCAAACTTTAAGGCAGCTGCGATTTTTTTTATTTTTATTTTGGATGCCGAGAAGGCTTTTGACTCGGTGGAGTGGAATTTCATGATGCTGGTGTTAAGACGTATGGGATTGGGCGACCTGTTCATTCAACTGGTGGGAGTCCTCTATAACTCCCCAACGGCCCGGGTGAGAATTGGACACTTCGTATCTTCCTCTATCACAATCTCTAGAGGCACCCGCCAGGGGTGCCCGCTATCCCCTCTACTTATATGCGCTGGTCGCGGAGCCATTGGCGTGTGCCCTACAGGAATATCACAGTTACAGAGGGCTTCGGTTCCCCAACTATAATTTAACAATTTCCACTTATGCGGATGATACGCTGTTATATATTCGAGATCCGGAGACTAACCTTTCCCCAGTGTTAAGGGAGGTGGTACGTTTTGGGGAATTCTCTGGGCTAAAAATCAATTGGTGTAAATCCACAATATTTCCCCTCACCCCTGCGATGCTCCTGATGGATCTAGAGTTCCCCCTCTCATGGTCTACTGACTCTGTACGATACTTGGGGATCCAGGTACACGTGTGCTCTGAGACGGTTTTTATGGAGAATTATGGCAAAGTGATTGCCAAATTAGAAGATGATATAAATAAATGGATACGACTCCCCTTGTCGCTCCTGGGCCGTGTGTCCCTTATGAAGATGGTGGTGTTGCCCAGATTTCTCTTCTTATTTTTAAATATACCTATGGTTCTCCCCTCCCACTTTTTTAAGCGCTTAAAGTCCCTACAGGTTAAGCTAGCTTGGGCTGGTAAGCACCCACGGGTCAAATGGGATATCCTCACTCTCCCATATTCTATGGGTGGGCTTGGTGCTCCGGATCTGGAACTCTACTACCGAGTGGCACAGTGCTCGCACTCTTTCTATTGGCTCCATCAGAAAACTCCTCCTCCCCACCTACACATAGAAAGGGTAGCTGCAGCACCTTCCCATCTTGCTACAACATTGTTCCGCGCTGCAGTGAGACACACGGGCTCTTTGGACTCGGTTAATGCAACTGCGCATGCCTGGCACAATTTAATAAAAAGACAAGCCGCCTCCATCCTATACTCCCCCCCTAACACCAATTGAGTGGTGTGCTTGGCTCCCGACTTTCATGGAAACGGAGATGGTGCGTGCCTTAAACAGATTGGATATTTTGGTAATAGGCGATTTTTTTCTGCTGATGGGATAGGAAAAGACTGGGAGGACCTTATTGTAGGAAAGCAGGGTATTACTCCTCTTACTATGTTCCACTTCTATAGATACCGTCATGCGCTCCGTGAGATGCTGGGTGAGGAGTTGATGGAACCTCCGGAGGTCGCTCCCTACTGCTACGTTCTGATTCCCCATACAAGCTTGTCTCACTCATTTACAGCATGGTGCAAGATTATCGTAAAAATCTCTATACTAAAGCCAAACTTAAGTGGCAGGCGGATTTAGAGGTTACTTTAGACGATGACACCTGGTGGTATTGCTGTGAGTCCACGCAGCGCATCTCCCTGAATGGTCGGCATCGTCTCATCCAGTTTAAATTCTTCAACAGGGTTTATTATACTCCTGCTCGCATGCAAAGATATGGCTTGAGGGACTCAGATAGGTGTGAAAGGTGCAGCGAAGAGGAAGCAGGATTTTTACATTTGGCCTGGCTATGTCCCCTAGTCGCGAACTTTTGGATCTTAGTGTTTCAAACACTAAGTGACATAACTGCTGAACCCCAGATCCCTTGCTGGCCCTCCTGGGCTTCTCTAAGAAGATACGTAAAGATATACGGCGCCTGGTTGACATAGGGTTGCTAATAGCGAAACGGGTAGTTGCAATGCAATGGGCGCAAGGTTCACCCCCTACTCTGACACAATGGTCTAGAGCAGAGGTCTTCAAACTGTGGGGCGCGACCCCCAGGGGGGTCGTGGAGTCCTAGGAAGGGGGTCGCAGATTCCCCAGCTTGACTTGTCCCTGTAAAAATACAGCCGTCCTGGGACGGCTAATTGAGATCGTTATCAGCTGCTTGCCTGAATGAAAGGCAAATGCGCCTTATCTGGCAATCTGCAAGTGTAAAGGATTCTTGGGGGCAGTTCTGGCTCTTTGTGAAGGCAAAGATGCGTGTTTTTTTAGTGGAAGTGCAAAGAGTTAACTACTGGGCTGGGCAGTTCTTGCTTTTAATTTTAACTGCATTTACACAGCCCTTAGTGCCCCATAAGAAGTGTTGAAGGGACATGTTAGAAATGGGGGTCTCTAGTTGGCAATGGCTGGCCACTGTCCAAGTAGGGACCCTTCTTCCTAAGTCAGAGTGAGAGGGCTACCCTCTTTAATACCCCCGCTCAACCCTGTGGTAACGTAGCACGAGCAGGTAGGCTTATCTCAGAGGCAGGGTGTGAAGCATTTATGATCATACACAGTAACACAGTGAGGAACACTACAAAGGGACACCACACAAGTAGTTATTATAAAAAATAAGTATCTTTATATAAAGGCAGATTTATCACAAGACCAATAACTGTAAAAGCCACAATACTGTCAAAAATAGGATAGCTGTTGAAGGGCTGTCAAAAATAGTTCAAAGGTTGCAAAAATAAGGTTCAAGTTCAAAGCAGTGGTCTCTGCGACCCTTTCTTTCACAAAGTACCTGGGTTTAGTAGCAAAACCAACAAAGTGTCGCAAATAAGCTGTAGCAATGATTCTCGGCACGCGAGGCCGGCGATGCGTTGAAATCCTTGCAGCAAGGGAGGATGATGCGCCGATCTGCGGGATGCGTGCGGAGACGATGCGACAAACTTCTGCACGCGGGACCGCCGATGCGATGACTTTCTTGCCGCGTGGGAGAAGTCGATGCGGTGATCCTGTTGCGCTGTGCGATCGTGTTGCGATGCGAAGACAAGACGCTCCGCGAGGGAGCGACGAATTTCGGTGCGATGCGATCAAAGTGGCGAACGCACGGCGTCCGCACTGCGATGTCTCGAAGCAATGATTTCTTTCAGGGTTGCGAGTGCGCGGCGACAGCAGCGCGATGATCTTTCCAGCGCGTCTCGGCTGCAGCGGCTCGCAAAGGGGCGTCAGCGATGGTTTCGGGTTGCGGGCCCTCGGCGGCAGTAGCGCGATGATTTTCCCAGCGCTCTCGACTGCAGCGGCCCGCAAAGATGCGTTAGCGTCGATTTCTTACCCTCTTTTCTCTGATGCAGACTAGAGGCCCTGGAACTCACAGGAGCCTCCTCCGCAGATAGCAGTCCTCGCAGGGAGGAAGCAGGAGGTTGGTGGTGGAGTCTGATGTGCCTGAAACTCCAGCAGGAGGCTAGCTCTTTTCCTAGCCCTTGGGTGATTGCTGTACAAAAATAAAAGTTCTCTCAAGAGTTCCTTTTCCTCTTCTTCAAGGTCCAGTGGTCACTGCTGCAGGCCAGTGCAAGAAACAACACACAGCACAGGGACAGTCACTTCCTGCAGATTCCTCCAGTGGCACGGACAGAGTTTCCTCTCCAGATCCAAAAGCAATACAAATTGTAGGGGCTTGAGCACAGATATTTATACCCCAAAAGCCTTTGATCCTTGAAGCTACCAGTCACTGAACCTAGCCAGAACCAGTTCTGCTCAGGCCTGGAGCACTTTGTTTACCAGGCTGCATCCTTCCTTTCAGAAAGAGGGGGTCTGCTAGCAGACACACAGTGGGAGGTGGAGCCAGCATTCACCTTGCCAGGCACAGCCCTATTCAGGTCAAGGAGCCACCCCTCCCCACACTCTAAATGCAGATCTCTCTATTCAACCCAGGTCTGACTCAGCCTGTCCTGTCCCTCTAAACCCAGACAGCCAATACACATAACGGCAGAGCACACTGGAAGGCTTAGGCAAGAAAATACCTACTTTCTAAAAGTGGTATTTTCAAACACAGAATATAAAAATAAACTTCACTAAAAGATGTATTTTAATATTCTGAGCTCAGGCATACTAAATTCGTTTTTCTACCATGTTCCTGGGGTCAGTTAGGACTATAGAATGTAATAGTCAAACTGCCCATTCTAGCCTATGAGGAACAGGTAGCCTTACAGTAGTGAAAAACGAAATGGGACATAATTCACTACCAGGACATGCTACACACACCAAGGCATGTCCTGCCTTACACATACAAGGCACCCTACCATAGGGGTGACTTACAGGATGCCAAGGGAAGGTTCAGGGGCTGGGAAGTGAGTGAACTTCACAGCCAAGATGGCAGTTCTGGACTGCACACAGACACTGCAGTGGCAGGTCTGAGACACACTTTACAAGCTGCTTCTGTGGGTGGCACACATCAGTGCTGCAGGCCCACCAGCAGCATTTGGTTTACCAGCCCTGGGCACACATAGGCCACACTACTAGGGACTAACAGGTAAACCAAATAAGCCAATCAGGGGCATACCAATTCACATAGACATATTTACACAGGGAGCATTCGCGCTGTGACACTGAATGGCAGTGGCACAGCGCCCAGAGCATCTAACACCAGTAAAACAGAGGAGACAACAGCGAAAAATGGAAGGGAGACCCACGCCAATGGTGCCAGGTCTAACAGGACAGTTACGTAAAAAAAAGAAAACTGCATTACATACGCTCTGGTATTATTAAAACCTACATTTTGAAAGCACCATTTTATTGTAAAACTATGCGCACGTTTTGCAGCATTCTATCTTACCCTGTGTGTAATGCAAGTATAAAAAATTGACTTACATATTCACAGTGCTTTCCGTCACAGGCTGTGACTTCGTAGCACTAAAAATACACATCACTATTCTCCACTGCACCAATCAAGTTTTAATTCTGTGGTTCTCTGGTTACACACAGACCTCTGCAGTGCATTAACTAATAGAGGTTTCATAATGTACTACAGTGCATTTCCCACTGAGGAATAACTTTTTAAAATTTATTTTTCATTTACGCTGCCCATTATTTTATATGTAGATACCTGAAGGTGAAAGACCTAAAAAACGTACAGAATATTTTGGGCTTATTTATGAGAGGCGTGCATTGCCAAAGCATCACTTTTTTTGATGCTCCGGTGGCGCAAGCATCTCAACCATACCTATGAGGCAGTGCAAAATCACCCTGCATGGCTTTGCATTGCCTCATAGATATGGAGTAAGACATAGCAGCGCAAGTCACTGCGTTGCCTTACTCTGCGTCAAGGAGGTGTTCCATGGGCTTTGCGTGGGGTTCCCACGCAAAGCCCATGGATTTCGATGCTGCCCCATATTTACAAAATCACGTAAACCTGGGACAGCTCCAAAAACTGACGCCTCTCCAGGAGAAATTAAAACATTTCTCCTCGTTTTTTCCTCTTTCCATGTGTGCTGCATTCTGCAGCTCTCATAGAAATAGGAAAACGCCCCTCAGGATTGTTTTGGTGAAGGAAGGTGCCTCTTCCCGTACAAAAACAATTCTGCCTACGTTGGTGCTAGGTAGCAATTTGTGAAGGGAAAAGGACTGGAATGCACCGTATTGCATAATTACAGTGCATTCCTGCCCTTTTACATTGGCATAGGGCAGCGCCGCAAGAAGACTTGCAGCGCTGCCCTACACCAATTCCTCATAAATGAGGCCCTTTGTTTTTAGCTACACCTTTGGCTACACCCCTACGCTCAATGTCCTTTGGTTTGCTAATTTAATATCATTTCCCCACCTTAAAAATTATTTGCTGTGGTAATTGGGGGCTGTTAGAAATGGGGGTCTCTAGTTGGCAATGGTTTTCACCTTTGTCCAAGTAGGGACCCTTCCTTCTAGTCAGGGTAAGAGGGATACACTACTGAAATAACCCCTGCTCACCCCCTTGGTAGCTGGGCACGAGCAGTCAGGCTTATTTCAGAGGCAGTGTGTAAAGGATTTGCACATAACTAACAGCAATACACTGAAGACACTACAAAAGGACACCACACCAGTTTAGAAAAATATCCAATACTATATGTATTCAAAACAAGACTAAAACGATAAAAATCCAACATACAGTACTTAAAAATATGTACTTTGCGGGGAGCTGGCGTCGGTCGGTCCGGACTGCGGTGTGGGACGGGGCAGTGTGTCGCAAGACTTACGAGCAGTGCCCCCAACCCACGGTGCGGTCACGGTTGTCGAAGTCAGTGACCGCATCGGTGAGACCAGGGCAGCAAAGTGAAGCGAGGCGGTGCGGAGTGCGGTGCAAGCAGCAGCTTGGCGGCTGTCATCAGTGAGACCAGGGTTGCGGTTCGAAATGCAGCGGTGCCCTCTGCGGTGCCTTCTGGGCACGGAGCCAGCAGCAGAGTCAGGGACGGAGTCGGTTGCTTTCCCCTCTGTGGCAACTGAAACCACGGTTCCAGAGGCGGTACTCAGAGGTCAGTGAAGTCTTTGCAGTCCCTGAGACTTCAGAACAGGAGGCAACAAGTAAAGAAAGTTCAGTCCAGTCCTTTCACTGCCCAAGGCAGAAGCAGCAACTGCAGGCCAAACCAACAAAGCAACAACACAGCAAAGATGCAGTACTGCTCTTGGCAGTTCTTCCAGCTCTTCTTCTTGGCAGGTTCCTTGATTCCAGCGAGTTCTAAAGTTCTAGGGTCTGGACCCCAATATTTATACTCAGTTTCTCTTTGTGCTTTTGGGCAGAGAGTGCCTGTGCCCAGCCCAAACCAGTTCCATCTTTTCTGGCCCAGCTTCCTGGCAGGAGGTGGAGACAGCATTGTCCAAGGCAGACCAGGCCCATTCAGGTGCAAGGAAATCTCCTCCCACTACTATAAATACAGTCCAGGTCTATTCAGCCCAGCCCAGCCCTGACTCATCCAGGATAGGCAGGACACACCTTGACCCCCCGAGTGGCTGTCTGATGAGAATGCACATCCCCAGCCCCTGTCACTCCAAAGCCAGACAGTCAATTCACAAACCCAGCAGAGGCACACAGGATGGCTAAGCAAGAAAATACCTACTTTCTAAAAGTGGTATTTTCAAACACAGAACATAAAAATCATCTTTACTAAAAGATGCATTTTTATATTCTGAGTTCAGGCATGCTAAACCCCGTTTCTCTATCTTGTCCCAATGGGAAGATATGCTTATAAGATGTTATAAGTAAACTCCCATTCTATCCTATGGGACAGATAGCCTTTCCATAGAGAAAAAAGAAACGCACTGTAATTCACTACCAGGACATGTCTCACACACACCAGTACATGTCCTACCTTTAATATACACAGCACCCTGCCCACAGGGGTACCTTGGGCCTAACTTAGGAGTGACTTACATGCAGTGGCGGCTCCTCTATAGGGGCGTGGGGGCGTCGCCCCACTGCTTTCTCGCAGTGCGAGAAGGCAGACACATAAAATGGTAAAACTACCATTTTATGTTTCTGCCTTCTCGCATTGCGAGAAAGCAGAATGCCTGGAGTGCCTGGTTGGGGGCGGGCGGGTGGGCTGTCCTTCTCGAGGGCAGGGGGGGAGTAGCTTTGCCCACTGTTGTGGGTAGTGACTGTTTGGTCAGCCCCAGGGCCGAGCAAAGCAGTCATGCGCACTCCCCCTTGTTCTCTATGTAGGCTGCTGCATGCAGCCTACATAGAGAAAATGGCCCGGCTGGGGCGCTCTCCGCTGCTCCTTACCAATCCCAACGCTGCCATTGCAGCGTTGGGATTGGTTTAGGGCCAGGGAAGGAGGCTGCCTGTGGGTGGCTGCTTCCTGTTCCGGATAGCAGCAGGAAAATGCGGGAGTCGGGGCCCGGCCAGCAGCTGAGGCGTTGTGGGACCCGTGGGGATTGGGAAGGTAAGTTTCATTTTATTTTAATTAAGCTCTGAAGGTGATTTGCTTTGGTGCATTGCCTGCTGCCAGGGTGGATGCGCAGAGATCTGGTTGTCCTTGCATTGGGGTTACCATGTGTGCTATAGGTGGCTGTGCGCCACATGGCACGTCAATGTATGCACTAAAAGGAATGGGGTCTAAGGGGTAGATATTTGGTGTGTTTGGTGCTTTTCTGGAGCGGTTGGGTGTTTAGTAGCTAGTTATTCGCACTGGAAGGCAGAGAGGATGCCACAGACAGACCTTGACTGTAGTGTTGGTCTCAGGTTCGAGGCAGTCATGCCGACTCACTCTTAGCTTCCTTAATTACTGCGTGTGGCGCAAAAGTGGGACGGAAAGGTTCCCTTCCGTAACGCGCACACTTGCATGGGCAACCGGTTAATTGCTGGTTTTGTACACATAACGTTTTGTTATTGTGTTTTTATTGCTGCAATCACCCCGATGCCGCGTCAAGGCGGCCACAGGGTGAACAGAACTGCTGACCTGTGTAGTAGTCCACATTTACTGGGCGTGTAAGTGGAAGTCTGACGATGTTTAGATATCTGTGGTTCACCTGCTTCCTGCGCTCGTTGTGTGTGTGATAGCATGTCAGCTCTGTGCAAATCCCTGAAATAAGTGTAGATCCATGTGGTGTTTGACTTTGTGCCTATATAAGACATCCGTGTATCTTCAACAATGATGAAATTACAAGTGTGCATTATGGGCAGTGATAAAATTTGAAGCGTGCATTATAGGGAAATTACAGGTGTGCGTTATGGCAGTGATGAAATTCGAAGCATGCATTATAGGGAAATTACAGGCGTGCATTATGGGCAGTGATAAAATTTGAAGCGTGCATTATAGGGAAATTACAGGCGTGCGTTATGGCAGTGATGAAATTCGAAGCATGCATTATAGGGAAATTACAGGCGTGCATTATGGGCAGTGATGAAATTCGAAGCGTGCATTATAGGGAAATTACAGGCGAGCATTATGGGCAGTGATGAAATTCGAACCGTGCATCATGGACTATGATGAAATTACAAGCATGCACTATGGGCAGTGATGAAATTACAAGCGTGTCATTCATCCGCCATCCTGTGGTGATTTGATCTGCGGGCCCCCCGCTGACTGACTATTGCTGAAACGCACTTGATGTGACGATGTTGAATGGTGTCTGCGGGTAACACCCTCATTCTTGTGCTAATCTGTCCACCTGTTCGCCAATACAGACGAACAATGATATTTCGTTATATTGGTCTCTGGATGTCATTTTAAAACAAAGGCTAGACATTTCGCGCCAGACTGCTTAGGTATGTAACTACAAGGGGCCGTTGCACGCAGTTTCTGCAGAGCTGTAGGTGCCTAATACGACTGTCAGCACGGCGGCACGCGCGCAAATACTCTGTGAAATAGAAGAAGGCGCGTGCACAGTCACATGGCCCCATATGTGCATTAGACTTTAGAGGTGACCTCGCAGTCGCACACACACGTATACTAACTGCAGACGAGAATGGCAGTGGCTAATTACACAGACAAACTCAGACAGGATTGTATCTCAAAGTCTGTTATGAAGCACGGCGGTTATACTGAATAGGATGGTACCTATGTTGTTATATGACAGCTCTTTATTAATGTAATAACTGCACTTTCACAATTGCTTTATTAACCTTGCTTTCTGAAATTTGCTTGAAAATGCACCATTATCCCACTCTTATTTCAAAAATTTTTCAGGGGGAGAACATTCCCGAACCCCCCTTTGGTTGTTTGGGCTTGTTTGCTACGCTTGCTCGCCGCGGTGCACTCAAACACAACTTTTACGCCACACCACTTTCAAATGTCACCAGCCGCCACTGCTTACATGTAAGAAAAGTGAAGATTAGGGCTTGGCAAGTGTGTGCACTTGCCAGGTCGACATGGCAGTTACAAACCGCGCAGACACTGCAGTGGCAGGTCTGATAACCCTGTTCAGGGCTGCATGGGTGAGTGGCACTATCAGTACTGCAATCCCACAAGCAGCATTTGATTTACAGGCCCTGGCACCCTCAGTGCACTTTAGTAGGGACTTACTAGTAAGTCAAACATGCCAATCATGGAAACACCAATCCATAATACAATTTACAATAGGAGCACTTACACTTTAACACTGAAAAGCAGTGAGAAAGTGTGCAGAGACACTGAACCAGCAAAAACAGAGCCAAAACTAGGAGGTCAGAAAGGAAAAAAACAGGGGAAACATGCCAAAAGATGCCAGGTCTAAGAGGGGCATTTATGGTTGTCGATAGATGTTGATGATGAGGAGAACCAGTTTCTAGAAAATTTTGTCAGAAGGGGTCCTTATGCCTAAAAAGGTTTGACAAGGGGGTCTCGACATCAAAAAGTTTGAAGACCACTGGTCTAGAGACATGTTATTTTGCAATACACAGTCAGAACTGTATAGTGATCTGCTTCCCCCACAGAGTCGCCCTAAGAACTTTTGGAGCCTGTACAGGAGTTACTTAGACGGCAAGACGTGATCCCCTGGGCAGCGGTCTTGCGTTGGGAAGGGTCCGGGATGGTTTGGGTAGATACTGCAGACATGGTGGATGTAATGATGGGAACATTGCAACAGGCTCTCACCTAGCCTCTCAGGCCCTCTTCCTTCTTCTACTGAATTTGTGTAGGATTGCATGGTTCCTTGGTCATATCATCGGGCTTACATGGAAGGAGTCCTATGTCAATTGTGATCTTAAAAAGATTATATGCATCCCTCTGGTCAGTTGAGCATTGTATTCAGCACTGTCCTCTCAGTAACACCCTTGGATAAAAATTCATGTACGCTGTGACTTTTTGTCGTGTTGTTCCCCTTTTTGCTTTTTCTGTTTGAATTGTATGTATTTATGTTTATAAAATCTAAATAATGGCTGGCTGGCGTACAGAAAAATATCCAGCCTCCTCACCAACACTGAAAACTGATTCAGTACTTATTTTGTAAAAACAACCAAATAAATCATGCTAAAGAAGTTCAGGGGTCGGAAAGGTTTCTTAGGAGCCAGCCACTGATGCTGCCAAGCCGGGGTTGCCGAATACCAGGCTGCCTAGTCTTGATTCCACCTCATGGCTGATGGCTCTCTCATCTCCATACATTTTCTTTCAGTTTATCTCACTCTTACATGTTTTCCATCCCTGCTTTCTCCCTTTGTCACCGTCTTCCTATTTTTCTCTTGCTTCTTCTCTGACCTTTTTCTGCCTTCTCTCTTGCTTTCGGTCAAAATCTGATGATGAAAATTAAGTTAGCGTTCTTAAATACGAGTGCTGGTGTCCAAATTGATATTGCAAGCATAAGATAACACATGATAACTGTAGTTATCTGCGGTAAACATATTGTGACAATACCAAAAAACCGGACATTTCCAAAAATAAACTACAAGCTTGCAGCTTTATTCCCCTTCGGTTAACTGCTCTGTTTTTTTAACAGTCTGCATAGCTGCCAAGGTTTCAGATTGCCATGTGTGACATTTTCATAATTTCAGTGCAATAATGAGTGACATTTCACCGACTATGAGTGACACTTTTTCGCTAGCAAAATCAAGCAATGAAGGTGCCCAATGACCTCTGAAGGATGACTCACAGAACAGCCCTGCCGCTCGGCCCTGCAGATTACTGATGATTAAATCTGCAGATGTCATCTTGCAGATAAACGTCCTCACACTCAGTCAGACAGGATGAAGAGTCAGAGCAGCCCTGCCTGCAGATTACAGTCTACAGAGTCTGAAATTAAATGAGATTATTTGCAGCGTGCGTGCGCTCGGTGCTAAAGTTAGTACATAACACAGAGAGACTAGTTACTTAACAGAGTCAGTGGCGGAAACGAAAAACAAACTTACTTGAACAACACCGGTCTTCTCTGTCAGTCAAGCCTGCACCGGCACGGGGTCACTGACGGGGTCACGGCCGCACTGGCACACATGATGACCGGCTGCACCACTGCTGGCAGACTCCCCGCAGCGCCCGTGATCGTGCCAGTCATGCAGCGCCGCGGCCCGGCGGGCCATCATTGCTGAGTGAGTCAGTAGTAGTGCGACGAATGCGCGCTGCCGTCGTCCCGCCGGCTGCCCGGAACGCCTGTGTGGTGGGTGGTTATAATTATTAATTTATGCGCGGCGCAGCCAGCAGCAGCTCAGGCAGCACTGCTGCAGCGGCGAGCGCACTTCAGACTCCACTACTAGTGACTCCAACGAGTCCCCCGCCCCTTCTCAGTGGCGACCTCACTTCCTGCAGTGCAGGACCGTGCGGCGTGAGATCCCATCCGTGTGGGCTGTGTGTCAGTCAGTGACTCCTGCCGCGCGGCGCCGCGTCGGCCCGGGAATTAATTAATGCACATTGCAGCCAGACTGGCAGTCGGCTGAGGCCCGGCCGCAGATAAATAATTGTAACATTGTACACTCACTGCAGCACTCTCAGTGACTCAGCTAGAGCTGAGGAGCAGACAAAATTACAGATCCTTAACTGTTTATGAGCCAGAGCTGCTGGCGGCAAGTCTGCTGGGAGCAGCAGAGCCGGCGCGCTAGCACCGCGGTGTAGCCAGTTTCAGTGGCATAAAATGCGTGACAAAGCATTTCAGTGCGGTGATGCGGAACACCACACTGAAATGCGTTAGTGTCACACGTGTTGCGTGATACTTGGCAGGACTGCGTCTGGTTCTCCTGGGCGTCAACCGAAAAGCTCTTTCTCAGCTGTCCTTTTTTTTTTCCCTCACTATTTTTTCCAAGTTGTCTGCAAACAGCTAACCACACATCAACGAACAGTCGACTTTTCTGCTGCTTCAACCACAGAGCGCTTAATGCACCGCCAGTCTTTGTTGGATTCGAGTGTTTGTGTAGATGCTGGTTACCAGGGAGACCGGCCTCATCTGTTTTACTCTTATATCAACGGCTCGTGCTGCATTCAACGCATGCGCAGTTATTGGTATTGTGAAGTTTGCTGTACTGTTCACAAATGGTCCTATTCCTCTATCTTTCTACCCAGAACATTGCTAAAGGCACGGGGAGCCCTTTGTTCACTGGGGCAGGGCTGGGTTTGCAAAGTCGAGTCCGTGGTTTTATTTGGTATTTTTTGGAGGTAGTCCGTGTTTTTTAATTTATTTATTCTGTGGGTGTATTGCCGTCAGTCTCACAGGGCTACAATACCGCTGCACTCCAATACCCATTGATCCCCTTTAGGCATTTGACCCTCTCAGTGTAGTTAGGGTGAGTGGTAAAGGCTTACCTCAAGAGGTGGACTGGTTTAGAAACTGAGATTCCGTGTGACACGGTAAATAACAATAAATAACATCAATGTCTATTCTGAACTCTACTTGAGAAAAAAAAAACTTTATTTAATAGGCCAGTAAAATTAGAATGTAAGCAAAAAACAGAAGGTGCCAGCAATTTCTGGGACTGCGATACCACTAAGCCATTATTACAGCATCTGAGAGCAAGGTGCAAGATTGCCGATAACTGTTGTATGAGAGCACATGGTTCCTTAGTCTATAACAAGAGAAGTTAAAAAGGTCTGAAAGCTGAGCGAGGGATTCAGATACTTGGACCCAGCTCTAGTTCTGGACCATCATGGGTACCACACTGGTACCAAAGCTAGAATAAAAGATATCGCCCCTTAAAGTAAGAATCCTGACAAAAGCCACCACTTAAACAAATAGGGATCTATCCAGCAAAATCTCATGTGTTCCTGCAATACCTTGGTGGTAAAATCCTGATTGCTCCAGAATCTGGTTAGGGGCACAGTGTCAGTGGAGCTAAGCAACTGCTTGGAGACCTCACTGGTTGTCTTATTTTATATAAAGCCTAGATGTACGAGCAAGCCAGTACTCGCTAAGAGGTTAACAAGGTTCATCATTGCTTACGTGGCCTGTGTCGTACAATTCACTGGTTCTGTTCAAGTTTTTCTGATGGCGGAGGCAACCAACCATGGGAGTCACTAGTCCATCAGGACCTTAAGGGTTGCATCTTAAACATGACTATAAATGTCAATAGGTGCGAAAGATAATTTGATTAGTGGTGTGAAGTCCAACAAATTTTTGGTCTTTTGGAGCTGAAGTTGGGGAGTGCAGGGTACTCGATGGGTCAAAGATGGTTCAGGCCAACCTTCGTGTCAATGACTAGGAATGTCCGGATAATATTCTGGCCTGGTTCTTGGCATCTCAAAGAGCAGTTGAGTTGTACCAACCTCGTGGTTCAAGGTTGAAGTTAAGCCAAACAGATGTCCTCATGAAGGTTCAGTTGGTTGGTGACTTGTGCAAGTCTTCTCATTTATCAGTCGGCTCCACCTGGCAGGTGTTGTCCAATCTCTCATGCAGGCAGGAAAGCTCCTTCTATCACAGGTTACCACAACAAGGCTTATCTGTAGACACAGACCAATTCTGGAGGGACAGCGGAACCCAAACACAGACTGCACACCTGGTCTGTTGTTTACTGTAACACTGTGTACAGGCCTACTCTGTATTCAGGTGATGAAGTGGTATGGCTCCAGATATTGGTTGATGAGTCCAGTACTTGCATTCTTCTGATGGCCAAAGCAGGATGCTAGAGTGAAGCAGGGGCTTCCATCATTCAAAAGCTATCTAGGGCCTCCATTTCTGGAGGACCATTTTCCGTTCTTACTTTCCACATTCTGCGGCCTTGTGAGCATAGAGTACTCAGTGAGACTAGTTTTGATTCGTCCTACCTGTGATGTGATTTGGGCTTGGACACAGCCTGGCATCTTCTCCCTTTGCTAAATGATATGGCTGCAGCGCCAGCAATGAGGGACAAATGAGTTTCACACAGGGCAGGGGCAACCCACTGTGCTTAGGACAGGTTGGAGACCTACCCTCCAAATAAAGTAGTACAGGTTTCAAGGAGGAGTCAAAGAAAATCATGTATGGATGCTAGGATGTCTGAAATGGGCATAGCCAACTTGTACAGCTTGTATCATGTACAGTACTAGGTTCAAATGGGCTCTAGAATTCACCAGTCCAAGCGTGAACCACACATCCCTCACACGCATGCATCCTTCATACATATTCTAGAATTTATGAAGGCCAAGGACTCCATTTAGGTGAGCTAGAAGGACTTTTGTTGCTGTGAAGAGCTCATTGACAGTCTCTCCATAGGAGTACATATGAAAAGACATGGCCCTGGGTTATAATCATGCTGGCACTGCCACCAGTCACTGCACAGCCCGGGTTCAGGTGATAATACCCTCCTACAGAAAGGAGGCTCACTTAGAGTGTTCCCTTGACAAAGTCAGCATGGAGCATTTCCAGTGGGTTTACACAATTGTCGAGCTCACCAGAGGAAAACCGCAGGGAAATCATAAAAATGTTACAGAGCAGGACAGCACAGCCTTACAAAGCTAGGTGACTGTAGTACCAATAGTACTTAGCAAACACAATAAGATGATGGACGGAGTGCTGAAGAGTTGGCTTGGCAGTTCGGACTAGACTTTTTCCATGAGGAACAGGATGAAGACTGATTTGCATATGGCTCGGTCTGAACTGGTGTGGTGAAGTGAGCTAAAGAACGATGATGAATTCAACCCAGATTTGTGACTGGGGGTGAGTGTCTGAAAAGTTTCAGCGCTCCGCCCATCATCTCCTTGTGTTTGCTTTGTTCTCCCTAAGTTGGCAGGGTATGCCCAGACGTGGGTCCCTTGCTCACTTTGCCACTGGATTCAAGCTAGCCTGGCTGATGAGGGGTGTTACCCCTAAACCGGTCCCCGGATCTTGTTTTTGGTCCAGGGTGGACCTGGCCTGGCAGTTTGGGCTGGACTGTTCCCATGGGGAGCATGGCAAAGACTGATTTGCATATGGCTGGGTCCAAACTGAGGTGATGTAGTGAGCAAAAAACGATGGATTAAACCCATATCTGTGACTGGGGGTGAATATTTGATTTGTTCAACATTCCGTCCATCATCTGTTCTTTTTGCTCTTGTTTCAATAAATGTGTTACAGCAAACAAATGATGGACAGAATGCTGACAATGCAAACATTCTCCCCCAGTCAAAAGATCTGGGTTAAATCCATCGTTCTTTTGCCCACTACGCCACCCCAGTTTGGACCCAGCCATATGCAAATCAGTCTTGACCCTGTGCCCCATGGGAACAGTCCAGACCGAACTGCCAGGCCAGGTCCTCCCTGGACCGGAAACAAGCATCCTGGGACCAGTTTCAGGGTATGTCACCCTTCTTCAGCCAGGCTAGCTTGAATCCAGTGGCGCAGTGAGCAAGGGACCCAAGTCTGGGCATACCCATCCCACTTAGGGCGAAAAGTGTTACAGCACTGGAATGGCATGGTGAGCAAAAATACGATGGATTTAGGCCCAGATCTTTGTACTGGGGTGAATGTATGACATTGTTCTGCATTCTGTCCATCAATTGTTGTTTTTGCATTTGTCACCCCGAGTGGGACGGGCATGCCCAGACGTGGGCCCCGTGCTCTCCATGCTACTGGAGTCAAGCTATCCTGGCTGATGAGGGCTGAAAGCCCGAAACTGGTCCTAGGATGCTTGTTTCCAGTCCAAGGAGGACCTGGCCTGGCATTTCGGGCTGGACTGTTCCCATCGGGCGCAGGGTCAAGACTGATTTGCATATGGCTGGGTCCAAACTGGAATGGCATGGTGAGCAAAAAAACAATGGATTTAGGCCCAGATCTTTGTACTGGGGTGAATGTATGACATTGTTCTGCATTCTGTCCATCAATTGTTTTTGGATTTGTCACCCCGAGTGGGACGGGCATGCCCAGACGTGGGTCCCGTGCTCTCCATGCCACTGGAGTCCAGCTATCCTGGCTGATGAGGGCTGAAAGCCCGAAACCGGTCCTAGGATGCTTGTTTCCAGTCCAGGGAGGACCTGGCCTGGCAGTTCGGGCTGGACTGTTCCCATCGGGCGCAGGGTCAAGACTGATTTGCATATGGCTGGGTCCAAACTGGAATGGCATGGTGAGCAAAAAAACGATGGATTTAGGCCCAGATCTTTGTACTGGGGTGAATGTAGGACGTTGTTCTGCATTCTGTCCATCAATTGTTGTTTTTGCACTTGTTTCAATAAAGGCAGAAATTCTGCCTTGCGCACATCCCTGATCCAGAAGACACGGTTATTGTCATGCAGAAAATCATTGTCATGCAGAAAATCATTGCCACACACTGGGGCAACTCCTGATATCATCAGTTCACAAGTTGTTCCACTTTCATTTCCCCTTTCCCCTTCTCAACTGCCTGCTTAACGTCTGCATGTCCTCTTTTTCTCTTCACAGAAACACTCGGACGTGTCCACATTATGGCACTGTCTCACATCAACTGTTCCCCATAACCTGTTGCACTCATCTGTCCTCCTCGTTTAGGCTTTTCTCGCTGGTTGCCTTCTCTTGTTCCCCTCTGTACTGTTCTGCTCACAACTCTTCCCATCACCATTCTCCCTTCACTGATCTCTTTTGTTATTACCCCTGCATTCAAACATCCCTCGCCTGTTTCTCTTGCTTGCATCCTTTAAATGTCGCCAGTGTTATGTTGTTCGGTTGCTCTGACTCGTCTTTCTCTTTCTGCAGATGGTACTGGCATGCTGGGCCGCATCTTCTTTGCATGGATGAAGGGGTAGGTGATGTTCTCACTGTCGGGGAGGAGAGAGAGCTCCTCACTAAGTGACCTCTACTTTACTTATCTTTCCCAAATCCACTGTACAGTGTACTATTCCAGCTCAAGCTCATAAAAAGTCATGTTATGTATTGATCTTTTTTAGAGTTTTGTGTATGCCAAATTGTCACCTTCTGGGCACCTCCGATCACTAGTACAGAAGGCGATGCATAGTATTTGGAAGTGGAGGCTGAGGTTAGAGGAGAGGCAGACACATCACAGAACACTGACATATCTGGGAAGGTTGTATTGTATGAATTCACGGTCAACACTTGGAGGAGTGAGAAGCATACGATTAGGTTGGAACCCTCTGCTTCCCAAAACAATATTACAATCGCTGTAGAGGGTCACCCTTGCTTTCTAAATCCCGTTTTCATCCGCTAGGTGAGTGAGGTGTGGGTCCGATGATGAAGCAAGCCACAGGTGGTACCTGTGGGAGAGGACCCAACAATATATCCTATAAGGTGTATTGATCTACAGATTCACCTGGGTGATGATCTCACACTTTGATGCGATATACATTGGGCTACGCAACAATCTCGCGGATAACGGGATAACGGGATAACGGGAAAACGGGATATAGAAAGCAATGAGACCCTCTCTAGTGATTGTAATGTTGTATGAATACACTGCATAGCCTCAAGTAACCGGTGATGAAAGTGTCGATATGTTAGTGTGGTTTGTAAATACCCCTACACTGGATCAAGCACTGTTCTACAGTGTGTGAATCAAGCTTAGTCCGCAGGAGTTGTGGTACATAAAATCACTTGGGAGAACTAGCTTTATTGCACTTTGCACTTATTCTCCACTGGCTGTTTTACGTCCCCATTGCGAGTTTTGGGGTCGAGAATATGGAGTTGTATGCGACTGCGGTTTTACAGTTCTTGCATTATTGATGATTGTAGCTATACCGCTCTTTGCAAATGATTTATTAGGAAACGATTAAAAAATGTGGACCTATGCTATGTGATAACAGAATGTGACCAGAAAGATAGTTATTATTCCAAAATATAATTTTTTATTAATTTAAGTAATCTGATATACTTTCTTTATATTGTTCATATTTTCTCACATAATTCTTCATAAATAAATACAAAAATATACATATATATTATGACATACAAAACTACAATACACATTTTAACAGATGACAGTTTTGATACAAATGTTCTACCCACAACATCATTATGGATGAAAAATTCAAGGTCGAAAATTAATAGACCATATCATATTTCTTAACAAATTATGAAGAAAAACAACAGATGGCTAACAGTATTTAAATCTACGCGCGTTTCGGCAAGACGCCTTCTTCAGGTAGCCATGAATCTTGATTCTGTTCACGAATAATATATCATAACGATATTAAAAAGATTTTATATTCCAGATCCCTCACTGTAGAACTGTAGTCAGATGAAAAGGGTGTGGCCCTGCCCTGACTCTTCATGTCAAGGATGGGCCCGGGCGCGTCAGAAGACTGACGCTGCTAATGGCGGGAACCGCGCTGCGGGAGCCCGCACTTAGTTTTAAAGCGCCTCCTGGCGCTTGATTGGCTCTGGTGCTGGTGGCTGCATGCGGCTCCTGCCGCGGGTTCCCGCCATCAGCAGCGTCCGTCTTCTGACCTGTGCAGCGTTTGGGGCACTCCAAGGCCCACCAGTCACCGCGGCAGGAGCCGCATGCAGCCACCAGCACCAGAGCCAATCAAGCGCCAGGAGGCGCTTTAAAACTAAGTGCGGGACGCGTGCGGGCCGCGCCCGGGCCCGTCCTTCACAGGAAGAGTCAGGGCAGGGCCACACCCTTTTCATCTGACTACAGTTCTACAGTGAGTGGTCTACTCAGCAAGGGGCATGACTCAAACTGTGGCCTTGCATGTTACCTCGGCATTCCAGAGTCAACTGACAGCGTGATGGTGCAGGTTTTGAAGAAACAAGGGGCCATTCCATTTGTGAAAACAAACATCCCCCAATCCATGTTTAGCATCTACTCAAGTTACGGGATCTGGAATATAAAATCTTTTTAATATCGTTATGATATATTATTCGTGAACAGAATCAAGATTCATGGCTACCTGAAGAAGGTGTCTTGCCGAAACGCGCGTAGATTTAAATACTGTTATCCATCTGTTGTTTTTCTTCATAATTTGTTAAGAAATATGATATGGTCTATTAATTTTCGACCTTGAATTTTTCATCCATAATGATGTTGTGGTAGAACATTTGTATCAAAACTGTCATCTGTTAAAATGTGTATTGTAGTTTTGTATGTCATAATATATATGTATATTTTTGTATTTATGAAGAATGATGTGAGAAAATATGAACAATATAAAGAAAGTATATCAGATTACTTAAATTAATAAAAAATTATATTTTGGAATAATAACTATCTTTCTGGTCACATTCTGTTATCACATAGCATAGGTCCACATTTTTTAATCGTTTCCTAATAAATCATTTGCAAATATTGTTTCTTCGCCCTGATTTAGGAAACTGTTCAGGGGTGCCCTTATTTTCACATTTTGTAGCTGTACCGCTCGCCTTCTTTGTTTTGTCCTGATGCCTCTGTAGGGAAGGAGAGGAACCTATCATTTTGGACTATTTGATAAAATATCACTTGGCAGGGTTTGGTAAAGGTACTTAAAATGTACCATTACAATGTTCTAAAAGTGAAGTGCCCAGTCTCGTCCTGGCTGCACCTTTCAACTGAAAATTAGAGAACATTTTGGGGGAAGGGGTGGTGCTGGAGGGATAAGTCATGAAGTGTACCTCTAAAACACCCTTGGTTAAAATGTACAGAGAGTTGGGAATCCCCAGACTGAAGATGTGTTTGGATAAAAACAATGCAGTGGCAGCCAACCTGAGGACAGGCGGTATTCCTAGGCTTTGGCGCTGAGTGCAAACATGTTGTGGCCACACCGCGCTGCATGATGGCGACAGACACCTTCTAGTACCTGGGTGCATAGCATAGGTCCAAGGGGCCCAAACCCATGCCAGATTGTCAGCACAAGCACTGATCATTTAAAAGAGTAAAGATGAGCTTCATTTAATGTAATTTGAGCATATTTATATAATGGGAATCTGTATTGGCCCAGTAAGATGATACAGCCATATTCCCCATAGCTATTACTAACCTCTTTCATCTCTTGCAGGAGCAAGCTGGACTGTGATGCCAAGAAGTGGAGGTGAGCGGCATGGGGTAGGGGGAATTCGGGTAGGTTGGTTGGTAGTTGCAGACCTACTGAACTCTGAATTTCACCAGGTAAACAGAAGTCATATTCAAAATGTGTGGTGTTCTGGCTCACTGTAGTTCCTGCAGGGGGTAGAGTGAGAGAAGTTTCCCTGTGAGAGGTACTAGTCAGTCGGAGAGGCGATGTAAGAGGTCTGTGCAGATAGATAGCTTGTTGGTGCTCATTATGCAATTTGGAAACAGACGTTTCAGGTATGAATGGATAACCATGTAACTGAAACCCTTAATACTTGTTGGCACAGACATGAAATCTGATCAAGCCAGAAACCACGGAATGGAACTACGATACAGTAGGGTCTCAATGAGATCAGTTCATGCTAAGCTCACAAACACGTCCTCTCCAGAGATTTGTTGTGCTTTTTAGCTTAAATTTATCCAAAGAGCAGCACTAAAAATGTAAATCGAGTGACAAAATATCATCCTGCAATAATGTATCCAGGACATTGACTAGATTTTATATTTATAAATACATCCAGGTCACTTGAAACTGGGTGTTTTCTAGTTGTGGGTTAAGAATAGTAAATCTATACCTACCTATTTATACATACTTCAGGATATTGTGACAGTCGATATTCTGCATTTGATGTTTAAAATTAGATGTTGTGGTAGTACAGTATTGTTGCAAAGTCATCCTGTGCCCTGGGCACCCCCCAACGTTTTGCTGACTGGTACTGGTGGTAACTGACTCTGACTGACCCTGGGCGTTGCCTAACCAGGCCCAGGGCAGTGCTATGCTGAAAACACTTAGAATACAGTGAAAACACCTACATACACTAGGATACACTATGGGTTGTGGTACCCCTGTGATTGGCATGACCTACCCTATAAGACCCTAGTACATAATAGGGCAGGGGGATTGAAACTACCGATCAGTCCCTAGTATATAGTAGGTCATGGCAGTTTAAAGGCCAGCAACCTTTTCTGCACTTGCATGTGTGCACTGCTGAACCCTGAGGTCAGTTTAAAAGCAGCCCTGGGTTCCATGACTGCTTTTAAAAAGTAAATTGTGCCCAAACTCAACTTTGGTGTTTGGGGCACTTAAAAATGGATAACCTACAATGTTATGGCATATTAGGAACCCCCAGGGTCTCCCCTAGGTGTCCCAGGGGTGGGGGGTCAGGTATCTATAAGGTGGACCCTTATAAAATGAGTTTTATATGCCCTGGGTTAAGTGAAAATTCACATTTCACTCCCCACATTGTGATAAAGTGCTGCCCAAATTCGACTTTGAGGCTAGAAGCACTGTGGAGGGAGGATCTGCAATATTTATACAGATTCAGAACCCCTAAAATCTTCCCTAAGTGGTCCATGGGGTGGGGGTCCTGTAGATATAGGCGGAGTACTTGTAAAATATGTTTTTATAAGGCCTGGTGCTGGAAAAATGGCCCAAGTCATTTTTCCCATTGCAAATCCCATGCCACATAGGTAAACATGGCAAGAGGTTATTAACTAATAACTCCTGATAGGGGAATGATAGAACTTCCATTCAAAGACTTCCCAGAATGGTAGTGATACATCCAACAATATGATATTGTTGAATCTCTCCTAAAATGTACAGACAAGAAGTTATAAGACTTTCTTGTTTGCAGGTCCAGATTCAGCCTTCCAGTGGTCTGTCCTGACTGGTCAGAGTTAAGTGGATTAGCCAGGCTGCTTTGAAGAGGTGATAAAGAGCCCCTGGGGTTAACCAGCTCTGCTGGGAGGGCAGTGTGCTGCTACACAGGAATGCCAGAGCAGGGGGAGGAGTTGTAAACCATGGTCTTCAAAGGAAAGGGGAAGGCCTCAGTGTCAGTTACCACTCTACTCTTTTGACCCCAAGCCAGAGCTAGGATTAAGGAAGGAATGAGCAGATACAAGGGGGAGAGTCTATGGATATTAGCCATCCTAGGGGTGTGTTTAGCCAGCTCTTAACTCCCTGCTGGAAAATCAGCCAATATGAATTTGGAAGATTTGATGCACTCTGGGACAAAATAATGCCACACTTTACAGGATGTGGTCATAACCTTGGGGAGTTACCCTGCCCCCGTTGGTCAGGAGTGACCTCCTGCTTGACCCAGTGAACTTGGAATAAGTATCTGAGAGGGGCAGAGTCTCTCAGATCTGCTGCTTGAAACTTAAGAAAGCAAGACGTTGTGCCATGCTGAGAAGTTTGATGTGCAATTTCTAAGGCCTGCCCTCTGAGGACTGCACCATCTGGAACTACAGCCCTGTGGACTACCTTGCTGTGAAAAAGAGTAAAGAGTGGACTCCCTGCAAGCTACAGGTTAACAGAGCTCACCTGGAACATCACCACCAAGGATCCTCAACCTGGAAAACCACCAGTAGATTTGTAAGGGTTTTGTCCAAGTGGATTGTGGGAACTGAAGTCCTCAACTTTCAAGGACTATCTTGGAGCTTCCAGACCCTTGGAGTGAGTTTGAGACACTTTGGGACCCTTTGGGGAACTTCAGGAAGAAGTTCCAGGAGTTTGGAGAACTTTGGAGCAACTTTGGAAAAAAGCTCCATAGGGGTCCCGACTCAACCTGGTCAGCCAAGCTGCCTGCCTTCAACCGCGAGCCGGCCAAGCCAACCAAGTCCGTCCCGCTGAAAGCTCCGTAGGTCCGACGTCCAGAGTTTGACCGGGAGTAGAAGTAATCCGAGGCCGGCAAACCCTCACCGAATCCGGCCTGGTGAAGAGCATCAAGGGACCCCACGAGAAAAAGCTCCAGAAAAGTTTCTAAGTCCGAAGGTAAAAACTGTGACCGGGACCTACCGCGAGGGGTATCCGCTCAGGTCTCCATCGCGGTCGGCCTGAAACTTTGACTTTGAGCCAGTCTATCGCGACCAGATATCCCAATATGGTGCTATAGGTTTCTAAGTGCTATAAAGTGATACATCTTTAAAAATTCATATCTCCGGTTCCCTACATTAGATGTTTGCCGCTTTGGTGTCATTTTAAAGATAAAAATATTTCCTATTTGTATAAATTGGTGTTGGATTTTTATTGTGCATTGTGTCTTAATTATTTACTGACTTGGTGTTTTTAAATGCTTTACATACCTGTCTTTAAAGTTAAGCCTGCCTGCTCGCAGCCAAGCTACCAAGGGTTGAGCATGGGAATAATTCTCTAAGACCTATGCTGAGTCCTATCATGTGTTAGTGGCCTTATTGCCAGTGGCAGATATACATTTGCCCCTACTAATAATCCACTTTCCAACAAGTATATTTTGTATCAGATTGCTTTCCCACTTAGTCAGTCTGTGGCATGTGTGACAGTGTTTGACGTGATTCATTTCGATCGTGCAGCTGTTTTATACACAGAACATAAGGATTAGTTTCCATGAGATGTTCTTCAGGTGGTAATGCAGCATCCTAACAGCTTTGGGTCTGAAGGTAAGACCTTGGATACCTCTGTACAAGCCTGACTTTAGTTTTGTAAGTTTCTAACTCCTTTTTTGCTTGCTTTCCCTTCAAGGGTGTTGGTATGGATTTGATTGACTGCTCCCCTTTGACCTCAGTCCCAGGAATATTAAGTGTTACAACATGGAAGATCTTGCCAGGCCTTTGGGTAGCATCCTTTCATGAGAGAGGGTGACTTCTCTGGCACCTGTAGAGCTGCCTTGCACCTGTACTATGACAACTGGAGGAAAAAGAAATATCATAGAGGGCTGCACATGGTGTTGCCTGATTCAAACAGTTAAAGGGCTACTAGTGAGGCGCTCACAGGGGTGTAGCTATCATTACTGTAGCAGGTGCAGTGGTACAGGGACCTGGGGCTGTGAGGGGCCTACTGTACCTCAGTTCTGGGTGTCTTTTGCTATCCAGCTGGTGGCTGAAGGGGCCACTGTCCTTGCTAGCATTAGGACTCATGGCATCCTTACATGCCACTTCATAATTGAAGTGTTGCGAAAACACAAATGAAACAAAAGCCATAGTACAGTTCACTCTTGTAGACAGTAGTTGGCGTGCAGTACTATCCCTGAAGCAATCATAGGGACTGCAGGTAATAAAGAGTGCAAGTTCAATAGAGTTGCAAGGATCTGCAGTAAAACTGTCTACATCTGGGAAGCAAAACATTAGGACACTGAGATTCACATAACTTAAAAAGAGCTGTAGTCCACAACATGGACACTAGGAAGACTCTAAACTCTGAGTATAATGGCGGAATTCTGGATAATGCAACAGAGAATGTCTTCATTAAGCAGAAACCAAACCCCCTCGCAGACATGGTGAAGTAAGGCATTATCTAGCAGAGAAAAAGAAGGGAAGCTAAAACTGGATAGAGTTGGCAAAGACTAAAGTCACCATGGTGCTACATGGAACAAATTAACAATGTGGGTTCAGGCAAAACCTATGAACCAGAGTTTATCAGGATGCCCAAGATAAAATACACTACCCAGGAATACGCTCCAAATAAAGACCATTCCTGGTCCTGTTTACAAGTGATGCACGCTGCCAAACTCATGTTCTGCAAGCATGCCGTGGCTGTCTGGTAGGAACACACATCTAGTATTGTTCAGAAATTTGTCAGAATTAAACAATAGGAGGGATTTATTTTCTGGAGCAACATCTTTGTGTGTTTTGTGAACAGTTTGGCATTTCTGAACCCAGACCAAGATTCTGTTACCACAAGAGGTTACATTTAGCATGTAACAAGTACTCTGAAAGACATTACATGAATAGTGATCACTTTTGGACAGGCAACGGAAACTGCCAGGTATGACACTTAGTCACCAAAAGGCCACATCAGTTCAGTTTATTTAATATTGATTGCTTCTAGGTTAAAACCTGATACAACAATAGGTAACAAATCTTTAAAACAAGAATCAAATGCATACATCTTAGTAAGACAATAGTTGAAATTCAATTAATAAAACAAATATTAATTAAATGGCATATTTATTCCCACATCCTGTAGCATTCATTAAACTCAGTTGGTAGGTATCGGACCATACTCATGGATTCCATAGGGGCCCTATAAACACATCTGAACTACACAACACCCCAGCAGAACAACAGCTTTTAAGGATGTTTGGCAGCGTTTGTCCTGTTAATAGCCAATTGTAGAAGACAAACCACGCATGCTTGCTGCCGATTGGTCAGGGTATAGTCAAAATGTGATTGTTGGGACTTGCTTATTTCTTACGTTCCTCAATAAAGAACTTAATGTTTTATCTTCCAAACTAGCAGTTACCCACACATGGGCGCCAGCCCTTGTAAGCGACAGAGAATCTTGTAGTTCCAACATTTACACCAATGAGCTAACTGCTCCAAAATTTCCAAGTGTCTTAATCTGAACTGTTGAATGCTCTGACACACCTTGGGTGCCATAGCTAGAATAAAGATCATGGCCAACCTGCTTAGTGCTATGGATGCAAATATCATCTGAAAAATTACACTCTCTTTTTCAAACCTTCATGATAGATTTTTCTAGTCCACAACAAAGCAGATTAACCCCCAAGATTCTTTTTGCCCATATTTCTATGGATTATTTACCAGGTAGGTTGCAAGATCAAGGCTACTCTTAATACTTATGGATGCTCTATCCAGCGTTCTCAAACCTGGGCTATAACAGTATTCTGAGATGACATCGCTAATTTGGGGCCATTTTGTCAACCATCTTATTTATTTTGCTAATCAATTCTTGCAATTTCAATCTCATGACCTGTCTCAACCTATGAAATCTTTCCAAAGCTGTCCTGTCTTATCCTTTTAACTCTTCTACCCCACAAGATCTCCTGCCCTCCTCCTATCTCTCCTGTGCCAACCTTTTTGATCACTGCTGTTCCTTAACCATTTATTTCCTTTGATCTGTCCTGTCCCCCTGATCTTTCCTGACTGCTGACTGCTTCTGTGTACTGACCTTTCCACTCTCTCACCTGTCTCATTCTGTAACCGTAGGCTTTTCGCTGATATCCTCAATGACCTTGCTATCTTCATGGAGATTGTGGCTCCAGCTTTTCCAGAATTCTTCACTCTCATAGTCTGCGTCGCTGGGCTGTGCAAGGTAAGTGGCATTGGGAACTGATCCAAGGGTACAAATTAACCAAACCCACTGCCTTTGTTGTAACTTTTCACGATAAACAAATCGGATCTATGGCATCTGAAATACTTTTTTTTCCTAGTGAACCAATCAGGCTGTCAGTCAAGCAATCAATGTTCTCATTGGCTTGCCACCATAAATAACTCAGGCCTGCTGATTGAGCTTAAGCTTTCTTACTAGGAAGCCATCGGGCATACAGTCATAAAATTACAAAAGTATACAAACTTATCGTTGGAAAAGCAAAATACTATCTCTCTTAAGAGAGTCTAACAAGGATTGTCAGAGTGCAAATCTTCTATGTACATGGCTTGTCAGAGGGGGTAATCAACACCAAAACCCTTGCCTCCAACGATAATTGGTGAGATTCCATAAAACAAAATACTTTTCTGTAGACTTTAATTCAAAGTATTAAAAATCCACCCTTAAATCCCTATTGATTTTAACATAAACTTTTTGCGATCAATATGTCAGACCTGCTCCCTTTATTGTAACTTTTCATTATAAACAATCCGGCCTATAACATTTACCATTGGTTTGCTACCATACCCAAATAAGACCAAATGTGTTGGTCATACGTTTTTCCACTAGGAAATCATCCGGTATACCATAATAAAATTACAAATATGTACTAGGTTAAACTTTTCAAAACAATTTAAAATCCCACCCATCAGAGCCTAGTAAGGATTACCGTAGTGCAAGTCTCTTTCTCCGTGGTTTGTTCGAGTGGGTCACCAACACCAAAACCATTGCCTACCACAGTACTCTGAGACTCCATGTAACAAAATACCTGCCTACAGGCTTTAGCACAGTATAATAACACTCTAAATATATCAGGCCTACTGCCTCCACATAAATTTCATAACAAACCATCAGGCCTTTAACCTTAATCAACTGCCTGTCACTATAACTTGCTCAGTCTTGCTGTGTTCAGCATAAGTTGTCCTACAAAGCAACCAACAGGTATGCCACAATAAAATTGTAATTAGGACAAAATTAGAGTTGGCAAAACTATATCAGAACTCCTCTAAGAGGGCCTAATATGGGTTATTAAAGTGCACATCTATTGATTGCCTACTACAGTAATCTGCAAAACTCTGTTCAACAAAATACCTGCCAACAGGCTTTAACATGGTATAATAACTATCCTTAAAAGCCTATTGCTTTTAACACACTTTTCACATGAAGTAAGTAAATCAGGCCTACCTGCTTTGTTAGAACTTTTCATTGTAAACCGATCACACCTAAGGAATCTGACATAACTTTTCCCAGTGAACCTTTAAGATCTATAGCCTTTATCATTGGCAACACCATAACCAACACGGGCCTATTCATGGGCACATAAACTGTCAACCATCAGGGTGCTGGGACTGGAAAATGGCAACGCATTCCTTATCTCATCTATGTTGCTGCAAGAGAAAAAGAAGCACTGTAAATTATCCACTTATCTAAGATACTTTAACAGCGTTACAGTGCCATGTGTTCCCCTGAAAGGAGGTAAAGCTAAATCAATCCCATTTAAACTCTGTACTTCGTGCATATTCATGAGAATTCTCTACGCAGCCATAATGCTACTGGCTCAGGCAGCGTGATAAACAAAGTAATCACAGCTGTGTGGAGGGGAAGCAGTTTTTCTGAGGAAGCACGCAATTTCTGCCTAGTCAAAAACTGTACTCCTGTTCACCAACATGTGGGTGGAGCCACAGCTCCTATCTGTAGTACTCCTGAAAGCTCTTTATTAGGTTGAACACATAAGGTCTATCAACAGCAGCTCTGTCAAGGCAGATCTGTAAAGGGAAGAACACCTAGGTGTGGTACACCCGACTGTCTTGGAAATGGGGCCTGAAATTGAAATTGTGCAATGATGGGTAAAACTGTTTTATTAGTACCCTTTTCTCACAAGATTAAAAACAGGATCCACGTTGATTATGACCTTATCTGTGTCTATAAGTCAACATATTTCTGCTCTCAATATGGCCCCAGCAGTAGGGTCTGGGGCATTCATCAAGATGAAAGGCCCCTTCAATCTGGCACAGTCTTTTGTTGATTAATACTATGACCCTATTTGCGTGAATGTAAAAGGGTAGAAATAACCCACCCCTGTGATTGTGTGTTTTTTTGTGTTTTTTTTTACTACCCTTTAGTTGGACAGGTTTCTGATACATTTTGGTAAAATAAAGAAAGACAAACCATGCAGTTGGTGAAAAATAATCACTTCCTGTTAACCTTCAAGGCAGGCAGTGATGTTAGCTAAAAAAAACCCATATATATATATATATATATATATATATCTACTGGCGGTCGTCAGTAGATAGTTATAGTTAGGACCTATTTTCCATAGTAAATCCGCAACATTCTATTTGAAATAACTTTGACGCCGGTTGACGAATCTTCGCGAAATTTTCAAAACTCGTGGCCCGCTCCGGTCCGCTCCTATCCTGAAAGTCTCGGGGTGATTCATCAAGTGGGGGCTGAGAAAAAAGGGGGGTCCCAAAACGTGTTTTCCCCATGCAATTTTGCATAGGAACCTTTCATCGCAGCTACAGCCCGAACTGCTGAACGGTGGTTACACCAAATTTGGCAAAAAGGTAGCCCTTGGTTCAGAGTCGTGCCTTTTGCTTAAATGGTGTAAATCTGTTCAGTAGTTCCTGAGAAAATCAAAAGTAAAATCACATATATATCTATGGCCGCGTAGGGTCCGCGCACCCTCTCGATCACGAGCTGCATGCTAATTGGCTGTCAAGTGGCTGTCAACACTCCAAATCAGGAAGTGTTGGCAGCCATTTCGTGCCTCTGTAGAACCGAGGCACAGAAACAAGTCGCAAAACGCAAAAAGGGGGCAGGGTAGAAACACCCTGACCCCCTAGGTCTGCTCAGGGGGTCCCACAAGGACCCCCTGGGCAGAAAAAAGCATTTAAAAAAAAAAACAAATCGGCGGGATGCGCTTAGGGTGCGCGGATCCCGCCGTGATTAAAAAGAAATCGAAGCGCGGTCTCCCGCGCTTCGAGGCTATTTTGCCCCCGGGTGGGCCAAGTCCCGGGGGCATGCGGGGGTGGTTTTATATGTTAGGGGGGCCACGAAGGCCCCCAAGCCCTGGGGACCGCCACCCCCGGGGCTTTAAAAAAATGGTGCGGGAGGGCTCTTCGCCCTCCCGCAGCCCCGGGACCACCACCCCCGGGGCTTCTTTTTTAAATTATAATGACCTGTGTGGGGGGCTCCAGCCCCCACACGCCCGGGGACCGCCACCTCCCCGGGGCACTAACAAAGAAATGTGGGGTCCGTTTCGGACCCCGAAGCCCGAGGACCACCACCTCCCGGGGCTTTACTAATGAAGGGAGGGGGCCACGCGGCCCCCTCCTGGAGCTCTCCATGGCCCTGGGGACGGCCACCCCCAGGGCCGGCTCCTGCAGTGTCCCGGGGTGCCTACCCCCGGGACACTGCTGTTTGCAATGGCAGGACGGGAGCCGCGCGGCTCCCGTCCTGTCATGCAAACTTGCTTGCTTCATTGAAGCGAGAGCAGGAAACCTGCTCTCGCTTCAATGAAGCAAAGCAGATTGCATTTCCATAAGGGGAGCTGCATGTCAGCAGCTCCCCTTATGGAAAAGCAATGCCGGCTCCCGCAGGACGCGGGGAGCCGGCGGGACCGTGCGGGGATTGGGGACCCCCCCCACGGTCCCCAACGAGTGGCCAGGCCCCGGGGGATGGGGTCCCCGGGGCCTTAAATGGCCTGAGGGGGGCCACGCAGCCCCCCTCCAAATATTTTTTTTTTTTAAAAAGAGGGCAAGCTCCGGGGGATGGGGTCCCCGGGGCCAATAGAGGCCCAGGGAAGGGGGGCCACAGGGCCCCCTTCCCGTTTAAAAAAAAAAAAAGGAAAATCCTCAGGCCCCGGGGGATGGGGTCCCCGGGGCCAAAAGTGGCCGAGGGAAGGGGGGCCACGCAGCCCCCTCCCATACAAAAAAAAAAAAAAAGACCGGCATCGTGCTGGAGGCCCCGCCCCCTCCCTGCAGCAGTCTGCAAACGCGCCCCTGGCGCGTTGTAAGAAGGGGAAGTAATTCCCCTTGAATACTGGGGGTCCTTGAGGGCCAACTAGCCCACCAGGAACCTCCAGTATCCGCCAGGAGCTGCGTTGCAGAGAGGTGTACAGAGGCCACGCCCCTTTTACACCTCTCTGCAACGCAGCTCTGTGGCTCTTTTGGAGGTACATGGTGTGCTAGTTGGACTCCAGGGACCCTCAGGATTCAAGGGGACTTAATCCCCAACTTAAAACGCACCACGGGGCGCGTTTGCACAGTGGTGAAGGGAGGGGCGGGGCTTCAGGTGACATGTGTGCAAACAGGCCCCGTGGCGCGTTTTAAGATGGGGAATTAAATCCCTTCAATCCTGAGGGTCCCTGGGGGCCAACTAGCCCACCAGGTACGTCCAGAAAGCGCCACAGAGCTGCGTTGCAGAGAGGTGTAAAGGGGCGTGGCCTCTGAACACCTCTCTGCAACGCAGCTCCCTGGCACATACTGGAGGTACAGGGTGGGCTAGTTGGACCCCAGGGACCCTCATGATTCAAGGGGACTTAATCCCCCAACTTAAAACGCGCCACGGGCGCGTTTGCACAGTGGTGAAGGGAGGGGCGGGGCTTGAGGTGACATGTGTGCAAACAGGCCCAGTGGCGTGTTTTAAGTTGGGAGATTAAGTCCCCTTCAATCCTGAGGGTCCCTGGAGTCCAACTAGCCCACCAGGTACCTTCAGTAAGCACAACAGAGTTGCGTTGCAGAGAGGTGAAAAAAGGTGCGTGGCCTCGGAACGCCTCTCTGCAACTCAGCTCTGTGATCCTAACTGTAGGTACCTGGGGGGGGCTAGTTGGGCCCCAGGGACACTCAGGATTCAAGGGGACTTAATCCCGCAACTTAAAACGTGCCACGGGGCGCGTTTGCACACGTCGCCTCAGGCCCCCCCTCCCTTCACCACTGTGCAAACGCTCTGTAGCGCGTTTTAAGAGGTAGTTTTAATCCCCCTGCCCTATTATGTACTAGGGACTTACAGAGGAGGTCATGCTAATCACAGGGGTACCCCAACGCATAGTGTTCCCTAGTGTATGTAGGTGTTTTAACTGTATTCTAAGTGTGTTTTAGCATAGCACTGGCTCTGGTTAGTCAGAGTCAGTTACCACCAGTACACGTCGGAAAAAGTTGTGGGCACAGGATGATTTTGGAACAAGGCCTCTTTCTGCTCCTCGGTTGGTTCTTTCTGCACATCTTTTGCTTCTTCGGGACTTCTGTTGCTTCTTTCTGCATTTCTTTTGCTTCTTTCTGTAAGTTTTTTCTTCTTTCTTCACATGTCCTACCTCTGTAGGCATAGTTACAAACTAGCATTTAAAAACCTTTGAAATTCACTTAAAAACCATAGGTTTCAGGCACGTTATAGTTAGAAATTAGCTTTTAAAAACCTTTGAAATTCACTGAAAAAACCATAGGTTTCAGACACGTTATAGTTAGAAATTAGCATTTAAAAAACCTTTGAAATTCACTGAAAAAACCATAGGTTTTAGGGACAGTTATAGTTAGTTGGACATTTCACTCGTACAAAACCCGTGAAATTCCCCCGTTATAGTTAGTTCAGCTAACTATAACTCGCGCCCCATAATGCACTGCTGATGACGTCACATATTACATCACTCATGACATGGTCAGTGACATCACTGATGACATCACTGATGACATCATCCATGTGATAATTTGATGCATCTTCACACCCTAATATAACCTTTGATACACCCACTGTAAATTACAGACTGCCATTGTCAAAACCATAGACACTCCAACACCAATAACTACATACACACTCACTGATTTTTAGGTCTACACACACCTCCACTCACTCACCTCTACAGTCACTCATACTTACGGTCACTCAGTACAGGACTTTCATATGCACTTATACACCTACATAGACACTCACACACCGCCACTCATCCATGGAGGTACTCACACACCTAGTCAGTCATGCAAATAATTAATCACACTGCCATTTACTCACCTATACAGTTATACACACACCAGCTCACTTACTCATACAAATACTAGCACATTCTTACGCTCTTATACAATCACTGATACAAGTACACACTCATCCATACAGCCACTCTCACAATCACACACTCTCACTTATAGCCATTTATATACTCCAACACACATATATACTGCCTTTGACATATTAGTTACTCACACATGTACCACTGAGATATACATTCACTCACTAACACACCCATACACACACTCAGGCACCCATACAGTCCATCACAGATGCACTCTTGAAACCATGCACCCAGTGAATCACCCACTCACACATCTATGCGCAGTCACACACACCCCACCCACACAAACACTCAGGCACCCATACAGATACTCAGACAACCAATCAATAACCCATGTAGACACTCATGTAGCTATTCGCAAACCCATGCAGCCGCTTACACACCAACAGACAGACGGATACAGACATTCACACAGTTTAGTCACTAACCCATGCATTCAGTAAAATACGTTTAATCACTCACTTAGAGTCAGTCACGCACCTACTAAATCATCCATCCAGACACTTATACACCCACTCATTCTTCAATACACCTTGGCATATATATTAAACATATTTAAATTTTATAGAAACACACAGTCACTGGATGATGTCATCAGTGATGTCATTTGAGATGTCATCAGTGATGTCATCAGTGATGTCACTGACCATGTCATGAGTGATGTAATATGTGACGTCAGAAGCAGTGCATTGCGGGGGTGCGAGTTATAGTTAGCTGAACTAACTATAACGGGGGAATTTCACGGGTTTTGTACGAGTGAAATGTCCAACTAACTATAACTGTCCCTAAAACCTATGGTTTTTCAGTGAATATATATATATATATTCACTGAAAAAACCATAGGTTTAAGGGACAGTTATAGTTAGTTGGACATTTCACTCGTACAAAACCATAGAAATTCCCCGTTATAGTTAGTTCAGCTAACTATAACTCGCGCCCGCAATGCACTGCTGATGACGTCACATATTACATCACTCATGACATGGTCAGTGACATCACTGATGACATCACTCATGACATCACTGATGACATCATCCAGTGACTGTGTGTTTCTGTAAAGTTTAAATATGTTTAATATATATAGGAAAGGCGTATTGAAGAATGAGTGGGTGTATAAGTGTCTGAATGGATGATTTAGTACGTGGTGACTGACTCTACAAGTGAGTGATTAAATGTATCTTACTGAGTGCATGGGTTAGTGACTAAACTGTGTGAATGTCTGTATCCGTCTGTCTGTTGGTTTGTAAGCGGCTGCATGGCTTTCTGAATAGCTACATGAGTGTCTACATGAGTTATTGATTGATTGTCTGAGTATCTGTATGGGTGCCTGAGTGTTTGTGTGGGTGGGGTGTGTGTGACTCTGTGCATAGATGTGTGAGTTGGTGATTCACTGGGTGCATGGTTTCAAGAGTGCATCTGTGATGGACTGTATGGGTGGGTGAGTGTGTGTATGGGTGTGTTAGTGATTGAATGTATATCTCAGTGGTACATGTGTGAGTAACTACATATGTGAAAGGCAGTATATATGTGTGTTGGAGTATATAAATGGCTATAAGTGAGATGTGTGATTGTGAGAGTGGCTGTATGGATGAGTGTGTACTTGTATCAGTGATTGTATAAGAGCATAAGAATGTGCTAGTATTTGTATGAGTAAGTGAGCTGGTGTGTGTATAACTGTATAGGTGAGTAAATGGGTGTGTGATTAAGTTTTTGCATGACTGACTAGGTGTGTGAGTACCTCTATGGATGAGTGGCGGTGTGTGAGTGTTTATATAGGTGTATGAGTGCATATGATAGTCCTGTACTGAGTGACTAAGTATGAGTGACTGTACGGGTGAGTGAGTGGATGTGTGTGTAGTCCTAAGAATCAGTGAGTGGGTATGTAGTTTTGGTGTTGGAGTGTCTATGGTTTTGAGAATGGCAGTCTGTAATTTAGAGTGGGTGTATCAAAAGTTATATTAGGGTGTGAGAAGATGCATGAAATTATCACATGGATGATGTCATGAGTGATGTCATTTGAGATGTCATCAGTGATGTCATTTGAGATGTCATCAGTGATGTCATCAGTGATGTCACTGACCATGTCATGAGTGATGTAATATGTGGCGTCATCAGCAGTGCATTGCGGGCGCGAGTTATAGTTAGCTGAACTAACTATAACGGGGAATTTCTATGGTTTTGTACGAGTGAAATGTCCAACTAACTATAACTGTCCCTAAAACCTATGGCTTTTTCAGTGAATTTCAAAGGTTTTTTAAATGCTAATTTCTAACTATAACGTGTTTGAAACCTATGGTTTTTTCAGTGAATTTCAAAGGTTTTTAAATGCTAATTTCTAACTATAACGTGCCTGAAACCTATGATTTTTAAGTGAATTTAAAAGGTTTTTTTAAATGCTAGTTTCTAACTATGCCTACAGAGGTAGGACATGTGAAGAAAGAAGAAAAAACGCACAGAAAGAAGCAAAAGATATGCAGAAAGAACCAACAGAGGAGCAGAAAGAGGCCTTGTTGCAAAATCATCCTGTGCCCACAACTTTTTCAGACGGGTACTGGTGGTAACTGACTCTGACTAACCAGAGCCAGTGCTATGCTAAAAGACACTTAGAATACAGTGAAAACACCTACATACACTAGGGAACACTATGCGTTGGGGTACCCCTGTGATTAGCATGACCTCCTCTGCAAGTCCCTAGTACATAATAGGGCAGGGGATTAAAACTACCTCTTAAAACGCGCTACAGGGCGCGTTTGCACAGTGGTGAAGGGAGGGGGGCCTGAGGTGACATGTGTGCAAACGCACCCCGTGGCGCGTTTTAAGTTGCGGGATTAAGTCCCCTTGAATTCTGAGGGTCCCTGGGGCCCAACTAGCCCCCAGGTACCTACAGTTAGGACCACAGAGCTGAGTTGCAGAGAGGCGTTCCGAGGCCACGCACCTTTTTTCACCTCTCTGCAACGCAACTCTGTTGTGCTTACTGAAGGTACCTGGTGGGCTAGTTGGCCCCAGGGTCCCTCAGGATTCAAAGGGAATTAATTCCTCAACTTAAAACGCACCACAGGGCGTGTTTGCGCACATGTCACCTGAGGCCCCGCCCCTCCCTTCACCACTGTGCAAACGCGCCCGTGGTGCGTTTTAAGTTGGGGGATTAGGTCACCTTGAATCCTGAGGGTCCCTGGGGCCCAACTAGCCCACTAGGTACTTCCAGTAAGCACCACAGGCCTGCGTTGCAACGCCTGTAACAAATTGTGCAGTTGTGTTTAGGTAGTGAAGAGGGTCGTGCTGGGGGTAGTGTTTTAGGGTTTAGGGTAGTGCAGTGGTGTTTGTGTAGTGTAGGGGGTCATGCTGGGGGTAGATTTAGGGTTTAGGGTAGTGCAGTGGTGTTTGGGTAGTGTAGGGAGTCGTGCTGGGGGAGTGTTTTAGGGTTTAGGGTAGTGCAGTGGTGTTTGGGTAGTGTAGGGGTCGTGCTGGGGGTAGTGTTTTAGGGTTTAGGATAGTGCAGTGGTGTTTGGGTAGTGTAGGGGGTCGTGCTGGGGGTAGTGATTTAGGGTAGTGCAGTGGTGTTTGGGTAGTGTAGGGGGTACTGCTGGGGGTAGTGTTTTAGGGTTTAGGTTAGTGCAGTGGTGTTTGGGTAGTGTAGGGGTACTGCTGGGGGTAGTGTTTTAGGGTTTAGGTTAGTGCAGTGGTGTTTGTGTAGTGCAGGGGGTAGTGTTTTAGGGTTTAGGGTAGTGCAGTGGTGTTTGTGTAGTGTAGGAGGTCGTGTTTTAGGGTTTAGGGTAGTGCAGTGGTCTTTGGGTAGTGTAGGGAGTCGTGCAGGGGTAGTGTTTTAGGGTTTAGGGTAGTGTAGGGGGTCATGCGGGGGTAGTGTTTCAGGGTTTAGGGCAGTGCAGTGGTGTTCGGGCAGTGTAGGGGGTCGTGCTGGGGCTGGTGTTTCATGGTTTAGGGCAGTGCAGTGGTGTTCGGGCAGTGTAGGGGTCGTGCTGGGGGTGGTGTTTCAGGGTTTAGGGCAGTGCAGTGGTGTTCGGGCAGTGTAGGGGGTCTTGCTGGGGGTAGTGTTTCGGGGTTTAGGGCAGTGCAGTGGTGTTCGTGCAGTGTAGGGGGTCGTGCTGGGGGTGGTGTTTCAGGGTTTAGGGCAGTGCAGTAGTGTTCGGGCAGTGTAGGGGATCGTGCAGGGGGTGGTGTTTCAGGGTTTAGGGCAGTGCAGTGGTGTTCGGGCAGTGTAGGGGGTCGTGCTGGGGGTGGTGTTTCAGGGTTTAGGGCAGTGCAGTGGTGTTCGGGCATTGTAGGGGGTCGTGCAGGGGGTGGTGTTTCAGGGTTTAGGGCAGTGCAGTGGTGTTCGGGCAGTGTAGGGGTCGTGCTGGGGCTGGTGTTTCAGGGTTTAGGTCAGTGCAGTGGTGTTCGGGCAGTGTAGGGGGTCTTGCTGGGGGTGGTGTTTCAGGGTTTAGGGCAGTGCAGTGGTGTTCGGGCAGTGTAGGGGGTCTTGCTGGGGGTAGTGTTTCAGGGTTTAGGGCAGTGCAGTGGTGTTCGTGCAGTGTAGGGGGTCGTGCTGGGGATGGTGTTTCAGGGTTTAGGGCAGTGCAGTAGTGTTCGGGCAGTGTAGGGGGTCATGCAGGGGTGGTGTTTCAGGGTTTAGGGCAGTGCAGTGGTGTTCGGGCAGTGTAGGGGGTCGTGCTGGGGGTGGTGTTTCAGGGTTTAGGGCAGTGCAGTGGTGTTCGGGCAGTGTAGGGGGTCGTGCTGGGGGTGGTGTTTCAGGGTTTAGGGTGCAGTGGTGTTCGGGCAGTGTAGGGGTCTTGCTGGGGGTGATGTTTCAGGGTTTAGGGCAGTGCAGTGGTGTTCGGGCAGTGTAGGGGGTCTTGCTGGGGCTGGTGTTTCAGAGTCTAGGGCAGTGCAGTGGTGTTCGGGCAGTGTAGGGGGTCTTGCTGGGGCTGGTGTTTCGGGGTTTAGGGCAGTGCAGTGGTGTTCGGGCAGTGTAGGGGGTCGTGCTGGGGGTGGTGTTTCAGGGTTTAGGGCAGTGCAGTGGTGTTCGGGCAGTGTAGGGGTCATGCTGGGGGTGGTGTTTCAGGGTTTAGGGCAGTGCAGTGGTGCTCGGGCCGTGGCGGGGGTCGTGCAGGGGGTGGTGTTTCAGAGTTTAGGGCAGTGCAGTGGTGTTCGGGCAGTGTAGGGGTTGTGCTGGGGGTAGTATTTTAGGGTTTAGGGTAGTGCAGTGGTGTTCGGGTAGTGTAGGGAGTCGTGCTGGGCGTAGTGTTCTAGGGTTTAGGGCAGTGCATTGGTGTTTGGGCAGTGTAGGGGGTAATGCTGGGGGTGGTGTTTTAGGGTTTAGGGCAGTGCAGTGGTGTTCGGGCAGTGTAGGGGGTCGTGCTGGGGGTGGTGTTTCAGGGTTTAGGGCAGTGCAGTGGTGTTCGGGCAGTGTAGGGGGTGGTGTTTCAGGGTTTAGGGCAGTGCAGTGGTGATCGGGCAGTGTAGGGGGTCGTGCAGGGGGTGGTGTTTCAGGGTTTAGGGCAGTGGTGTTCGGGCAGTGTAGGGGGCGTGCTGGGGGTGGTGTTTCAGGGTTTGGGGCAGTGCAGTGGTGTTCGAGCAGTAAAGGGGTCGTGCTGGGGGTGGTGTTTCAGGGTTTAGGGCAGTGCAGTGGTGTTCGGGCACTGTAGGGGGCGGTGCAGGGGGTGGTGTTTCAGGGTTTAGGGCAGTGCAGTGGTGTTCTGGCAGTGTAGGGGGTGCTGCAGGGGGTGGTGTTTCAGGGTTTAGGGCAGTGCAGTGGTGTTCGGGCAGTGTAGGGGGTCATGCAGGGGGTGGTGTTTCAGGGTTTAGGGCAGTGCAGTGGTGTTCGGGCAGTGTAGGGGGTCGTGCTGGGGCTGGTGTTTCAGGGTTTAGGGCAGTACAGTGGTGTTCGGGCAGTGTAGGGGGTCGTGCTGGGGCTGGTGTTTCAGGGTTTAGGGCAGTGCAGTGGTGTTCGGGCAGTGTAGGGGGTTGTTCCGGGGCTGGTGTTTCAGGGTTTAGGGCAGTGCAGTGGTGTTCGGGCAGTGTAGGGGTCTTGCTGGGGCTGGTGTTTCAGAGTCTAGGGCAGTGCAGTGGTGTTCGGGCAGTGTAGGGGGTCTTGCTGGGGCTGGTGTTTCGGGGTTTAGGGCAGTGCAGTGGTGTTCGGGCAGTGTAGGGGGTCGTGCTGGGGGTGGTGTTTCAGGGTTTAGGGCAGTGCAGTGGTGTTTGGGCAGTGTAGGGGTCATGCTGGGGCTAGTGTTTCAGGATTTAGGGCAGAGCAATGGTGTTCAGGCAGTGTAGGGGTTTTGCTGGAGGTGGTGTTTCAGGGTTTAGGGCAGTGCAGTGGTGTTCGTGCAGTGTAGGGGGTGGTGTTTCAGGGTTTAGGGGCAGTGGTGTTCAGGCAGTGTAGGGGGTCTTGCTGGGGTTGATGTTTCAGGGTTTAGGGCAGTGCAGTGGTGTTCGGGCAGTGTAGGGGGTCGTGCTGGGGGTGGTGTTTCAGGGTTTAGGGCAGTGCAGTGGTGTTCCGGCAGTGTAGGAGGTCGTGCAGGGGGTGGTGTTTCAGGGTTTAGGGCAGTGCAGTGGTGTTCGGGCAGTGTAGGGGGTCATGCTGGGGGTGGTGTTTCAGGGTTTAGGGCAGTGCAGTGGTGTTCGGGCAGTATAGGGTGTCGTGCTGAGGGGTGGTGTTTCAGGGTTTAGGGCAGTGCAGTGGTGTTCGGGCAGTGTAGGGGGTCGTGCAGGGGTTGGTGTTTCAGGGTTTAGGGCAGTGCAGTGGTGTTTGGGCAGTGTAGGGGGTCGTGCAGGGGGTGGTGTTTCAGGGTTTAGGGCAGTGCAGTGGTGTTCGGCCAGTGTAGGTGGTCTTGCTGGGGGTGGTGTTTCAGGCTTTAGTGCAGTGGTGTTCGGGCAGTGTAGGGGTCTTGCTGGGGGTGGTGTTTCAGGGTTTAGGGCAGTGCAGTGGTGTTTGGGTAGTGTAGGGGTACTGCTGGGGGTAGTGTTTTATGGTTTAGGGTAGTGCAGTGGTGTTTGTGTAGTGTAGGGGGTAGTGTTTTAGGGTTTAGGGTAGTGCAGTGGTATTTGTGTAGTGTAGGATGTCGTGTTTTAGGGTTTAGGGTAGTGCAGTGGTCTTTGGGTAGTGTAGGGAGTCGTGCGGGGGTATTGTTTTAGGGTTTAGGGTAGTGTAGGGGGTCATGCGGGGGTAGTGTTTCAGGGTTTAGGGCAGTGCAGTGGTGTTCGGGCAGTGTAGGGGGTCGTGCTGGCGCTGGTGTTTCATGGTTTAGGGCAGTGCAGTGGTGTTCGGGCAGTGTAGGGGGTCGTGCTGGGGGTGGTGTTTCAGGGTTTAGGGCAGTGCAGTGGTGTTCGGGCAGTGTAGGGGGTCATGCTGGGGGTGGTGTTTCAGGGTTTAGGGCAGTGCAGTGGTGTACGGGCAGTGTAGGGGGTCTTGCTGGGGGTGGTGTTTCAGGGTTTAGGGCAGTGGTGTTCGGGCAGTGTAGGGGGTCTTGCTGGGGGTAGTGTTTCGGGGTTTAGGGCAGTGCAGTGGTGTTCGTGCAGTGTAAGGGTCGTGCTGGGGGTGGTGTTTCAGGGTTTAGGGCAGTGCAGTAGTGTTCGGGCAGTGTAGGGGATCGTGCAGGGGTGGTGTTTCAGGGTTTAGGGCAGTGCAGTGGTGTTCGGGCAGTGTAGGGGGTCGTGCTGGGGGTGGTGTTTCAGGGTTTAGGGCAGTGCAGTGGTGTTCGTGCAGTGTAGGGGTCTTGCTGGGGCTGGTGTTTCAGGGTTTAGGGCAGTGCAGTGGTGTTCGGGCAGTGTAGGGGGTCTTGCTGGGGGTAGTGTTTCAGGGTTTAGGGCAGTGCAGTGGTGTTCGTGCAGTGTAGGGGGTCGTGCTGGGGATGGTGTTTCAGGGTTTAGGGCAGTGCAGTAGTGTTCGGGCAGTGTAGGGGGTCATGCAGGGGGTGGTGTTTCAGGGTTTAGGGCAGTGCAGTGGTGTTCGGGCAGTGTAGGGGGTCGTGCTGGGGGTGGTGTTTCAGGGTTTAGGGCAGTGCAGTGGTGTTCGGGCAGTGTAGGGGGTCGTGCTGGGGGTGGTGTTTCAGGGTTTAGGGCAGTGGTGTTCGGGCAGTGTAGGGGGTCTTGCTGGGGGTGATGTTTCAGGGTTTAGGGCAGTGCAGTGGTGTTCGGGCAGTGTAGGAGGTCTTGCTGGGGGTAGTGTTTCAGGGTTTAGGGCATTGCAGTGGTGTTCGGGCAGTGTAGGGGTCATGCTGGGGGTGGTGTTTCAGGGTTTAGGGCAGTGCAGTGGTGTTCGGGCAGTGTAGGGGGTCGTGAAGGGGGTGGTGTTTTAGGGTTTAGGGCAGTGCAGTGGTGTTCGGGTAGTGTAGGGGGTCGTGCTGGGGGGAGTGTTTGAGGGTTTAGGGCAGTGCAGTGGTGTTCGGGCAGTGTAGGGGGCCGTGCAGGGGGTGGTGTTTCAGGGTTTAGGGCAGTGCAGGGGTGGTCTGGCAGTGTAGGGGGTGCTGCAGGGGGTGGTGTTTCAGGGTTTAGGGCAGTGCAGTGGTGTTCGGGCAGTGTAGGGGGTCATGCAGGGGGTGGTGTTTCAGGGTTTAGGGCAGTGCAGTGGTGTTCGGGCAGTGTAGGGGGTCGGTGCTGGGGCTGGTGTTTCAGGGTTTAGGGCAGTGCAGTGGTGTTCGGGCAGTGTAGGGGGTTGTGCTGGGGCTGGTGTTTCAGGGTTTAGGGCAGTGCAGTGGTGTTCGGGCAGTGTAGGTGGTCGTGCTGGGGCTGGTGTTTCAGGGTTTAGGGCAGTGCAGTGGTGTTCGGGCAGTGTAGGGGTCTTGCTGGGGCTGGTGTTTCGGGGTTTAGGGCAGTGCAGTGGTGTTCGGGCAGTGTAGGGGGTCGTGCTGGGGCTGGTGTTTCAGGGTTTAGGGCAGTGCAGTGGTGTTCGGGCAGTGTAGGGGTCATGCTGGGGGTGGTGTTTCAGGGTTTAGGGCAGTGCAGTGGTGTTCGGGCAGTGTAGGGGGTCGTGAAGGGGGTGGTGTTTTAGGGTTTAGGGCAGTGCAGTGGTGTTCGGGTAGTGTAGGGGGTTGTGCTGGGGCTAGTGTTTCAGGATTTAGGGCAGAGCAATGGTGTTCAGGCAGTGTAGGGGGTTTTGCTGGGGCTGGTGTTTCGGGGTTTAGGGCAGTGCAGTGGTGTTCGGGCAGTGTAGGGGGTCGTGCTGGGGGTGGTGTTTCAGGGTTTAGGGCAGTGCAGTGGTGTTCGGGCAGTGTAGGGGGTCTTGCTGGGGGTGGTGTTTCGGGGTTTAGGGCAGTGCAGTGGTGTTCGGGCAGTGTAGGGGGTCGTGCTGGGGGTGGTGTTTCAGGGTTTAGGGCAGTGCAGTGGTGTTTGGGCAGTGTAGGGGGTCATGCTGGGGCTAGTGTTTCAGGATTTAGGGCAGAGCAATGGTGTTCAGGCAGTGTAGGGGGTTTTGCTGGAGGTGGTGTTTCAGGGTTTAGGGCAGTGCAGTGGTGTTCGTGCAGTGTAGGGGGTGGTGTTTCAGGGTTTAGGGCAGTGGTGTTCAGGCAGTGTAGGGGGTCTTGCTGGGGTTGATGTTTCAGGGTTTAGGGCAGTGCAGTGGTGTTCGGGCAGTGTAGGGGGTCGTGCTGGGGGTGGTGTTTCAGGGTTTAGGGCAGTGCAGTGGTGTTCCGGCAGTGTAGGAGGTCGTGCAGGGGGTGGTGTTTCAGGGTTTAGGGCAGTGCAGTGGTGTTCGGGCAGTGTAGGGGGTCGTGCTGGGGGTGGTGTTTCAGGGTTTAGGGCAGTGCAGTGGTGTTCGGGCAGTATAGGGTGTCGTGCTGAGGGGTGGTGTTTCAGGGTTTAGGGCAGTGCAGTGGTGTTTGGGCAGTGTAGGGGGTCGTGCAGGGGGTGGTGTTTCAGGGTTTAGGGCAGTGCAGTGGTGTTTGGGCAGTGTAGGGGGTCGTGCAGGGGGTGGTGTTTCAGGGTTTAGGGCAGTGCAGTGGTGTTCGGCCAGTGTAGGTGGTCTTGCTGGGGGTGGTGTTTCAGGCTTTAGTGCAGTGGTTTTCGGGCAGTGTAGGGGGTCTTGCTGGGGGTGGTGTTTCAGGGTTTAGGGCAGTGCAGTGGTGTTCGGGCAGTTTAGGGGGTCTTGCTGGGGCTGGTGTTTCGGGGTTTAGGGCAGTGCAGTGGTGTTCGGGCAGTGTAGGGGGTCGTGCTGGGGGTGGTGTTTCAGGGTTTAGGGCAGTGCAGTGGTGTTTGGGCAGTGTAGGGGGTCATGCTGGGGCTAGTGTTTCAGGATTTAGGGCAGAGCAATGGTGTTCAGGCAGTGTAGGGGTTTGCTGGAGGTGGTGTTTCAGGGTTTAGGGCAGTGCAGTGGTGTTCGTGCAGTGTAGGGGGTGGTGTTTCAGGGTTTAGGGCAGTGGTGTTCAGGCAGTGTAGGGGGTCTTGCTGGGGTTGATGTTTCAGGGTTTAGGGCAGTGCAGTGGTGTTCGGTCAGTGTAGGGGGTCGTGCTGGGGGTGGTGTTTCAGGGTTTAGGGCAGTGCAGTGGTGTTCCGGCAGTGTAGGAGGTCGTGCAGGGGGTGGTGTTTCAGGGTTTAGGGCAGTGCAGTGGTGTTCGGGCAGTGTAGGGGGTCGTGCTGGGGGTGGTGTTTCAGGGTTTAGGGCAGTGCAGTGGTGTTCGGGCAGTATAGGGTGTCGTGCTGAGGGGTGGTGTTTCAGGGTTTAGGGCAGTGCAGTGGTGTTCGGGCAGTGTAGGGGGTCGTGCAGGGGGTGGTGTTTCAGGGTTTAGGGCAGTGCAGTGGTGTTTGGGCAGTGTAGGGGGTCGTGCAGGGGGTGGTGTTTCAGGGTTTAGGGCAGTGCAGTGGTGTTCGGCCAGTGTAGGTGGTCTTGCTGGGGGTGGTGTTTCAGGCTTTAGTGCAGTGGTGTTCGGGCAGTGTAGGGGGTCTTGCTGGGGGTGGTGTTTCAGGGTTTAGGGCAGTGCAGTGGTGTTCGGGCAGTTTAGGGGGTCTTGCTGGGGCTGGTGTTTCAGGGTTTAGGGCAGTGCAGTGGTGTTCGGGCAGTGTAGGGGGTCGTGCTGGGGCTGGTGTTTCATGGTTTAGGGCAGTGCAGTGGTGTTCGGGCAGTGGAGGGGGTCGTGCTGGGGGTGCTGTTTCAGGGTTTAGGGCAGTGCAGTGGTGTTCGGGCAGTGTAGGGGGTCATGCTGGGGGTGGTGTTTCAGGCCTTAGGGCAGTGCAGTGGTGTACGGGCAGTGTAGGGTGTCTTGCTGGGGGTGGTGTTTCAGGGTTTAGGGCAGTGGTGTTCGGGCAGTTTAGGGGTCTTGCTGGGGGTAGTGTTTCGGGGTTTAGGGCAGTGCAGTGGTGTTCGTGCAGTGTAGGGGGTCGTGCTGGGGGTGGTGTTTCAGGGTTTAGGGCAGTGCAGTGGTGTTCGGGCAGTGTAGGGGGTCGTGCAGGGGGTGGTGTTTCAGGGTTTAGGGCAGTGCAGTGGTGTTCGGGCAGTGTAGGGGTCGTGCTGGGGCTGGTGTTTCAGGGTTTAGGGCAGTGCAGTGGTGTTCGGGCAGTGTAGGGGGTCTTGCTGGGGGTGGTGTTTCAGGGTTTAGGGCAGTGCAGTGGTGTTCGGGCAGTGTAGGGGGTCTTGCTGGGGGTAGTGTTTCAGGGTTTAGGTCAGTGCAGTGGTGTTCGTGCAGTGTAGGGGGTCGTGCTGGGGATGGTGTTTCAGGGTTTAGGGCAGTGCAGTGGTGTTCGGGCAGTGTAGGGGGTCGTGCTGGGGGTGGTGTTTCAGGGTTTAGGGCAGTGGTGTTCGGGCAGTGTAGGGGGTCTTGCTGGGGGTGGTGTTTCAGGGTTTAGGGCAGTGCAGTGGTGTTCGGGCAGTGTAGGGGGTCGTGCTAGGGTATGTGTTTCAGGGTTTAGGGCAGTGCAGTGGTGTTCGGGCAGTGTAGGGGGTCGTGCAGGGGCTGGTGTTTCAGGGTTTAGGGCAGTGCAGTGGTGTTCGGGCAGTGTAGGGGGTCGTGCTGGGGGTAGTGTTTTAGGGTTTAGGGTAGTGCAGTGGTATTTGTGTAGTGTAGGGGGTCATGTTTTAGGGTAGTGCAGTGGTGTTTGGGTAGTGTAGGGGGTCGTGCTGGGGGTAGTGTTTTAGGATTTAGGTTAGTGCAGTGGTGTTTGGGTAGTGTAGGGGGTCGTGCTGGGGGTAGTGTTTTAGGGTTTAAGGTAGTGCAGTGGTGTTTGTGTAGTGTAGGGGGTCGTGCTGGGGGTAGTGTTTTAGGGTTTAGGGTAGTGCAGTGGTGCTTGTGTAGTGTAGGGGTTCGTGCTGGGGGTAGTGTTTTAGGGTTTAGGGTAGTGCAGTGGTGTTTGTGTAGTGTAGGGGGTCATGTTTTAGGGTAGTGCAGTGGTGTTTGGGTAGTGTAGGGGGTCATGCTGGGGGTAGTGTTTTAGGATTTAGGTTAGTGCAGTGGTGTTGGGGTAGTGTTTTAGGGTTTAGGGTAGTGCAGTGGTGTTTGTGTAGTGTAGGGGGTCATGCTGGGGGTAGTGTTTTAGGGTTTAGGATAGTGCAGTGGTGCTTGTGTAGTGTAGGGGGTCGTGCTGGGGTAGTGTTTTAGGGTTTAGGGTAGTGCAGTGGTGTTTTTGTAGTGTAGGGGGGTCTTGTTTTAAGATGCAACGCTCCAATACCTGACCAGTCTGCACTACATAAAACTGCAAAAAAACCTAAAAATAAAAAGTGTTTTGCACACTTTTGTCATTGGGCTATATGTGGGCTACATCTGGGTAATATTTGTGCTACATTTGGGCTCTTTTTTCACTGGTGGCCATCTTGGAAGACTTCTTTGTTATGAAGTTTCCTAATTTCGTCATTTACTGCAGTCTCCTCAGTAGGAAATGCTTTCAGTTTTTTACTTTGATTCCATCAAGAAGGCATTCAGATGTGTCACACATTTGCCATAAGTTCAGAATGTTATTACTCTAGTTGTTCATTAGATCACTGTAGTAAAGCTACTGCTCACCAAGGAGTTAACTGGAAGTCTACTGCTGGTATTGAAAGTGATTGTTTCAGTCTGCATGTCAGAATTTTCTAATGAAATAGAAGAGGATTTGAGATCTCACTTAAAACATGCACTACATTTTCTTTTTGCAGCACTAACCATAATTTCTATGGCAAAATGAACCCCGCCATTTTGTTCCTTTTTAAATTAAATGTTTTAAGTGTTACCAGTTTATTCCAATCAAGATGGATTCAGGTGTGCCATACTTTTGTCATAAGTAAGGCTGTTAGCACTCTAGTTGTTCTTTAGAACACTCTGGGAAGCTGCAGTAGAACACAAAGGCATCAACTGACAGGCTGCTCCTGTTGAAATATAACAGGAAGATATTTGAGATCTCACTTAAAACATGTCGTAATTTTCTTTCTACAGCACTAACCATAATTTCTATGGCACAATGAACCCCCTCATTTTGTTCCTTTTTAAATTAAATGTTTTAAGTGTTACCAGTTTATTCCAATCAAGATGGCTTCAGGTGTGCCATACTTTTGTCATAAGTAAGACTGTTAGCGCTCTAGTTGTTCTTTAGAACACTCTGGGAAGCTGCAGTAGAACACAAAGGCATCAACTGGCAGGCTGCTCCTGTTGAAATATAACAGGAAGATATTTGAGATCACACTTGAAACATGTCCTAATTTTTCTTTCTACAGCACTAACCATAATTTCTATGACAAAATGAACCCCATCATTTTGTTCCTTTTAAATTAAATGTTTTAAGTGTTACCAGTTTATTCCAATCAAGATGGCTTCAGGTGTGCCATACTTTTGTCATAAGTAAGACTGTTAGCGCTCTAGTTGTTCTTTAGAACACTCTGGGAAGCTGCAGTAGAACACAAAGGCATCAACTGACAGGCTGCTCCTGTTGAAATATAACAGGAAGATATTTGAGATCACACTTGAAACATGTCCTAATTTTTCTTTCCAGAGCACTAACCATAATTTCTATGACAAGATGAACCCCATCATTTTGTTCCTTTTTAAATTAAATGTTTTAAGTGTTACCACTTTATTCCAATCAAGATGGCTTCAGGTGTGCCATACTTTTGTCATAAGTAAGGCTGTTAGCACTCTAGTTGTTCTTTAGAACACTCTGGGAAGCTGCAGTAGAACACAAAGGAATCAACTGACAGTCTCTGCCCTTGTTGGATGTACATGTTTTACTGAGAATGTCAGACTTCATTCTCACATGACTGAGAAAGATAATGTGAATTTACAGAAAATATGCTCTCATTTTAGCTTCTGGGGCACCTTCCAAAACTGTATGGGACAAGCATGTGAAAATAGTTTTCTCTCAAACATGATTCATGATATCCCAGCAGAAGGTTTTTCACAGGGTAAAATCACCTTAGAACACACCACAATTCCTGAAATTAGTATGGTACCATCAACAAATGAATTCTAATGTAACTAAAGTCTGTTATCACCCTTTATAGTTCTCCTTTTGGTAACCCTCAAAATCTTCGATTCACTACAATGCATTTCAATGGGGTACTATCATTTATATTGGTCCCAAGATGGCTGCCAGCAATTCCAGGATGAAGTGCTGACAGCCAATCAGATCTCACGATGACATGTGGTTAGGCTCCGCCCAGATATATATGTGTTTTTACTTTTGATTTTCTCAGCAACTACTGAACGGATTTACACCATTTAACAAAAAGGGTTCTTTTTGAACCAAGAACTACCTCTTTGCCAAATTTGGTGTAATTCCATTCAGCAGTTCGGGCTGTAGCCTTGCATAAAGTTTCCTATGGGAAATTGATTTTTTGACTCTTATTTTTTTAATTTCTCCGCAACTACTGAACGGATTTACACCATTTAACAAAAAGGGTTCTTTCTGAACCAAGAACTACCTCTTTGCCAAATTTGGTGTAATTCCGTTCAGCAGTTCAGGCTGTAGCCGTGTCTAAAGTTTCCTATGGGAAAATGAATGGGGAAAACACGTTTTGGGACCCCCCTTTTTTCTCGGCCCCCGCTTGACGAATCACCCTGAGATTTTCAGGGTAGGAGCGGACCGGAGCGGACCATAAAGTTTGAAAATTTCGCGAAGATTCGTCAACCGACGCAAGAGTTATTTCAAATAGAATGTCGCGGATTTCCTATGGAAAATAGGTCCTAACTATAACTATCAACTGGCGACCGCCAGTAGATAATATATATATATATATATATCCTTTCACCTTTCTCCCACTGATTCCTTGACGTCGCATGAATCAAGAAAGCACGAACTCCTCTTATTAGGTGCAATATTTATTTTTATTGTTAGTGCTTGGCTGCCATGACGCGTTTCGAACCTCCTGGGTTCTTGATCACATGACATGTTGCGTGTTACTCTCCCGTATTTAAAGTGACAAGTGCACTATTTTTTTAACAATTCAAAAAACAATAAAGCTGGAAGACAGACTGCGTGTCTGTATTTCCATTTTCATTTTGCATACAATGGGTATCGCAAACTGTTTACAATTTATGAACATTCCTTAGGTGTAAATGATATAACCTCTATAATAAACTTGTGTTTACAAAAGAAGAACAAAAAACTTTTTTTCTCATTTGTTCTTAATATCTGCTTAAATGCATAAAATCATGACATATCTAAAACATGATTGATAAAAACTCAAGCTATAGTCAGATTTAAGGGTAAAATACATGTTTCAAACATTTTTGTACGCCCCCCCTTGGTTATATCCGATTTTGAAACATGGGCAAGAATACTTAAACCCCAATAAAAGATCTTTCATATCAAAATCATGTGCAAAATACGCAATAAATATGTAAACAATAATTTGCTTGTTATTTCATAAACAACAATATTTCCCCTATTGGAAATCCAATGTGTGCAAAACCCGCTTTATTTTGAAAGTGCTATAAGTGTTTCAAGTGGCATTTCTCACCCTCCTAAAGTGCTATATATATATATATTTTAAAGAGCATTCTGACCAAAAATTATGGGGTTGAGTCTGTTTAATCAACATGCCTTGAATAAAAACTTGTCAAAACTATGTTAGTCATTCTTAAATTCTCCTGATTGGCTTGTCTATTATAAATTCATTGGTAGCAGTGACGGAGGCGGGAACATTATAACGCAGGTGAAGTGCAGGTCAAGCTGAAAGATTTATAGAAAATAAAGTTTTGACCTGGTGGAGCACCATAAATTGCAAATACATTCTCAGAAACTCGTAGTTCTGTCACTAATTCATATTCATACCTCAAACAGGCCCAACTACTTTGGGCCTGGGTCCCTACTCACTGTCTTGTGTGAGTCTGAATGAGTGCAAGCTTTTAAGCTTTTCTAGTCTTATACAGAGATGGTCCAATAACACTGCTATTGGCATTGGCAAAACAAAGCGTCGCTGTGTATAATGACGTTAGCATGTGGGAATGCATGTTGATCCTTCCAGACAAGTGTTCATGGGTTATGAAGCCCATTATATGTAACCTAATGTGGCGAGATGTGCAATTGTGCACTGCAGCGCACAATGACCTCCAACTCAAAGTGGTGTATAACTTCTTCATGGAAATTGCCATTGTGTGATATATAGGTGGAAGGCAATGTACCTAATATTATATACCTTATTACAATAGAAAGTTGTTTGATATTGAGTTGGAGTAAATGATAATAGAAGATACTGCCATACTGGGTGTTATAAATGTAACAGGAGCAGGGACTCTGCACATATTATGAGTATGGGGTTCCATTTGATCTCATTTGCTGTTGGGTTCTGGACTGTGACTTCTTCCTTCACTTTGGAGCTGCCCACTCTATGAACCCCACTATACAAAGCAAAACAATGTGTGCGAATCAGGAGCCCTCAAGAAAGTTGCAATTGAGGAAAAGCCCTGATGGCAAAAAACCTCCAAAGATAGATAAAAGAAGGTGTTTGGAGAAAAAGATCAAAAAGCTTAGGTCGTGTGTGTGTAGTACATAATCCCTTAAATTATTGTCCCTTTTGAATGCCATATATTTGTTGCAGGCTATCTTGTCCAATACTCAGTGTTTATTCACTATTAATTTCACCCGGTCTAAAAAGGGTCTAAATGTAGTTACACATGTGAGTCTAGGAGTGTTGTACTTAGCATGAGAGTTGAGAAACACATCTTGATTATTATTTCTGGCTCTGCAGATAATTTTTCTTGTTTTTTTCTCCCTTAATTTGGTTTCTAAGGCATCTGCTTTTCTCTCAAAACTCCTGAATAGTACTTCAGTTTCTCAGAAATTGGTAGAAAGGTAGTTTTCTTGTAGGGCTCCAAAATGATGTCTACCAAACATTAGTAATCTGTCTCGATCTGTAAGTTTTTGGTAAACTGCAATCTGGAACTAGCTGTCCTTTGCTATGAATAAGAGATCCAGGACTTGAATACTGTGCTTGTCCATGGTTGGTGGAAACGGAAAGTTGACCTGCACATCCTGTTTGTTATTATAAAGATCCCCCCTTCGTCACTGCATCTAATAAATTTACAGCAGATGGCTGAGTCAGATGACTTTAAGAATGACTAAATTTGTATCCAACGCATGATGTGTGGAGATCACTAATCATAGTATGTGTTTTAGTGGGGTACTAATAGGTTGTGTAGTGTTGATATCTGGTAGTCCACCACATCATTTTGTTAACCTGACCAAAAAGTTGGGTCAGGATTTTCTAATAATGAAAAAAAAATGTTTCAGGTAGTACAACTGGCCTCCCTTGAAAGCTTACAGGACACTGTCTTTTTAACCAACTTCATGACTTTATTTCCCAACAGGAACCTGCCCAATTAAGAGCAACAAAACACAAATTGCATGTGTCGGTAATTTTCACCCATTTATAGTCGCACAAATACAGATATAACAGCCCTGTGACGAAGCATGACACATTTGGTAGGAGAGGGCACTCCATCCTTTTAAACAAAAGCCAGCCTAATGAACCACACCTGGGTGTTTGTCTTTTTTCCCTTGGGTGTGATAGTCACTTTTTTGTTGCACTTAGTAGTGAGGTGATAGATCCCAACCCCTATTCATTATAGGTTAGTTTCCTCTTACTGTCCCCTTTGTGATGAATATTTATTACCTTCTGGATGACAATAAATGTCATGTTGCGACTGCACACTTGTTTCTGTGCAGCAATGGAGGCTACTTCCTTAACTATTGCTGCTAATGCCTTAGTGTACTGGTGACTGTGTGCTCCTCCAGGGTAACCGTCCTAAGCTATTTTCTGACTGACCAATAGTTATTGCTGCTGCACTCTCTTGTAATTTAAGGAAGTCATACTTTAACTGACAACTCTAAGTTACTGCTTAATTAATGTCTGCCTTCACCGTCCCAGACTTCAACCAATGCAGTGTACTCCCTCCAGAAAAAACACTCCTCACCCATTACCTGTTAGTATTTTACATATTATTTACATCTCTTTTACTCCAGTGCATCGTGGGAGTGGCTGGTGGTGCTACACGAGCAGCGCTCACCATGCACCAGGCACGGCGGGACAACATGGCAGATGTGTCGGCTAAAGATGGCAGCCAGGTGAGCTTTTCAAACGGCAACGTGATATAACATAACTAAGCAAGTTAGTCCGCTTGCTTTAGAGGTCTGTGAATAACCAGCACATAACAGGTTTAGATCCTTTCTGGGTCAATGTAGGTGTCATTTAGAGGTTGGCAAATTTCATGTCCGTCAACGTCACAGTTCCCCAGCCCTATTTAGTGTTGGGGAATGGCTGGGTTTCTGTGGGTGGGTCTTCAGCCAGCTCTGCTGGCGGAAACCCTTGAACTCGCAGCCCATCCGTAACTGGACAGCCAGGTCAAGGAACAGATGCCTTGCCCTATTTAAGGCAGTGTAGCACTCGCTGGCTTTCCTTGCCTGTGTCCACCAAGTGAGGCATGGCAGAACCAGGTAAAGAAGACAATCGGTTGCCCCAATGGAGAACACTCCTTGCACATGAGGCCACTGACTTTTTTTCTTTTTCAGAAACATTTCCCTGAATTGGGAGGTTGTTTCTGAAAAAGAATAAAGAAAGCTGGACCAGCTGGGAAAAAACATGGAGGGCTGTTCACCATTAACAGTGTGGGGATCTCTAAATATGGTGGGTTTTTATTCATTAGGGGAGTGGAGACCAGAGCCCCTGCTGACCTGGCGGCCACCCACCAAACTATACATGAACGCCTTAGTCTTTTACCCTTTAAAAGTCAGTAAAGGAGAACTATTGAGTTGTGTGATATTGGCACCGTTTATTGAAGGAGAAAGAAGATATTCAGTTTGAAGTTTTGGGTTGCACATTTTCTAAACAAGAGCAATTCAACACAAGTGTTTAGAAAGATGCAAAACCTCTAGGGAAAATACAGCAAAAGTGGAAGAAATTACATTAGTCAATTGTGAACAGCCTCCATAGGACAAAGCTAATACTAGATGCACTATGCATGTACACAAAAGATTCATAACAAAGTACACTATAGAAAGGAACAATTTTTGCTCTATTTTACAAACACACTGGGATATCCTGAGATTGAAAAAGTATTTGGAAAAACATTTAGCTACAAATGTTCTGTTGCATACTTTAGATCAAATGTACTTAAGACTGTACTTCGCAAAAGTGATACGCTTTTGTATGAAATGAAGTGCAATGAAGAGATTTTACTCTTCCTCAGGAAACAGACACTCTTATCCCCTCCTTGAAATTTATTGTGGTAAGATCTCCCTCCTATTCTAACCTATGCGTTAGAATATATTTCTATAAAAAAGTTGTCTTTTCTAAATCTCAAGGAAGGGAAGTTTCTCTGTAAGATTACCACCATGAGCCAAGCCACGCCTGTTCAAGTGCTACGCCTCGAACTATCAGTAGCTAGCTCCTATTCTAGAGCCTTGGCAAATGTAATTAGATGGGCATATAGCCTGCTACATGCTCCCAACGGCCCCTTAAGAACTCTGTTATACCAGTAAACTTTTAAGGATAGCACAAGTCAGTTCTCTTTTAAAGGAAATCTTGAGACAGCTCTGGGGCTCTTTCAATGCTCCATCAATCTCTTGCAATCATGGTCACCGGCCCTTTTGAAGTTCTTTAAAAAAATAAATAAAAAAAACACTGAGATTAATCTTTGAACTTGATAAGGAACGCTGCTCTCAGTTATTTCATTACAGGCTATACGCAGCCAAAATAGAATATAAAGTCAGTCGAAAATATCTCAGATTTACACTAAACCATAGAGTTAGACGATGCATACTTATATTACGACTAGGTAATCTCCCACTAAATGCTTTTACTAAACACTGGGCTAAACAACTGACAAACTAGGCTCCTGTGACCTTTGTTATGGAGGTGTCCAAGACTTAGCACGTTTCATTTATTTGTCCAAGTAAACGATTGATAGAGGCTCAACATAGTTTTATAAAACCGATATGTTTTAGATATAATGTCACGAGAATTAAGGATCTGTTTGACCTAATATGAATACAATCTAATGAATTTCTGATATAACCTGTTTACATTTTTAAAAACTTTTTGTTACTGTTTTAAGGACGCCTTTTGATAATGATACTTGTTGTTTATGCTAATATTGTTGATCTCAGATGAGGTCTTAAACAATAAAAAAATTGTATATGTGTGAAATGGGAAACGCTGCTCAAAAATGGATGCCTAGTGTACCTTTCAGATGTGGACATTTTATGTGTGGAAAACATGTTTTTACAAGGTGGTTGAATTTGAAAATTACAATGTTTCTGAAAGATTTAAAATTTAACAATTCGTACATTTTAGAACACCTTATTGTGTTTACATAATGAGATGTATATATAACAATAAAATGAAGGTACTACTAAGCAAGATACTTAGGAAATGATGATCAGGAATATCAATGTATTGGGTATGACACATGTTCCATTAAGATGAAGAGGAGGAGACGGAGAATGTCATTAGGGAGAAGGAAGCATTCTGGATTCATGTCATTCACAGTGTTTCACATGGTTTGAATTACGGCAACAAGTTACCTACCTTCTTGTAAACAAATGGTGTTGAGGATAGTTGATATGCATGATTCTTTGTTGCATTGGCTTATTTTAGGATTATTTGTGCATCACTTCTTATCTTCTGTAATTGTGATATTTGGTAGTGATTTTATATCACAGCATGTGATTTTGTTGGAAGGGTAGTACACTGAGCTGAAAGTTCAAGGTTCAATTCCTGGCTAACAGTGTTTTTTTTTTTTTGGGGGGGGGAGCTGGTTTATAATAAGCAAAGGAAGACTTTAACCAAACAGTAATGAAGGTGGTTTCAGAAATGGATAGCTTTCTTAGTAAAATAATAATTATTGGCAAACATACAGCTTTGATCACAAGCGTGAAGGATCTTACTCACTTTGCACTCCAGCCAGATACAATATATATAGACTATTATATTTGGTAATATATACTTAGTCTATTCAGTAAGGAAAGCAAAAACATAGGACGTGGCATGAAGAACTGGATTTTAAGGGACATAAGAACTTTGTGGGATATTGCATTTTTGATATGGAATGGGATGAATTGATATTGAAGGCGGTCTAAGGAAAGGATTGTTCTTTTTGTTAAGGAGTATCCACGGATGTAACATATCTTTGAATACTAATGTGATCCTTTTGAATCTCTCTACAACAAAAGAGATATTGCTATCATTGGTTGTAGTGCATTAATGAGCCTAATCCTAAGTTATATTTTTCAGTAAAACTTAGATTTGATATGGTACTACGGACAGTGTTGATTTAGTTAGCAAGAGATAAAATGGTAGTGTAGGAACTATTAAAATGATGAACATTGATTTCCAGGTGAGTGTTTGCGCAGGAAACCGTCTGTAACGAGAGAGCGCTTAAGATAATGTTTTGAGGAGGTTCGAATTTAGCCTTTCCATTCTGAATAGTACAGGTTATTGGGCTACAGTGAGTGATACAGGATGTAGGTAACTATTAATGAAAACTAGGTTACTTTTGCTCTTGGAGTGTTACAGCAGAATATATTAGGCATGCTTGTTACAGTGAAAGAGCAAACTTAAATGTGAAGAAAATATCAGTTACTTTAAAACACAGAGGTTTTCTTTTCTTTCTTGTTGGCAATGATAAAGCTAATTCAATAGAACTGTTTTGAAAATCATAATTGAACATTTAGATAAAAGTATAAGAAAAACAAAAAATAAGCGAATGGAATTATTGTCATAAAACATTCAAAATCACCTTAAAGTAGTGAACTGAATGTTGTTCCCTCACAAATATCTTTTTTTTTGTCATAGACTTTTAATTTCACAAAGTGGGGTTTTGGTGCTCATTCAGGAGCACCTGCTGTGGCTTGTTCTTTACTTTCCAGAGATTTTTAAATCCGAGCATTTCAGTGTCAGTCATATGTCATCCCTTTGTGCACTACTATTGCCTCCCGGAGGCCAGTATTATTAACATAGAAACCTTTTCCAAACTGTTCACCTGCCCTTAAGTAACTATCAACCTACCAGGAGACTAAGCGTCATTAACTTTACAGGCCTTGTTCTATTCTTTTAGAATTTCTGTGTGAACACACACTGTTTGTGATAGTAACATTTCACTATTCCAGGTTGTATGAATTTGGACTGGGATTTTGTCTGTGCGCTTAACATTTTCTGCACACATCTGTTTTACTTAGGTGTTGAAAAATGTTTGGTAACTGCACCCCTCATTAATGGTTTCAATAATTATTAGGGGATTTGTAAAGCCCAACAGCTACTCAATGAGTGTCCAGACACTGACAGTAGATCTGATCCCCAGCTATTACATGATTCTAGAAAGCAGACCCAAAGAACCAGGGTTTGAGGGAATATTTAAAGACCTGAATGTCTTCTGTGGCTCGAAGCAGTTGCGGGAGGGCGTTCCACTTCCTGGCAGCAAGGTAGGCGTAGGAACTGCCACCCTACATTTTCCGAACGAATTGAGGAATCGCCACAAGCATGGAATTGGAGTATCGGAGTGATCGGGAAGGATGGTAGGGAATAAGTCTATTGGAAAGATATTGCGGGCCAGTGCGGTGGAAAGCCCTGTTTGTCAAGACCAGCCTATTGAACCTTACACGGTCCTTGATAGTACTTCCTTCATAGATCCACTAATTGTTGATTATTTGTTGTTTTACTTTATACTCATTTCAAGAATTTGTCCCTGTATCTTAGAAGCTTGGGACATCTCCATAGCATGTGAAATAGGTCGTTTGTAGCTTGTTGGCATTTCAGACATATATGGGATTTGCATCCTGTAACCTAATAAAACACTTATTTGTATGGATATATCTCTATCAAGTCTCAACATAAACAGATCGAATAGATAGATAAATTAGATAGATATTTTAATACTTCTGGTTTATTTAACACATCTTCCTATTTTCTAAATGTCCCCACTAATTTCGAGTTGCTTTTGTAATGACTCAAATTCGGTACCCAGTGTGTTTACAATTTTTGTTTAATATGCAGAGGCACAGTCCTCTTCTGTCTACACTGTTGGGATGGAAAAGGCCTCTGCATGGTAATAGATGTGCACACCTGCCCCGAGTGCCCTAACTTTACTGATGTCTGGATCCCTAATACTGATTTTTGTTGTGATAGGATCATGCGTGTGTGCCGTGACATAGGCCTGTCTCACAGATTGTGATCTTGTTGGACCAGTAGGTGCTCACAAAGTACTACCCTCATGCTGGTGGAACACTACTGCCTTCACCAGTTGTTAAGCAGCACGAGTACTGTTGTGGTAGCATACTGTGTAGTGATCAGTAGGAGTGAGCAGATCCTTTTTAACCTGTGTCACTGGATTCTGATGGATACATCTGCCTGTGGATTCCTCACCTTTTGAATATCCACCTGCGCCAGCATTCCGCTGAACCTTTTCCCTAGCTCTCCATGCCGACGAGGTCGTCACAATACCACGGCTCCGCTCGTGACTCCGTATGACGTCACCGGAGCCATAAGAGAGCCTCGTCGGCGTGATGACGTCCGTTCCCTTTTTTCTGCGCCGTCGACACATAACGGTTTCTTGGGACTCTCCATACTGTTAGAGATACTTTGTGCTTATTTCGAGTATTCTCTGTAACGAGTTGGAAATGGCGACTTCGAGGAAGTCAGGATTTAAGCCTTGTCGAGAGTGTGGGGGTCACATGTCGATCACTGACCCCCATGAAGATTGTTTATGGTGCTTATCGTCGGATCACGACGTCGAGGAATGTTCTTGCTGCCGCAAGATGAATCCTAAAGCCCTGAAGGAAAGAGAGGCCAAACTCTTCATTGCCAAAGCTCGTAAGGAGAAAAGGGGGAGAAAACGGTCAAAGTCCAAGTCGAGGTCGTCGACTTCGCACACCTCGAAGTCGAGAAAACATAAAAAGAAGAAGAGGCATGGCTCTCGACGTCGATCGTCGAAGGGGAAGACTTCGAGATCTCCTTCTCCAGTGCCTCGACGTCGTCGAAAGGACTTATCTCACCATCGCAGTCGCCTTCTCCCCAGATGGCTCCGAGTCACTCACCTTCTCCTGCGAGGTCGCCGACGCCGAAGGGCACCCCGGAGTCGGAGGGTTTGCCGGCTCAGGAAGAGCATTCCCCTGTTCATGAAACTGAGCCTATGGATCCGCCGGTGAATCCGGTCGTCCCGGCGTCGGAGTCTCCAAGAGTGGATCCTAATCCGGCTCCGTATCCTGAGATGCCGGCTCCAGGCACTGATCCGTCACATTTCTTGAATGCAATGTACGGAGTCTTCGCCAAAGCAGCCTTCCCCTCCGGAGCACCTGCTGGTCCCGTGGGTCCGCTGGCTTTTAGTTTGGGTGGTCTTCATCCGTATGCTCAGGCGCCCTTTATGCCTTTTATGCCGACTGCGCCGTCATGGCAGTTTCCGGCTCCAAGGTTCTCGACGCCGCTTGCAGAGTCGCCGGCGCCGTCTAGAGCCCCTTCCTCTCGGATTCGTACGGCGCCTGTTCCTGTTTCGGAACCTCCTTCGACGCCGGTACCGGAGCTCTCGGCGCCGCGTCCGGCGCCGTCGACGCCGCAACCGAGGCAGCGCTCGAGGAGAGAGGCGCAGAGATTGTTGGAGGAGGAGCAATATCGGTGTCGAGATGATGTGGAAGAGGGTGAAATAGAGGAGTTGTGTGATGACTTTGAAGGTCTTCAGGAGGCTAGTGGCCTAGATACCTCTCCTGAATGGGAGCTTACTTCTTCCAGGGTTTCTCCACCTCAGGAAGTTGCTCCATATCACATGGTCATCAGGAAGGCTGCGGAGCTTTTAGATTTACAGCTGCCTACAGCGGAGCCGAATTTGCTCACTGAGGTTCTGCATTCTCCCTCTTCATCTGTTGAGCCTTTATTGCCTTTCAATGAAGCTTTAACCGAGCCTATTTTGGAAGTGTGGCGGAAGCCTTTCTCCTGTCCTGCGGTTGCTAAAGCTGTGGCAAGGAAGTATAGATCTGCTCCAGGGGACCCTTCATTTCTGTCTTCCCATCCATCTCCGGAGAGTCTGGTGGTGCAGGCTTTCTGCTCTAAGCAAGCTTCGAGTGCTTTTCCTCGGGCTCCGGCTGACAGGGATTCCAAAAAATTGGAGCAATCGGCAAAGAAGGTATTTTCATCTTCTAGTATGGCCTTGAAGTCTACCAATGCCACATGTTTGCTGGGCCGTTACATTCATGCCTAGATGGATTCTGCGAAGCAGTTGGTGCCCAAGTTGCCTGATGAAGAGCAGGGTAACTTCATGGAGGTGTTGTCAGATGCTCAGGCAGCGGTTCGCCAGGTCGTTCAATCTGGACTTGATACGGCTGATTCTTTTGCCAGGGTCATAGGTTCATCGGTTGTCACCAGAAGGCAGGCTTGGTTGAAGTCATCTGCATTTTCGCCTGATGTACAGGCAACCCTCCTTGATTTACCGTTTGATGGCTCGAAACTGTTTGGGGAGAAAGCTGATTCAGCTCTTCAGCGGTTCAAGGACAGTAAGGCTACAGCTAAATCCTTGGGACTTCGTGGTCAGTCTAGGGGGTTTGGTTACAGGAAGCAAGGCTTTGGAAGGTCGGCCTTTCGTTCCTTTCGTCAGACCCAGCAGCAGCAGCAAAATCCGCTCTATAGGTCCTATAGAGGGAGAAACCGAGGGCGTCAACGTGGTTCAGCCCGTCGGCTCTCCTCCTCCTCCTCTACCTCTCCTATCCCCCCCCGGTAACGCAGGAAAGCAGCCCTACATCCGTCATCCTGGATCATGTGGGTCCTGTAGGGGGTTGGTTGTCTCACTTTGTACGGGGTTGGAAATCGGTTACCACAGACCTTTGGGTTTTAAACCTTGTAGAGAATGGGTACCCTTCCCTTTCGGGAGTTTCCTCCCCCTTACCCTCCTTGCCAAGGTTTTTGTTCGGAGGATCATTTGCTCCTTCTTCTGAAGGAGGTTCTTGCCTTGTTGCAGAAAGGTGCGATAGAGGTGGTTCCAGAGCAGGAAAGGGGACAGGGATGCTACTCCCGGTATTTCCTGATCCCCAAAAAGGATGGCAGGTTACGCCCGATCCTAGATCTCAGGGTTTTGAATTTTTACCTCAAACAGGAGAAATTCAAGATGCTGACCCTTGCTCAGGTCCTTTTGGCGCTGCAGCAAGAGGACTGGATGGTGTCGATCGATTTGCAGGATGCGTACTTTCACATCCCCATCCTGCAGTCGCACAGGAAGTATCTCCGTTTCACGGTAGGGTCGCAGCACTACCAGTTTGCGGTCCTCCCGTTTGGTCTTACTACTGCACCTCGAGTCTTCACAAAGGTGATGGCAGTGGTGGCAGCTCATCTCAGGAGGTCGGGGGTCCCAGTTTTCCCTTACCTGGACGACTGGCTGCTCAAAGCAAAGTCGCCGGAGATGGTGCTTCATCATCTGCAGTTAACAGCTCAGCTGTTGTACAACTTGGGTTTTTCGATAAATGTGCCCAAATCTCACCTGATGCCTTCTCAACGCAACCTGTTCATAGGGGCAGTACTGGATACGACTGTATGTCGAGCTTTTCCGCCTCCTCAAAGGATTCCCGACATTCAGGAGATGATCCCTTTGTTTTACAATGGAGCGGTTGATCCGGTCCTGAAGGTCCTTCGCCTGCTTGGTCTGTTCGCCTCCTGCATTCTGTTGGTCAACCATGCACGCTGGCATATGAGGGCACTCGAGTGGTGCCTCCGCAGGCAGTGGTTTCAACACAACGGGGATCTCAGGGAGTCGATCAGGATCTCCAGGGACACTGCAGCGGAGTTGTCTTGGTGGAGTGTGGCGGGCAAACTGTCTCAAGGAAAGCCCTTTCAGCTTCCTCCACCGGTGGCCACAGTGATCACTGATGCCTCCACTCTAGGGTGGGGTGCTCATCTGGGGGATCTGGAGGTCAAAGGTCTTTGGTCTCCAGAGGAAAGGTTGCTTCACATCAACCTTCTGGAATTGCGGGCGATACGTTTGGCACTAAAGGCTTTCCTTCCTTCCCTTCGCGGTCAGTCGGTTCAGGTCCTGACGGACAACACTACCGCGATGTGGTATATCAACAAGCAGGGAGGAGTAGGGTCGTATCGCCTCTGCCGAGAGGCTCTGCGACTCTGGTCCTGGGCTCAGGGCCTTCAGATTTGTGTGTTTGCAAATCATCTAGCCGGTGTGCTGAATGTTCGTGCGGACAGTCTCAGTCTGCATTACTCGGCCGATCACGAGTGGCGGCTTCATCCGGAGGTGGTCCATCGCATCTTCGGGATGTGGGGGTTTCCTCGGTTGGACCTGTTTGCCACTCACGAGAACGCGCACTGCCCGTCGTTCTGCAGTCTCCAGTATCCGATGCAGGGGGCTCTGGGGGACGCGTTTCAGTTGGACTGGAGTTCGCAACTCATTTACAGGTTCCCTCCCATACCCTTGATTCCTCGGGTTCTGAGGAAGATTCGCCAAGACCGGGCCCAAGTCATATTGATTGCTCCGGATTGGCCAAGGAGGGTGTGGTACACAGATCTACTTCACCTCTCATCGCACCCTCCGCTCTGTCTCCCTCTCAGGGCAGACCTCCCCTCGCTGTCGCAGGGGCAGGTTCTACACCCCCACCTCCAGAGCCTGCACCTTCATGTCTGGAGATTGAACGGGGCAACCTGAATTCTTTTTCTCTCCCGGACGTGGTGGATGTTATTTTATCGTCCAGGCGTCACTCCACTAAGTCCATTTACTCTTCCAGGTGGGCTAGGTTTGTCAAATGGTGTGGAGAGAAGTCCATTGATCCTTTAAAGTCCAAATTGTCTGATATTCTTCAGTTTTCGTTGTTCTTGGCCCTGCAGGGTTGTGCAGTGGCCACTGTTAAAGGCTATCTATCAGCTTTATCGGCTTTTCTTTGCTTGCCAGATCAGCCGTCCTTGTTTAAATCTCCTATTGTTTTGAGATTTATTAAGGGCCTTACCAATAGATTTCCGCCTACTCCCTTTGTTATGCCCCAATGGGATTTAAATCTTGTTTTGACTTTCTTGATGGGTTGCCCGTTTGAACCCTTGCATAGTTGTCCTTTGAGACTTTTGTCTTTTAAAACGGTCTTTCTTGTGGCAATTACCTCAGCAAGGAGGATAAGTGAGCTTCAGGCTCTTAGCTCAAAACCCCCGTTTTTGACCATTCATGCTGAAAGGATGGTTCTCAGGACCAGGGCTGCTTTTCTGCCTAAGGTGGTTACTCCCTTCCACCTAGGTCAGTCCATTACTCTTCCTGTTTTCTATCCTCCCCCTCACCCTTCCAAGGAGGAGGAGAGACTTCACCGTCTGGATCCTAAGAGAGCAGTGAGCTTTTACTTGGACAGGACAAAAGACTTTCGTTTGGATGATCAGCTCTTTGTGGGCTACGTTGGAAATATGAAGGGCAAGGCTGTGCACAAGCGCACTATTTCCAGATGGATCGTATTATGCATTAAGATCTGCTACGCATTGGCTGGTAAGGAACCACCTGATGGTATTAGGGCTCATTCTACCAGGGCCAAATCTTCCACTTCTGCCTTAGCCAGAGGTGTGCCTGTGTTGGACATTTGTAAGGCTGCGACTTGGGCCTCTCTCCATACTTTCGTAAATCATTATTGCTTAGATTCTCAGATGAGGAGAGAGGGCCATTTTGCGCGCTCTGTCCTGCAGGATTTTTTTAGTATAGAAGGGTGGACACCCTCCTCCGGGAGTGGAACTGCTGTGGGATTCTATTCAAAAGGTGAGGAATCCACAGGCAGATGTTTCCATCAGAAGAACTAGTTACTTACCTTCGGTAACGCTTTTTCTGGTGGATACAGTATCTGCCTGTGGATTCCTCACTGACCCACCCGCCTCCCCATTGTCCACCCTTGTATACTTTATAGAAGGCATTGTTTAACATGATTGTTTTGCTTTATCATTTCTATTTGCCTTTGTGTGGTTATAGGAAATGCTTTTATTCTTTGGCTTTCCATTTAATTTTACACTATGTGTATTGATGTAAATATTGTGTACTGTTTATACTTTGTATCTATTGTCGGTCCACCCGTTTCGCCTCGGAGGCACGGAAAAAATGGGTGGAACTGACATCATCACGCCGACGAGGCTCTCTTATGGCTCCGGTGACGTCATACGGAGTCACGAGCGGAGCCGTGGTATTGTGACGACCTCGTCGGCGTGGAGAGCTAGGAAAAAGTTTCCGCGGAATGCTGGCGCAGGGGATATTCAAAAGGTGAGGAATCCACAGGCAGCTACTGTATCCACCAGAAAAAGCGTTACCGAAGGTAAGTAACTTGTTCGTCAGACCTAGAGGCTCACTCCGTTAAAGTTATGCAGATGTGTGCTTCACTCACTCTTGGCTTGCATCGGGTTGGTGTGTAGTGCTGCGCAGCGCATGAGTGGTGTACCTGCACTAAGTTTGTGTGCCTGGGAAGGATACAATATAGGGATAATGCAGTACTGTGCAGGATGCGCATACTGAATGCATATGCTGGATGTATGGGTGCCTATGAGTGTTAAAATAAATGAAGGATGTAGTGCTGTGCAATGCGTGCATGGTAAATGGATGTGCTTGATGTATGGGTGCCCATGAGCCTGTTAATGGTGCGATACATGGATGACCCTGGGCTCCATTTGTGAAGATGCAGGCCTGCACTGGGAAACATGAAGAGGAGATAGAGGCATCCCCCCAGACCGACTTGTGTATTTCTGCATTCCTGTAAGCTGGGTGAGTCACGCACTGGAGAGGGGAGAGCCAGATGTCCCCTGTACACTTTAAGGGGTGCTGTTTTATTCAGTGAGAGGTCAAGGAATAAGCTTTGGCACATCTCAGGAAGGAGATGGGGCTGATTAGAGAATCATAAAGAGTAGGGCTGGGGCCTTGGTCTAACCTTTTGATCCACATATCACTGTGGCTGACATCCAGGTGTGAACTCTAGTCACTCCCATGGCCTGTCTTCGCTCCCAACTGTGGAACAGATCAGACATTTACACTGCAAGGAGGAGCCACAGGGAACCTCTGGTCTTTTTGGTGGCTCGAACGCGTTTGAGGAGCTCTGCACCTGCTGAGTGCAGCCCACCGGGGCCACGTACTGCAAACTCACCTGATTCAGTGACTGCCACTCCAAGTGCCCGTGGACGGGGCGCTCTCAGGAACTCTGGACGCTTCAAGCCTGCAGATGTGAGTAAGACTAATTTCCGGCCATTCGGCCCAGTGAGAACTTGCTTGCTAGTTAGCGCTGTGGCGGTGGAACACTGTTAACTTTAAAATAGTCAGAATGGACTCTTGAGACTCAGAATATTTTTGGGGCTCGCCCTCGATTTTGCCTATTGCTAGGAGGGAGTGGGACCCGGGAGTTCACCTAAAGAAACACCAGAGCCCTTACCTCAGGGGAACTCTGTAGTTTGTGAATTTCGTATGTTCCTTTGTGTTGATAGCGGTAGAAATAAAGTACTTCTCTCTTTTCATAAAAGTTAGTATTTGGCTGGACAGTGATTTATTACTGCGTGCATGTTGTGAGCCTGTGGTCGCTCTCCTGTATCCACCTCCCCTTGAGGCAGCCTTAGACTGTTCGGATTGTACTATTCTTGAGAGTCAATTGCTGAAGGGCTGCTTGGCCTGACTGCTCAGAATCCATAGTAGGCCTGGCCTCAGGGCATCAGTAGTAAAAGGCCTCAACCCCCACGGTTGTGCCCAATAACCCCTGCTTACCCTGTGGCCCCCTGAAAAGAGGTTCTGACATCCACTGATTTGCAATTTGTGGGTGTATCACCATAGAGTTATATACGACCAGCAAATGATACTTCATGATTAGTAAGGGCCATGTAAATTTCTGACTGCTTAGATAGTAATAAAACACTTAAAAAAAAAAAAAAAAAAAAATATATATATATATATATATATATATATATATATATATATATATATATATGTATGTATATATATATATATGTATATATATATATATGTATTGTTGGTGCTTTTGGGTATTTAATGAAAATGTGCATTATTAACAGTGTGCAGAACAATTATTCTACACCTGAACTTACATATGTATACTGGCATGAAGTTATTGCAGATTAAGCAAACTTGCTACAACATGTTAAAATGTGTTTTCTGGCTTAGGCTAATGAGGCCTCAGTTAGTCCTTGACGCCATCTTACTCAAAATGCTTCTGTATCGTAATGTTTATTCTCTGTATAAGTGCCTGATGTTATGTGCAGCAAGTTATGATTTGTTTATTTCTGAATTATACTGTTCTGGAAGGGCCTGCTAGAGAGAGTCCAATTGAAACATTTCCCAAGGTTCTTCCATTTGCACTCGGTATTGCGTTCATTCACAGTAGTTCACTGTTCACCCGGAAGGACTGCCCCGGAGGAGGCATCGCCCACAAATCCAACCTCTGACTGAGCACCCACACCGACGAGCCCACAAACCTGATGGAACACATACACTTCAATATACAGACCAACCCGACCACCACCCTCCGGGTCACCCTCATCTACAGACCCAATGGACCCCGCACACCTTTCACCGACTCCATCACTGACGTCACCCCACAAGTTATCACTTCCACCGACAACACCTTGCTGGGAAACTTCAACTTCCACCTCGACAACCTCCAAGACCCCAACTCCACCTCCCTCCTGGACAACCTCCTCAACATCGGACTCAAACAGATCGTACCAGAACCCACGCACTCAGCAGGACACATCCTCGACCCCATCTTCACAGCAAGAAACTCCATCACCTTCAGCCACATCTCCGAACTCCCATGGACAGACCATTGTTGTATCCACTTCACCTTCAAAACAACCATCACCTGTAAACCTCCACACCAGCTCCCACGCAGAATTTGGAACAAGATCTCTGACGACCAGCTCACCGCCTCCCTCAGCAGCTCCACCACAACCACCACGGACAACAACCCAAACACCGCAGCCCGAACCATGCTCAAATGGATCACCGACTGCGCCAACACCATCGCCCCATCAAGAAAACCACCAACACACACGCCAAGAGAGCTAGCTGGTTCTCTACCGAACTCCGAGAATCCAGACGAACCTGCAGACGCCTCAAAAAGACCTGGGGAAGCTCCAACTCAACAGTAGCCCAAGACCACTTCAAAGCAGCCACCACCGCCCACCACCAGCTCATCAGAAACACAAGGAAGAAAGCACTCCAGGACAGAATCTCCACCCACGCACACAACAGCAAGGAACTTTTCAGCATCATCAAAGAGTTCACCCAACCCAACCGTGAGACTACAGACATCCCCCTCTCCCAGGACCTCTGCAACAAACTCAGCTCCTTCTTCCACCACAAAATCAATACCATCTACGACAACTTTGACAATGAAAACCAACACGCGGAACCTACACCTCCCACTCCAACACCACGCAGCCAACACTTGACAGCTGGATCGGTCGCAACACCGAAGACACCCTGAGGACAATGAAGTCAATTTACTCCGGGGCCCCCACGGACCCCTGCCCCATCGCATCTACCACAGAGCCGCCGACACCATCGCCCCTGAGCTTCGCCGAACCATCAACCGCTCCCTCGAGACCACCTCCTTCCCTGACGACTGGAAACACGCCGAGATCAACCCTCTCCTGAAGAAACCCTTGGCGGACCCCACCGACCTCAAAAACTTTAGACCCATCTCTTACTCCTGTTTCCAGCAAAAGTAATCGAAAATGCCGTCAACAGCCAGCTCGCCTCTTTCATTGAAAAAACAACATCCTCGACACCTCCCAATCCACCTTCAGGGAAAACCACAGCACTGAA